>CM069316.1:2342500-2802500 GCA_035609425.1 Epinephelus awoara | reverse complement strand
TAAAGATCACACCCGTTTCAGGAAGTGTGCCAGCCAGTGGCCTGCCCCAATCTGACTGTGTTTGCAGATGCCAAAATAATCTCCATTCAATAAAGAATTATTCACAGAGTTGAGTGTTTTCACATCGAGACTCTGTGCGAGAAAACTAAATTCAAACTCCCTCTGGTGGATTTAAAAGCATTTAGGGGAGAAATTACCAGGAAAGGACATGAAGCAGAGTCTGTCACAGCAGCAGATGGATGAGATTTAAAGGCTTTCCAAACGAAATGCAGACAAGTATTAGACTTAATTATAAATTGAACGTCCTTCTCTATCAGGTCGATTCAATTTTAGACTTCACAGCTTCCTGAACATGTGTATTTTATGTGTTTATGTGTGAAGAGAAAACACACGTGTCTCAGTGTTCCTTCTTAGCCGCAGAGCAACACGCTGGGTTGAATCCCCTGGTTCTCATGTTGGGTTTAAATACATCTCTTCGCTTTGAGTTCTGTAACAGTTAACACTTATTTAAAGGATAACTTCGGTATTTTTCAACCTGGGCCCTATTTCCCCATGTGTATGTGTGCGTATGATTCATAGGTACAGCTCGTTTGAAAATTGGTTCAGTATTGAGGGAGGCGGATGCAGCCGGGAGACGCGACACAAGCTAAAACGGTGGGGGCAAATGCGTCCCATAAAAGTTTGCGCATTAAAAGTGCTTTTTTTTCGCCACTGACCGGTTCAGATCGCCAGTGTTATCTCTGTAAATAGCATACTAGGTGTTTCCCTTACCTCTGGGCTGTGTGGTGTCATCTCGTGATAGCTTCAAAACCGGTGGCGAAGAAACCAGCACCCGCAAAGAAATCCAAATCAGAAACACCCAAGAAGACTGAATCTGCAGCCAAGAAAACGTCAACCAACAAGGGTAAACAAGCCAGGAGAGGAAGGGGACCAAGAGGTGTGTTGCACCCAAGAAAGGTTCAAAGAAGGATGTTAAAACCAAGAAGCCTGGATCGAAGAAACCAGCAAAAAGTAAACATGTTTAAGTTTTCTCTACCCATCTAAAGGCTCTTTTAAGAGCCACCCAAATCCTAATAGAGCAGTTGTCCTGAATCTGTTTTACTTTTGTGTCTGTGTGTCATTTTATATTATCTCAAGACCGTTCAGAAAAGTAGTCATCACAAGTGACCAGGATAAATATGTCACACCAAATAATACACATCTGATATAAAGATGGAAACAGGTAGGAACAGTATACAAAGTAATTTAAAGTACAAATATAAGGAATGTGCCCACAATAATCATTTATAAAAAAAGTAAGATTAGCTACGTATGTGTGATAGACAGGCAGTAGTTATAACGTGAATTAATTTATTGTTAACAGGATACATATTCATACATCAATCAGTATGTTTATTCACATATCAAGGAAAACCTGCAAAGTTGAACTCACATACTTAAATAGAAAGATAACTTGAGTCAGGTTAAATAAATATATCAGTCTATAGACACATACATACATACAAATATACATAGGCCTACATACACATACGTATACACACGTGGAGACTGATTGTGACATTTGAATATTTGTATCGAGTTCGTTCCAGATCTGCGGTCCCCTGCACGCTACACTCAGACTAGTGGATTTTGCCTTCATGTTTTCCCAAAAATAAGATGCTTTTTTTCTAGTGTCATGTGTGTGCAGTGGACGGCAGACTGGAACAAGGTCACGCAATCGGTTATTTAAACCATATACTACCTGGTACATCATACATGCATTGTGATAAATGTTACATTCTGAAAGCTTTAGTAGACCATAAGCATGAAAGAGTGGGTTTGTAGGTGCATTGTAATGTGACCATGATAAAGCACATAAAACTTTCTTTTGGAAATTCTGTAATTTCTGTAGATGGCTGGGAAAAGAAATTCAAGAACTCATCAATGTGGACCCCCAGGAATCTAGTGGAGCAGACTCGCCCGATGATATTATGAGTAATAGGCATATCATGCCGGTGATTTTTATGAGATTGAAAGAAAATGTAGTTGGTCTTTTTAATATTTATGGATAATTTGTTTCATCTGAACCATGTGTCCATCTTGACTAGCTCTCTATGCTAATTGTAGTCCAAGTGGATTCTTATGTGATAAAAAATAGGTTTGTATCATCCTCAAACAATATTTTGTGTAGTACAGATGAAGAATAAACAAAATCATTAACATACAGGATAAAGAGGAGTGGCCCCAAAATAGAGCCCTGGGGAGCTCCAAGTTTTATGGGTTTGCATAACGATTTTTGACCATTTATACCTACATATTGTTGTCTCCCATACATACATATACTTAAACTAAAAAAACAGTACATATAGGAAAAGCAAGTGGACATGATGTGTTGAATATACTGTAGTTTCAGTTGAAAGCACAGGGATTGTGGGACAGGTGAGTGGCTGAGGAAGGGGGCGGAGTGAAGATGTGTCACACGGGCAGAAGGGAAGGCGGCTGGAACTCGGCCTCTTTCCCCCTGTTCACCCTTCTCCCCATCAACACTTAGACTTTTTTTCACCCTGCCGACAGTGGAGCTTATATCCATTGTGCTGATGGTGGCTTGGAAAACAAAAGAAACAAAAAAAATCACTTATAACAGCTAATTTATACTTATGCATTGAATCAGCACTGTAGCTACGGCATAAGCTCCACATCAACATAGCCTGACGTGCACCTCTCCAGAATTGTAATTACGCTTTTTGGCGACGCAGAACTCCTGTCTGTCTCTGTATACTGACTCCCTCAGTAGAAACAAAGCTTTTATTTACTTTCATTTTAACAGATAAGAAACAATAAATTGTGAAGACAATAAAGCCTCCACAAAAATAGCATTATTAGGCGTGTGTGTGATTTATCCTGGCATCATATGAGCAGAGGAAAAGTCCACTACCCACTAATAGCTAATTTATACAATGTACAAAGCATGTTGTATTTGTGGGGAAAAGATAAAGACAAGTGTTTGTCTGTGAATGCTGCGAGTTAAAGTGAAGCCGATTTGTGTACTTGTGTTTGAAATTGTCTCTATTAAGCCATGTTTAATGTGTGTTTAATGTGTGTTTAGAATCAACTAAACTTTGCAGCACGTCACAGAGGTGTAACTGCAGAGTGACACAGACACACCACTGCACAAGTATGCTAACAACGGTGTAGGCTATGTGCTTCCTAAGATATTAACTGTATCATAGGAACATAATAATTATTTTAATGAAATGCTTAATTACTGTAACCTTGCTGTTGGCCAGTACCCCTCCTGTGTTACAAGAGAAATTGTAAATATGTAAACAGGATCATCCCCTTTAAACCTCATTCTGCAAGACAGATGAACTGTAAACCCTGTAATTAATGACTCCACAGCTCAACAGTGGGCAGTAAACAAATATTAAAATACCAGTATTTTCGGTTATTTTTTTGTTTCATCTCATTTAGTGATCACATTGTGTACGAGCTAATGACAATGACTTTTATTTTGAAGGATTGTTTTATCAACCGGAAATACAGCGGTCTCTACCGTAAGAAAAAAAAAAAGAGGAAAAGGAAACTCGTGTGGCTGAGCTGTCTTCAACTACGTCCTCAGGATGCCTTTAAATAGCGATGTTCTGAACAGACGAAATCAGTTTATCTCTTCGGAACAAACCAACAGCAAACACAATGAGTGGTCGCGGTAAGGGAGGCAAAGGACTCGGTAAAGGAGGCGCTAAGCGTCACCGTAAAGTTCTCCGTGATAACATCCAGGGAATCACCAAACCCGCCATCCGCCGTCTGGCTCGCCGCGGCGGAGTGAAGCGTATCTCCGGTCTCATTTACGAGGAGACCCGCGGTGTGCTCAAGGTCTTCCTGGAGAACGTCATCCGTGACGCCGTCACCTACACCGAGCACGCCAAGAGGAAGACGGTCACCGCCATGGATGTGGTGTACGCTCTCAAGAGGCAGGGCCGCACCCTGTACGGCTTCGGAGGTTAAATCACTGCCTCATCTCACCTCAACACAACGGCTCTTTTAAGAGCCACACACACCAACCAAAGAGCTCGTTTCTGCCTGCATGTTTATTATTATTATTATTATTATTATTAATATTATTATTATTATTACACATATAAATTTGTTTAAGCAATAAGTGTCAAACATTTACACAAATCAATGTATAATATCAATGTATTAATTCATGATAGTATCAATCATTGGAAGCTGCTGTCTGTAAATATGTATCATTTATCTAGCACTCTGCTCCATTGTGGTCCACATTGATATTTTGACTTTACTGTAGCACCAATTTTTAAATAAAACATGGCTGTTTATTTTAAGAATTGTCAAAATCCTACCATCACCTTCACCTCTGGAGAAAAATACGTATGAAATGTATCAGCATGAATTGTGTGACTACAAAATCCTTCTTGATATTAATAAACAAAACTACAGTGGTGGAAGTCGTTACCTACCCAGATGTTTTATAAATAACCAAAAGGACCAAAAAGTAAAAGGCCTAGTCATTACACAGAATGGTCAATTTAAATTCTAAATAAAAATGATCACGATTTCATTTTGATTATTTATATACGCCTGGGTAGTTTAATAATACATAATCATTTATTAGAAGATTTATATGTTGTATTAGTTAGACAATAGCACACACATAATAATTCAGTAGAGTAGAACAGGATGGAAGTAAGTTATTGCTTTAATGTGTTAACAAACGTGTTATTGAAGTGTTCACTCCCAAAACGTTTTCATTTATTACCGAAATACCAATTTAAATTATACAGTTCGTATAATATTACATGGAATAAATGCACTGACACCTGCAATAATACCGATCTGTCATAAGTGATGTGCACATCAAACTCTCTCACAGTTGAGACATAACTTTAAGATGCCAGAAGGCCAAAAAAGAAGACGAAATGGAAATCTTTCAGTCGCTCACTCACTTATCCCATTTTCAAAGATCAAAACATTTATTATGTAAATCTTCATCTGTAAAATCACTACTGTCATAAAATAGTATAAAGGTCTGGAAAATGTTTCCAAGGTAAAGTATCAGAACCTCTAATCTTACATTAAAGTAAATGTAGCCGTGACAACTTGACGACTCTCTATGTCCCTTTATTATGTGAGACATCACATGAGACATATTGAATAGATAAATGTAATATAGTGCAAAATATTCATTTTAAACTAAGAAATATTAATTTCACACAACAAAGACTAAAGAGTGTGATGCAATAATGTGGTATATAAATGAATTTTAATCAAATTTGTTGCAATATTTGATGTTTTTTCCTGATTATTTCAAATTATACAAAGTTAAACTCTATAATACTCTGTATTAACTGCATTGTTTAGATCATACGATGAGAATCATTTTATAGTGAAATATCATTGATCTGTCAGTGATGTTAAACATGTGTCATGAGCAGGAAGGAGCTCTTGAGTTGAGAGTGAGGTGGCTCTTAAAAGAGCCGTGGTTGTGTTGGTTGTAGTCGGGTGAGTTTAAGCTCTCTCCCCGCGGATCCTGCGGGCCAGCTGTATGTCTTTGGGCATGATGGTGACCCTCTTGGCGTGGATGGCGCACAGGTTGGTGTCCTCGAAGAGACCCACCAGGTAAGCCTCGCTGGACTCCTGCAGAGCCATGACGGCGGAGCTCTGGAAGCGCAGGTCGGTCTTGAAGTCCTGAGCGATCTCCCTGACCAGGCGCTGGAAGGGCAGCTTGCGGATGAGCAGCTCGGTGGACTTCTGGTAGCGGCGGATCTCTCTCAGAGCCACGGTACCGGGCCTGTAACGGTGAGGCTTCTTCACGCCGCCGGTGGCCGGGGCGCTCTTACGGGCAGCCTTGGTGGCCAGCTGCTTCCTGGGGGCTTTGCCTCCGGTGGACTTACGGGCGGTCTGCTTGGTTCTTGCCATGCTGAGTCTACTTTCTTGTAGAGAAAGAGAGAATACTAACAGAGCAACTTTGTCTGGATTATATAGCCGGAGCCAGCGCGCCGAGAACGCTCATTGGTCCAGTGTAGGCACGTGATCCAGCAGCTCGGCTATTGGACAAAATGAAATTTGAAAATTCAAACCGACCCGCTCAAACACTTCCTGTTTGAATCATGTGAGCACACTGAGCTGTGACAGTAACAACATTTGTAAATAATAACGAACTTTATATATAAAATTAAAAAACACACTTTAACAACGTTCTGGGATTAACTTCAGATTAACTTCAATACAATGTGTTTGGATTAATACGTTAAAATACCTACAGCTCAGTAAGCAGCTTTCTACAATATGATTTATAAACCTCAGTGATTATGTGCTAAGAAACAACGAAGGGTGTTTGAAATAGTAACAGAATTGGTGGATTAAAAGTACAATGTGCACACTGTACTATTCATAATGTGAGATTAAATTAAATATACAGAATGTGAGGAACTTGTAATAAAATCATACAGGAGAGAAGTTAACAGAATGTGACAGTGAACTACCACAGACACTGAGTACAGTAGTGCTGCTGTGCACTGTGTTCATTCACCTAACATACAACTAATCTAAAATAAATTCAGTATGTATATTTGAAATCAATTAATCTTATTATCTAATAAAAATCTTTAAAGATTTAAAATAAACGTGCACACTCACATAACGCAGCCACCACATTCCTCTAATTAAGAACTCTATTTTTGGGGAGATATTGTTCACAGCTAGTTTTATTTGACTCAATTTACAAAAACATAACTGACACTTGATTAATAATCAAGTATCGATCAGACAACTGTGCTCTTAAAGATCTAGTGGGTGGCTCTTAAAAGAGCCGTTGGTTGAGCAGTGGAGGCAGCAGCAGTGTTTACTTGGAGCTGGTGTACTTGGTGACGGCCTTGGTGCCCTCAGACACGGCGTGCTTGGCCAGCTCCCCGGGCAGCAGCAGGCGGACGGCGGTCTGGATCTCCCTGGAAGTGATGGTGGAGCGCTTGTTGTAGTGAGCCAGACGGGAGGCTTCACCGGCGATGCGCTCAAAGATGTCGCTGACAAAGGAGTTCATGATGCCCATGGCCTTGGAGGAGATGCCGGTGTCGGGGTGGACCTGCTTCAGCACCTTGTACACGTAGATGGCGTAGCTCTCCTTCCTCGGCCTCCTCCTCTTACGGTCCTTCTTGCTGGTGGACTTGCTCGCCGCTTTCTTGGCGCCCTTCCTGGCGACCTTTGGTGCAGGTGGATCAGGCATCGTTACGATTGTTGTATTCACCGAAGTGTGTATGGAACTCCAGCGACACTGTCTATATTTATATCAACTGAATGCAAATTTTGCTGTGCTGCCCCCACTCTGCCATTGGTTAGTTCTGATCGCGTTATGGAGTTACTATGCGGAAGTGTTACTTTCGCTTTCGGCACTTGGCCTCTCGACGTCGTGTATTGTTATAAAACGTGCTTTAATTAAAATAAGATGATGAAACAAAACTCTGAAACATGAAAAGGGAATTTCAGCTGTTGTAGCAACACAAGCATAGAAATGTTATTCAATAACAATCATAATAACAATCATAACATACAATAGAAACTGCACAACACAGTACAACATCATATGATTATACTTAAGGTTACTGTTCCTATCTGTATTAATATAGAAATGTATTATCAGTGTGCGCTTTAATCAGTACAACATACTTATTTCAAAATCATGATGTCAGTCTGACATGATCAATAGTCAAGTGTCACATATCTTTGGAACATTTAAATGTGTGTTTTAGACTGTGTATACTATGAAGTTTCTTACTTGGCAAAGACAGACACTTAAATATATTAGACATTAATAACATGTCTTATATCGTTATTTTATTTTTCACAGCAACACGTGTTCATGTGTTTTAGCTTCTAGTTTGTGTCTGAAACGTGTATAAAGCTCATGACTGCTGCTTTACTGAATACTGATGTGGCAGGTCGTTAAAATATAAGTGAAAGTAGTGTCTACTCATCATTAACCTACTGTATAATCAATGTGGACCACAGTGCTGGATAAATTATACATATTTACAGACAGCAGAATGAATTAAATACATTGATATTATACATTGATATTATACATTGATTTGTGTAAATGTTTGACACTTATCACTTAAACAAATTGATGTGTAATAATAATAATAAACATGCAGGCAGAAACGAGCTCTTTGGTTGGTGTGTGTGGCTCTTAAAAGAGCCGTTGTGTTGAAGTGAGATGAGGCAGTGATTTAACCTCCGAAGCCGTACAGGGTGCGGCCCTGCCTCTTGAGAGCGTACACCACATCCATGGCGGTGACCGTCTTCCTCTTGGCGTGCTCGGTGTAGGTGACGGCGTCACGGATGACGTTCTCCAGGAAGACCTTGAGCACACCGCGGGTCTCCTCGTAGATGAGACCGGAGATACGCTTCACTCCGCCGCGGCGAGCCAGACGGCGGATGGCGGGTTTGGTGATTCCCTGGATGTTGTCACGGAGAACTTTACGGTGACGCTTAGCGCCTCCTTTACCGAGTCCTTTGCCTCCCTTACCGCGACCACTCATTGTGTTTGCTGTTGGTTTGTTCCGAAGAAAAACTGATAACTGCAGAGTTGAGGGGGTCACTATTTGAATCCATTCTGCGGACGTAGTTGAAGACAGACCTCTTATTCACAACACCTCCCGCCCGTCAAGTTTCCGGTTCCTCTTTTCAAACTAGAGATTACCAGCCGCAATATTTCCGGTTAAGAAAAAAGTCCTTCAAAATAAAAGTAAGGGCACTGGTGACTCTACAGGCCTCCGGCGTTCTTGAGCATCTGGACACACTTATGTACCTCTCGACATATTTAACATCACAGCTGCTACTTTGTGTTTTAATTCATTTAGTTCATGTCCATCTAAATTTACCGAGAATATTATCTCTTGTTAGAATCACAAAAAATCAATTCCCTGTAAAATTATTGCTGAGCATCATCTACACTTAACGAAGCAGTGCAGAATTCATAATAGCACACTGGTGTTTTAACTTATTCCACGTATTAAAACTAATAATATCAGAAAGGTGTTGGAGCTCTGCAGCTGCAGTCTTGAAGGGCTGATATACATTTTAATAACCACCAGATGTCACTGTGACTGTGACATCGCCAAAGACTCTTCCTTTCCAGCATCAATAGAAAAAGGCCCCAAAGCTTCATGAAGGTTTTATTTGCCCGTCACCACAGGACACAGGTTTAAATGTTATTTTCAGTGGTATAGAAGTAGCTGCTAATGGCTACACCGGACGTTGCACATCAAATTCTGTGACTTGATTTGGCTGCACAGTAGTTTAAGGTCAAGAGTCGAGGTCTTTAGGGACTGTTTGTTACTGGTGAGGGGAGGAAAGGCTGCTGCAAGCAGAGGGAGCCATGTCAAATAGTTTTAAACACTGGGGAGGAACTTGTGCTATTTTATTTTGGCTAAGCAGAGGGATGGCTGTATTTTGACTTAGCGCCAATTTTTAAATAAAACATGGCTGTTTTCTTTCAGAATTGTCAAAATTCTACCATTTATCATATCTGCCTTCCTTAACAGTCCTTAGTCACCTCATGGAGCAACGGATGCTTTCATCAGAAAAAACAACCGAATCTGGTCTCAAAATAGAAATATCTAATCAAAATACTTTGTTCTACATCTCATTTAACGTTGTCAAAAATAAACTGTCCGTACTGCACCAAGGCGTCAGCAACCTCCAGGATTTCATCTTCAGCTTTTATCTTTTGAACATCACAGTTTTAAAATGTAACACCTCATCTGTGATGGAGGGCCGTTCAATAATTAAGACCCTTTTCAAGCCTTCGGTAAAAATATTTGTAGCATCCCAGGTCAGAAATAAATTACACCAGTTACAATTACACCCTCCTGACATGTAAAGAACAGTCCCTTAATTACATGAGAGTCTGATTTGAAATAACAGAAATATGAATATGATCAGTTTGATTAAAGCACCTTCTTATGGACATTAGGATTCTGCCCGTTCAGAATAGGTGGGTGGCTCTTAAAAGAGCCGTTGGAGTGGTTAAATCAGCGCAGGGCATTACTTGGCCTTCCCGGCCTTGTCGGTCTTCTTGGGCAGCAGCACAGCCTGGATGTTGGGCAGCACGCCGCCCTGAGCGATGGTGACTTTGCCCAGCAGCTTGTTGAGCTCCTCGTCGTTGCGGACAGCCAGCTGCAGGTGACGGGGGATGATCCTGGTCTTCTTGTTGTCGCGGGCGGCGTTTCCAGCCAGCTCCAGGATCTCAGCGGTCAGATACTCCAGCACCGCCGCCAGGTACACGGGGGCTCCGGCACCGACACGCTCAGAGTAGTTACCCTTACGCAGATGCCTGTGAACACGGCCGACTGGGAACTGAAGCCCGGCCCGAGAGGAGCGGGTCTTTGCCTTGGCTCGGGCCTTCACTGCGGTCTTTCCCCGTCCAGACATTTTTCAATGAGATTGTGTTCTATTGTCAGAATGATCATTAACATGTCTAGTTCGTGGATATATCGCAGCCAGTGTCTCCCAGCTGGTCGTTCATTGGTGGGTTGGAGTGTCGGTGTGATCGACCAATCAGAAACGACAATGTCAAACACCGCAGAGCTCACACGGCTTCCGCCTTCAGTTTGTGAGATTTACAAAGTAAAACGTCACAGAAAAAAATTCAAATTTCAAATAAGAGTAAATTTAAGGGTAAAAATAGAAAGCGAAACATAAAAAACAGTAGGTCTTATATTCAGAGCATACGTGGTCAGATCGGCTTCAAAGAGATGGTCAGGACCCTGAAAACTCTTTTGTTTTGTCTTTAATGATCAAAATATTCAAAACATATTGTGTAATTTTTTTGACTATATATTATTAATAAAAACATACAACACTTGTGTTTTTTGTGAAATGTAATTTGTAATTAAAGCTGCAAGCAGCGTTGGGCGGGACCTTGGTCTCAGGCCATTTCGGCCTCCAGCTCACGTAGACAGTTAAAAACAAAAGTTTTAGGTGATTATAGACCGCTCTCCACTCCAGCTCACAGCTGAGCGTTTCTCCACATTTGCTCATGTTACTTTCAGAAGCACTGCCTCACTTCCTGTTGGATTCAGGTCATGGCTGTCAGTGCGTTATTTGTAGGTCTTGATGAGACGAACAAGACAGTTTTGGTTTAATCTTTCTACGACATTCCTACGAGCTGCAGGGGCCAATTTTGTGTGTTTAGGTGGCGCTAGAGAGCTCCTTTTGCCACTTTTGGGATTTTTTTTTTTTATTTCATCAAAATTTTTGCCAGTGCCAGTTTTGGTCAGTTTTTCAGCATGTTTAGGGGGTAAAAGTTTGTTTTGGGGCCCCATGCCATGCAGTAGGTGCCCTTTTTTCCTTTTCGTCCCTGCCCTTCAGACATCCTGAGTCTGCAACTGAGAGAGGGACAAGTTGGAGAGCAGGCAGATGGAGTTGGCTTTTGAACTCCTCCCTCTCATTCCCAAAGTCCAATCATCAATCTGAGCGTACCAATAGAGAGATACACGCGTCCCGAACACAGACATATAGGTTTCATGTTTGTGGAGTCAAAAATGTGATCTTGGTCGCAAGTTGAAGATGTCTAGCTCACAGCTGACACATTTGCTCATGTTACTTCAGAAGCACTAGCTCATTTTCTGTTGGATTTAGATCAGAGGTGTCAATGCATGATTTGTAGGTCTCGAGAAAACGAACAAGCCAGTTTTGGGACGCCGTGTCAAGTTCTGCCTTTTACATGCATTGTCTTCTTTCAAAATACACTTCTGTTTTCACAGGAAAATTACCATTTACATACTGTACAGTCTCTTTCAAAATGAATGCACTACATCAGTACAACACTGCATATAAACCTTTTTTTCCTTCAAAAGAACAGGGTTCGGCTTTAGAATCTTATGGGATGCAAACACTGCTCTCTTGGGTGAAAGTCAGTGCTTGTTGGATCCATCCACCACCCCCTCCCACCTAGCCCAGTCCGGCTTTTGCAGCCTTAAGCTTGATTTAGGGTCATGCGTTGAATCGACGACGTCGCAACGTCGTAGGGTACGGGGCTACACAGAAGGCTCGCCGTAGCCCCCGGCGTAGCCTGACGTGCACCTCCCCAAAAATGTAACTACGCGTCGAGGCGACGCAGACCCAGCGCAGACCGGCACGGTTGTGATTGGTTTGCTTGGTAGCAACGCATTTCCGGTTCCGTATTTCCACCGCCATCCCCGACGTCTTTAAACATCTTCTATTGCCGTGTAGATGTTGTTAAGGCTCATTATATATATGCCATTATGCACAACGTTCAATACGGATACGGCCGGAGCCGTCTGTCCGTGCTCCGTGTTCATTTCTCTGTGACCGAAAAAGCCGGAAGCTAAACGAAGAATCTACTAGAGACGGCGATAACCACTCAGGAAAGGTACGAAGCCTCCTACTGCTCTGGCGGTGAATTGCACCGCGACGAAACGGAGTGACGGAGAAGTTCGAAGGGTTCACGACGGCGTCACGGCAACCACGTAGCGATGTCGTCGACTCAACGCACGACCATAAATCAGTCTTTAACTTTCATCCTTGACCTACCGCGTATCCCCCTGACCCCACCAGGGGCCATTAAAACTATAAAAGCAACTGCAAGGTTATCATGCCGATGTTAAACTATGCCTTTTTTTTGTTGGTTTCTGATGACGCAAATCGCTGCCCAAATGCCAGATTTCGACCACTTCAGTGTGAGACCGGGCTTGAGGCGCTGCCTCTCATTCCAACCGCTTCAGACTCTGCTGCAAACCACCCCAGTGCATGCTGGAGGTCACGGTGGGATGGAGCCAACAGAACCACTTCAGCTACAAAGAGCAAAGATGCAATACTGACCCCTTCCTCCCTGCAGCTGCACCTTTAGCTCCTCTCTGTGAATTTCACAAACAGAGTCAGCTACAAGGCACGACCCTGAGGAAGGTCAACACCCGCAGTCCAGGATCCAGGATGTGAGGTGATTAGCCACCCCTTTGTGCTCCAGTTTGTCCCTCAGAAGTGCAGCCTGTATGATATTGAGAGCGCTGGAGAAGTCAAAGAACATGATTCTCACAGAGCTTCCAGGCTTCTCCAGGTGATAAAGAGCTCTGTGCAGGAGGAAGATGACCACGTTGTCCACCCTAATGCCAGGCTGGTAGGCAAACTGCAGTAGGTCCACTGAAGGCCTTCATGAGGTGCTATGTTAATGCCACCGGTCTGAAGCTACTGAAGTCCTTGGGGTGCAGAGTCTTGGGCACAGGTACCACGCAGGATGTCTTCCACAGCTGTGGTACTCTCCCAAGCCTCAGGTTCAGGCTGAAGATGATTTCAAGGGTGAGGATGTGGGGGTTGCAGCAGTGATGTCTGGGCTGGGGGAGGGGCAGACTGATGAAATCTACTGAAGAACAGATTCAGATCATTCACCCACTTTTGGTCGCCTCTTGTCTGGGAGTCTGGTTGTTTGTGCCCTGAGATGGGTTTCAGACCTTTCCAGACTCCATTGACGTCGCTCTGCTGCAGCTGTTCCTCCATCTTCTTCAGCTCCTCCTTAGTTACAGAGTTAAAAACTCTGCACTTCTCCTTCAGGAGAGCTTTTATATTTGGAGTAATCCAGGGTTTGGTGTTGGAGAAGCAGCATACAGTCCTGGTGGGTTCAGTGCTTTCCACACTGAAGTTTATATAGTCTGTAATACATGATGTCAGAGTGCCAATGTCCTCCCCATCGGAATCACTGAGTACCTCCCACACAGTCGTCTCAAAGCAGTCCTGCAGGGCCTCCTCAGCCTCTTCCGACCACCTCTTCACAGTGCGTGTGGTTGCTGGTTCTCTCTGCACCAGAGATTTGTAGACAGGCAGAAGATGAACCAGGCTGTGATCAGCTCTTCCCAGGGGGGCAGGGGGGGTGAGTGGTATGCCTCCTTGGTGTTGGCATGAAATAAATCCAGTGTTTTATTGTCTCTGGTGTGGCAGGAAACATACTGGGTGAAGGAGGGCAGGGTGGTGGAAGGACAGGCGTGGTTGAAGTCCCCAGAGATCAGAAGGAGGGCCTGAGGGTGCTGTGTCTGCAGCCTACTCGTAAGGGAGTGGAGAATGTCACAAGCAGACTGCGGGGGGACATACACTGCTACCATAATGACATGAGAAATAGATATGGTCTCATGCCAGCAGCCAGCAGCTCCATGTCCCTGCAGCAGCGCTGTTTCTTGATAATGATGTGGAAGTGAGAGTAAGAGTGGGAGGGGAATGGACGTGGGGGTGGAGGTGGAAGTGGGATTGGAAATGGGAGTAGAGTAGGAGTGGGAGTTAAGTAGGAGTGGAAGTGGGAGTGGGAGTAGAGTATGAGTAGATGTGGGACAAAAGGAGGAGTGGCAGTGGAAGAGGGACTAGGAGTGGGATAAGAGTAGAGTGGGAGTGGCAGTGGAAGAGGGACTAGGAGTGGGAGTGGGATAAGAGTAGAGTGGGAGTGGAAGTGGAAGTAGAGCTGGGATTGGGAGTAGGAGTGGAAGTGGGAGAAGGAGTAGGAGCAGGAATGAGAGTGGGAGTGGTAGTAGAGTAGGAGTGGGAGTGGAAGTGGGAGAAGCAACGGGAGTGGGTGTGGGAGTAGAGTATGAGTGGGAGTAAAGTAGAAGTGGAAGTGGGAGAAGGAGTAGAGAATGAGTGGATATGGGACTAAAGGAGGGGTGGGACTGGGACTGGGAGTGGAAGAGGGAGTGGAAGAGGGAGTAGGAGTGGGAGTGGGACGAGAGTAGAGTCGGGGTAGGGAGTGGAAGTGGGAGTGGAAATGGGAGTAGAGTATGAGTGGATGTGGGACTAAAGGAGGAGTGGGAGTGGGAGTGGGAGCAGAGTGAACAAACTGAAATCGATCAGATAAATAAGATTTAAACCATCTTAGTGCAGACAAAGCTCTCTAAAGTAGAGTAGAGTGGTGGAGCCTCAGCAGTTCGTAGAGTAGAGTAGAGTAGAGTAGAGTAGAGTAGAGTGGCGGAGCCTCAGGGTTCATACTGTAGAGTAGAGTAGAGTAGAGTAGAGTAGAGTAGAGTAGAGTTTAGTAGAGTGGTGGAGCCTCAGGGTTCATACAGTAGAGTAGAGTAGAGTAGAGTGGTGGAGCCTCAGGGTTCATACAGTAGAGTAGAGTAGAGTAGAGTAGAGTAGAGTGGTGGAGCCTCAGGGTTATACAGTAGAGTAGAGTAGAGTAGAGTAGAGTAGAGTGGTGGAGCCTCAGGGTTATACAGTAGAGTAGAGTAGAGTGGTGGAGCCTCAGGGTTCATACAGTAGAGTAGAGTAGAGTAGAGTAGAGTAGAGTAGAGTAGAGTAGAGTAGAGTAGAGTAGAGTGGTGGAGCCTCAGGGTTATACAGTAGAGTAGAGTAGAGTAGAGTAGAGTGGTGGAGCCTCAGGGTTATACAGTAGAGTAGAGTAGAGTAGAGTAGAGTAGAGTGGTGGAGCCTCAGGGTTCATACAGTAGAGTAGAGTAGAGTAGAGTAGAGTGGTGGAGCCTCAGGGTTATACAGTAGAGTAGAGTAGAGTAGAGTAGAGTAGAGTGGTGGAGCCTCAGGGTTATACAGTAGAGTAGAGTAGAGTAGAGTGGTGGAGCCTCAGGGTTCATACAGTAGAGTAGAGTAGAGTAGAGTAGAGTAGAGTGGTGGAGCCTCAGGGTTATACAGTAGAGTAGAGTAGAGTAGAGTAGAGTAGAGTAGAGTAGAGTGGTGGAGCCTCAGGGTTATACAGTAGAGTAGAGTAGAGTAGAGTTTAGTGGAGTGGCGGAGCCTCAGGGTTCATACAGTAGAGTAGAGTAGAGTAGAGTAGAGTGGTGGAGCCTCAGGGTTCATACAGTAGAGTAGAGTAGAGTAGAGTAGAGTGGTGGAGCCTCAGGGTTCATACAGTAGAGTAGAGTAGAGTTTAGTGGAGTGGCAGAGCCTCAGGGTTCATACAGTAGAGTAGAGTAGAGTAGAGTAGAGTAGAGTAGAGTAGAGTAGAGTGGTGGAGCCTCAGGGTTCATACAGTAGAGTAGAGTAGAGTAGAGTAGAGTAGAGTGGTGGAGCCTCAGGGTTATACAGTAGAGTAGAGTAGAGTTTAGTGGAGTGGCAGAGCCTCAGGGTTCATACAGTAGAGTAGAGTAGAGTAGAGTAGAGTAGAGTAGAGTAGAGTGGTGGAGCCTCAGGGTTCATACAGTAGAGTAGAGTAGAGTAGAGTAGAGTAGAGTAGAGTGGTGGAGCCTCAGGGTTCATACAGTAGAGTAGAGTAGAGTAGAGTAGAGTAGAGTAGAGTAGAGTAGAGTAGAGTAGAGTGGTGGAGCCTCAGGGTTCATACAGTAGAGTAGAGTAGAGTGGTGGAGCCTCAGGGTTATACAGTAGAGTAGAGTAGAGTAGAGTAGAGTAGAGTAGAGTAGAGTGGTGGAGCCTCAGGGTTATACAGTAGAGTAGAGTAGAGTAGAGTAGAGTAGAGTAGAGTGGTGGAGCCTCAGCGTTCATACAGTAGAGTAGAGTAGAGTAGAGTAGAGTAGAGTAGAGTAGAGTAGAGTAGAGTGGTGGAGCCTCAGGGTTCATACAGTAGAGTAGAGTAGAGTAGAGTGGTGGAGCCTCAGGGTTCATACAGTAGAGTAGAGTAGAGTAGAGTAGAGTAGAGTAGAGTAGAGTAGAGTAGAGTAGAGTAGAGTGGTGGAGCCTCAGGGTTCATACAGTAGAGTAGAGTAGAGTAGAGTAGAGTGGTGGAGCCTCAGGGTTCATACATTAGCGTAGAGTAGAGTAGAGTAGAGTAGAGTAGAGTAGAGTGGTTGAGCCTCAGGGTTCATACAGTAGAGTAGAGTAGAGTAGAGTAGAGTAGAGTAGAGTAGAGTAGAGTAGAGTGGTGGAGCCTCAGGGTTCATACAGTAGAGTAGAGTAGAGTGGTGGAGCCTCAGGGTTCATACAGTAGAGTAGAGTAGAGTAGAGTAGAGTAGAGTGGTGGAGCCTCAGGGTTCATACATTAGAGTAGAGTAGAGTAGAGTAGAGTAGAGTAGAGTAGAGTAGAGTAGAGTAGAGTAGAGTGGTGGAGCCTCAGGGTTCATAGAGTAGATTAGAGTAGAGTAGAGTAGAGTAGAGTGGTGGAGCCTCAGGGTTCATACAGTAGAGTAGAGTACAGTAGATCAGAGTAGAGTAGAGTGGTGGAGCCTCAGGGTTCATACATTAGAGTAGAGTAGAGTAGAGTAGAGTAGAGTGGTGGAGCCTCAGGGTTCATACAGTAGAGTAGAGTAGAGTGGTGGAGCCTCAGGGTTCATACAGTAGAGTAGAGTAGAGTAGAGTAGAGTAGAGTGGTTGAGCCTCAGGGTTCATACAGTAGAGTAGAGTAGAGTGGTGGAGCCTCAGGGTTCATACAGTAGAGTAGAGTAGAGTAGAGTAGAGTAGAGTGGTTGAGCCTTAGGGTTCATACAGTAGAGTAGAGTAGAGTAAAGTGGTTGAGCCTTAGGGTTCATACAGTAGAGTAGAGTAGAGTAGAGTAGAGTAGAGTGGTGGAGCCTTAGGGTTCATACAGTAGAGTAGAGTAGAGTAAAGTGGTTGAGCCTCAGGGTTCATACAGTAGAGTAGAGTAGAGTAGAGTAGAGTAGAGTAGAGTAAAGTGGTTGAGCCTCAGGGTTCATACAGTAGAGTAGAGTAGAGTAGAGTAGAGTAGAGTGGTGGAGCCTCAGGGTTCATACATTAGAGTAGAGTAGAGTAGAGTAGAGTAGAGTAGAGTAGAGTGGTGGAGCCTCAGGGTTCATCCATTAGAGTAGAGTAGAGTAGAGTAGAGTAGAGTGGTGGAGCCTCAGGGTTCATACATTAGAGTAGAGTAGAGTAGAGTAGAGTGGTGGAGCCTCAGGGTTCATACAGTAGAGTAGAGTAGAGTAGAGTAGAGTAGAGTAGAGTAGAGTAGAGTAGAGTAAAGTGGTTGAGCCTCAGGGTTCATACAGTAGAGTAGAGTAGAGTAGAGTAGAGTAGAGTAGAGT
This sequence comes from Epinephelus awoara, assembly GCA_035609425.1. Lineage (NCBI taxonomy): Eukaryota > Metazoa > Chordata > Actinopteri > Perciformes > Serranidae > Epinephelus > Epinephelus awoara. The sequence goes on along the minus strand of CM069316.1, from coordinate 2,784,558 downwards.
AGAGTGGTGGAGCCTCAGGGTTCATACAGTAGAGTAGAGTAGAGTAGAGTAGAGTAGAGTAAAGTGGTTGAGCCTCAGGGTTCATACAGTAGAGTAGAGTAGAGTAGAGTAGAGTAAAGTGGTTGAGCCTCAGGGTTCATACAGTAGAGTAGAGTAGAGTAGAGTAGAGTAGAGTAGAGTAGAGTGGTGGAGCCTCAGGGTTCATACATTAGAGTAGAGTAGGGTAGAGTAGAGTAGAGTAGAGTAGAGTGGTGGAGCCTCAGGGTTCATCCATTAGAGTAGAGTAGAGTAGAGTAGAGTAGAGTGGTGGAGCCTCAGGGTTCATACATTAGAGTAGAGTAGAGTAGAGTGGTGGAGCCTCAGGGTTCATACATTAGAGTAGAGTAGAGTAGAGTAGAGTGGTGGAGCCTTAGGGTTCATACATTAGAGTAGAGTAGAGTAGAGTAGAGTAGAGTGGTGGAGCCTTAGGGTTCATACATTAGAGTAGAGTAGAGTAGAGTAGAGTAGAGTAGAGTAGAGTAGAGTAGAGTGGTGGAGCCTTAGGGTTCATACATTAGAGTAGAGTAGAGTAGAGTAGAGTAGAGTAGAGCAGAGTGGTTGAGCCTCAGGGTTCATACAGTAGAGTAGAGTAGAGTAGAGTAGAGTAGAGTAGAGTAGAGTAGAGTGGTGGAGCCTCAGGGTTCATACAGTAGAGTAGAGTAGAGTGGTGGAGCCTCAGGGTTCATACAGTAGAGTAGAGTAGAGTGGTGGAGCCTCAGGGTTCATACAGTAGAGTAGAGTAGAGTAGAGTAGAGTAGAGTAGAGTAGAGTAGAGTGGTGGAGCCTTAGGGTTCATACAGTAGAGTAGAGTAGAGTGGTGGAGCCTTAGGGTTCATACATTAGAGTAGAGTAGAGTAGAGTAGAGTAGAGTAGAGTAGAGTGGTGGAGCCTTAGGGTTCATACAGTAGAGTAGAGTAGAGTGGTGGAGCCTTAGGGTTCATACATTAGAGTAGAGTAGAGTAGAGTAGAGTAGAGTAGAGTGGTGGAGCCTTAGGGTTCATACAGTAGAGTAGAGTAGAGTGGTGGAGCCTTAGGGTTCATACATTAGAGTAGAGTAGAGTAGAGTAGAGTAGAGTAGAGTAGAGTAGAGTAGAGTGGTGGAGCCTTAGGGTTCATACAGTAGAGTAGAGTAGAGTAGAGTAGAGTAGAGTAGAGTGGTGGAGCCTTAGGGTTCATACAGTAGAGTAGAGTAGAGTGGTGGAGCCTTAGGGTTCATACATTAGAGTAGAGTAGAGTAGAGTAGAGTAGAGTAGAGTAGAGTGGTGGAGCCTCAGGGTTCATACATTAGAGTAGAGTAGAGTGGTGGAGCCTCAGGGTTCATACATTAGAGTAGAGTAGAGTGGTGGAGCCTTAGGGTTCATACATTAGAGTAGAGTAGAGTGGTGGAGCCTCAGGGTTCATACATTAGAGTAGAGTAGAGTGGTGGAGCCTTAGGGTTCATACATTAGAGTAGAGTAGAGTAGAGTAGAGTAGAGTAGAGTAGAGTAGAGTAGAGTAGAGTAGAGTGGTTGAGCCTCAGGGTTCATACAGTAGAGTAGAGTAGAGTAGGGTAGAGTGGTGGAGCCTTAGGGTTCATACAGTAGAGTAGAGTAGAGTAGAGTAGAGTAGAGTAGAGTAGAGTAGAGTGGTGGAGCCTCAGGGTTCATACAGTAGAGTAGAGTAGAGTGGTGGAGCCTCAGGGTTCATACAGTAGAGTAGAGTGGTGGAGCCTCAGGGTTCATACAGTAGAGTAGAGTAGAGTAGAGCAGAGTGGTTGAGCCTCAGGGTTCATACAGTAGAGTAGAGTAGAGTAGAGTAGAGTAGAGTGGTGGAGCCTCAGGGTTCATACAGTAGAGTAGAGTAGAGTAGAGTAGAGTAGAGTAGAGTAGAGTGGTGGAGCGTCAGAGTTCATACAGTAGAGTAGAGTAGAGTGGTGGAGCCTCAGGGTTCATACAGTAGAGTAGAGTAGAGTAGAGCAGAGTGGTTGAGCCTCAGGGTTCATACAGTAGAGTAGAGTAGAGTAGAGTAGAGTAGAGTAGAGTGGTGGAGCCTTAGGGTTCATACAGTAGAGTAGAGTAGAGTGGTGGAGCCTTAGGGTTCATACATTAGAGTAGAGTAGAGTAGAGTAGAGTAGAGTAGAGTAGAGTGGTGGAGCCTTAGGGTTCATACAGTAGAGTAGAGTAGAGTGGTGGAGCCTTAGGGTTCATACATTAGAGTAGAGTAGAGTAGAGTAGAGTAGAGTAGAGTAGAGTAGAGTAGAGTAGAGTAGAGTAGAGTAGAGTGGTGGAGCCTTAGGGTTCATACAGTAGAGTAGAGTAGAGTGGTGGAGCCTTAGGGTTCATACATTAGAGTAGAGTAGAGTGGTGGAGCCTCAGGGTTCATACATTAGAGTAGAGTAGAGTGGTGGAGCCTCAGGGTTCATACATTAGAGTAGAGTAGAGTGGTGGAGCCTTAGGGTTCATACATTAGAGTAGAGTAGAGTAGAGTAGAGTAGAGTAGAGTAGAGTAGAGTAGAGTAGAGTAGAGTAGAGTAGAGTAGAGTAGAGCAGAGTGGTTGAGCCTCAGGGTTCATACAGTAGAGTAGAGTAGAGTAGGGTAGAGTGGTGGAGCCTTAGGGTTCATACAGTAGAGTAGAGTAGAGTAGAGTAGAGTAGAGTAGAGTAGAGTAGAGTAGAGTGGTGGAGCCTTAGGGTTCATACATTAGAGTAGAGTAGAGTAGAGTAGAGCAGAGTGGTTGAGCCTCAGGGTTCATACAGTAGAGTAGAGTAGAGTGGTTGAGCCTTAGGGTTCATACAGTAGAGTAGAGTAGAGTAGAGTAGAGTAGAGTAGAGTGGTGGAGCCTTAGGGTTCATACAGTAGAGTAGAGTAGAGTAGAGTAGAGTAGAGTAGAGTAGAGTGGTGGAGCCTCAGGGTTCATACATTAGAGTAGAGTAGAGTAGAGTAGAGTAGAGTAGAGTGGTGGAGCCTCAGGGTTCATACATTAGAGTAGAGTAGAGTAGAGTAGAGTGGTGGAGCCTCAGGGTTCATACATTAGAGTAGAGTAGAGTAGAGTAGAGTGGTGGAGCCTTAGGGTTCATACATTAGAGTAGAGTAGAGTAGAGTAGAGTAGAGTGGTGGAGCCTTAGGGTTCATACATTAGAGTAGAGTAGAGTAGAGTAGAGTAGAGTAGAGTAGAGTGGTGGAGCCTTAGGGTTCATACATTAGAGTAGAGTATAGTAGAGTAGAGCAGATTGGTTGAGCCTCAGGGTTCATACAGTAGAGTAGAGTAGAGTGGTGGAGCCTCAGGGTTCATACAGTAGAGTAGAGTAGAGTAGAGCAGAGTGGTTGAGCCTCAGGGTTCATACAGTAGAGTAGAGTAGAGTAGAGTAGAGTAGAGTGGTGGAGCCTCAGGGTTCATACAGTAGAGTAGAGTAGAGTAGAGTAGAGTAGAGTGGTGGAGCGTCAGAGTTCATACATTAGAGTTGAGTAGAGTGGTGGAGCCTCAGGGTTCATACAGTAGAGTAGAGTAGAGTAGAGTAGAGTAGAGTGGTGGAGCCTTAGGGTTCATACAGTAGAGTAGAGTAGAGTGGTGGAGCCTTAGGGTTCATACAGTAGAGTAGAGTAGAGTAGAGTAGAGTAGAGTAGAGTAGAGTAGAGTAGAGTAGAGTAGAGTAGAGTGGTGGAGCCTTAGGGTTCATACAGTAGAGTAGAGTAGAGTGGTGGAGCCTTAGGGTTCATACATTAGAGTAGAGTAGAGTAGAGTAGAGTAGAGTAGAGTAGAGTGGTGGAGCCTTAGGGTTCATACAGTAGAGTAGAGTAGAGTGGTGGAGCCTTAGGGTTCATACATTAGAGTAGAGTAGAGTGGTGGAGCCTCAGGGTTCATACATTAGAGTAGAGTAGAGTGGTGGAGCCTTAGGGTTCATACATTAGAGTAGAGTAGAGTGGTGGAGCCTCAGGGTTCATACATTAGAGTAGAGTAGAGTGGTGGAGCCTCAGGGTTCATACATTAGAGTAGAGTAGAGTGGTGGAGCCTTAGGGTTCATACATTAGAGTAGAGTAGAGTGGTGGAGCCTCAGGGTTCATACATTAGAGTAGAGTAGAGTGGTGGAGCCTTAGGGTTCATACATTAGAGTAGAGTAGAGTAGAGTAGAATAGAGTAGAGTAGAGTAGAGTAGAGCAGAGTGGTTGAGCCTCAGGGTTCATACAGTAGAGTAGAGTAGAGTAGGGTAGAGTGGTGGAGCCTTAGGGTTCATACAGTAGAGTAGAGTAGAGTAGAGTAGAGTAGAGTAGAGTAGAGTAGAGTGGTGGAGCCTTAGGGTTCATACATTAGAGTAGAGTAGAGTAGAGTAGAGCAGAGTGGTTGAGCCTCAGGGTTCATACAGTAGAGTAGAGTAGAGTAGAGTGGTGGAGCCTTAGGGTTCATACAGTAGAGTAGAGTAGAGTAGAGTAGAGTAGAGTAGAGTAGAGTAGAGTAGAGTGGTGGAGCCTCAGGGTTCATACATTAGAGTAGAGTAGAGTGGTGGAGCCTTAGGGTTCATACAGTAGAGTAGAGTAGAGTAGAGTGGTGGAGCCTTAGGGTTCATACAGTAGAGTAGAGTAGAGTAGAGTAGAGTAGAGTAGAGTGGTGGAGCCTCAGGGTTCATACATTAGAGTAGAGTAGAGTGGTGGAGCCTTAGGGTTCATACAGTAGAGTAGAGTAGAGTAGAGTAGAGTAGAGTGGTGGAGCCTCAGGGTTCATACATTAGAGTAGAGTAGAGTGGTGGAGCCTTAGGGTTCATACAGTAGAGTAGAGTAGAGTAGAGTAGAGTAGAGTAGAGTGGTGGAGCCTCAGGGTTCATACATTAGAGTAGAGTAGAGTGGTGGAGCCTTAGGGTTCATACAGTAGAGTAGAGTAGAGTAGAGTAGAGTAGAGTGGTGGAGCCTCAGGGTTCATACATTAGAGTAGAGTAGAGTGGTGGAGCCTTAGGGTTCATACAGTAGAGTAGAGTAGAGTAGAGTAGAGTAGAGTAGAGTAGAGTGGTGGAGCCTCAGGGTTCATACATTAGAGTAGAGTAGAGTAGAGTAGAGTGGTGGAGCCTTAGGGTTCATACAGTAGAGTAGAGCAGAGTAGAGTAGAGTAGAGTAGAGTGGTGGAGCCTCAGGGTTCATACAGTAGAGTAGAGCAGAGTGGTTGAGCCTCAGGGTTCATACAGTAGAGTAGAGTAGAGTAGAGTAGAGTGGTGGAGCCTCAGGGTTCATACAGTAGAGTAGAGCAGAGTGGTTGAGCCTCAGGGTTCATACAGTAGAGTAGAGTAGAGTGGTGGAGCCTCAGGGTTCATACAGTAGAGTAGAGTAGAGTAGAGTAGAGTGGTGGAGCCTCAGGGTTCATACATTAGAGTACAGTAGAGTAGAGTAGAGTAGAGTAGAGTAGAGTAGAGTAGAGTAGAGTGGTGGAGCCTTAGGGTTCATACAGTAGAGTAGAGTAGAGTGGTGGAGCCTCAGGGTTCATACATTAGAGTAGAGTAGAGTGGTGGAGCCTCAGGGTTCATACATTAGAGTAGAGTAGAGTGGTGGAGCCTTAGGGTTCATACATTAGAGTAGAGTAGAGTAGAGTAGAGTAGAGTAGAGTAGAGTGGTGGAGCCTTAGGGTTCATACATTAGAGTAGAGTAGAGTAGAGTAGAGTAGAGTAGAGTAGAGTGGTGGAGCCTTAGGGTTCATACAGTAGAGTAGAGTAGAGTGGTGGAGCCTTAGGGTTCATACATTAGAGTAGAGTAGAGTGGTGGAGCCTCAGGGTTCATACATTAGAGTAGAGTAGAGTGGTGGAGCCTTAGGGTTCATACATTAGAGTAGAGTAGAGTGGTGGAGCCTCAGGGTTCATACATTAGAGTAGAGTAGAGTGGTGGAGCCTCAGGGTTCATACATTAGAGTAGAGTAGAGTGGTGGAGCCTTAGGGTTCATACATTAGAGTAGAGTAGAGTAGAGTAGAATAGAGTAGAGTAGAGTAGAGTAGAGCAGAGTGGTTGAGCCTCAGGGTTCATACAGTAGAGTAGAGTAGAGTAGGGTAGAGTGGTGGAGCCTTAGGGTTCATACAGTAGAGTAGAGTAGAGTAGAGTAGAGTAGAGTAGAGTAGAGTAGAGTGGTGGAGCCTTAGGGTTCATACATTAGAGTAGAGTAGAGTAGAGTAGAGCAGAGTGGTTGAGCCTCAGGGTTCATACAGTAGAGTAGAGTAGAGTAGAGTGGTGGAGCCTTAGGGTTCATACAGTAGAGTAGAGTAGAGTAGAGTAGAGTAGAGTAGAGTAGAGTGGTGGAGCCTCAGGGTTCATACATTAGAGTAGAGTAGAGTGGTGGAGCCTTAGGGTTCATACAGTAGAGTAGAGTAGAGTAGAGTGGTGGAGCCTTAGGGTTCATACAGTAGAGTAGAGTAGAGTAGAGTAGAGTAGAGTAGAGTGGTGGAGCCTCAGGGTTCATACATTAGAGTAGAGTAGAGTGGTGGAGCCTTAGGGTTCATACAGTAGAGTAGAGTAGAGTAGAGTAGAGTGGTGGAGCCTCAGGGTTCATACATTAGAGTAGAGTAGAGTGGTGGAGCCTTAGGGTTCATACAGTAGAGTAGAGTAGAGTAGAGTAGAGTAGAGTAGAGTAGAGTAGAGTGGTGGAGCCTCAGGGTTCATACATTAGAGTAGAGTAGAGTAGAGTAGAGTGGTGGAGCCTTAGGGTTCATACAGTAGAGTAGAGCAGAGTAGAGTAGAGTAGAGTAGAGTGGTGGAGCCTCAGGGTTCATACAGTAGAGTAGAGCAGAGTGGTGGAGCCTCAGGGTTCATACAGTAGAGTAGAGCAGAGTGGTTGAGCCTCAGGGTTCATACAGTAGAGTAGAGTAGAGTGGTGGAGCCTCAGGGTTCATACAGTAGAGTAGAGTAGAGTAGAGTAGAGTGGTGGAGCCTCAGGGTTCATACATTAGAGTACAGTAGAGTGGTGGAGCCTCAGGGTTCATACAGTAGAGTAGAGTAGAGTAGAGTAGAGTGGTGGAGCCTCAGGGTTCATACATTAGAGTAGAGTAGAGTGGTGGAGCCTTAGGGTTCATACAGTAGAGTAGAGTAGAGTAGAGTAGAGTAGAGTAGAGTGGTGGAGCCTCAGGGTTCATACAGTAGAGTAGAGTAGAGTGGTTGAGCCTCAGGGTTCATACAGTAGAGTAGAGTGGTTGAGCCTCAGGGTTCATACATTAGAGTAGAGTAGAGTAGAGTAGAGTAGAGTGGTGGAGCCTCAGGGTTCATACAGTAGAGTAGAGTAGAGTGGTTGAGCCTCAGGGTTCATACATTAGAGTAGAGTAGAGTAGAGTAGAGTGGTGGAGCCTCAGGGTTCATACAGTAGAGTAGAGTAGAGTAGAGTAGAGTGGTGGAGCCTCAGGGTTCATACAGTAGAGTAGAGTAGAGTGGTTGAGCCTCAGGGTTCATACAGTAGAGTAGAGTGGTTGAGCCTCAGGGTTCATACAGTAGAGTAGAGTAGAGTGGTGGAGCCTCAGGGTTCATACATTAGAGTAGAGTAGAGTAGAGTAGAGTGGTGGAGCCTCAGGGTTCATACATTAGAGTAGAGTAGAGTGGTGGAGCCTTAGGGTTCATATAGTAGAGTAGAGTAGAGTAGAGTAGAGTAGAGTGGTGGAGCCTCAGGGTTCATACATTAGAGTAGAGTAGAGTGGTGGAGCCTTAGGGTTCATACAGTAGAGTAGAGTAGAGTAGAGTAGAGTGGTGGAGCCTCAGGGTTCATACATTAGAGTAGAGTAGAGTAGAGTAGAGTGGTGGAGCCTCAGGGTTCATACAGTAGAGTAGAGTAGAGTAGAGTAGAGTGGTGGAGCCTTAGGGTTCATACAGTAGAGTAGAGTAGAGTAGAGTAGAGTGGTGGAGCCTTAGGGTTCATACAGTAGAGTAGAGTAGAGTGGTTGAGCCTCAGGGTTCATACATTAGAGTAGAGTAGAGTAGAGTAGAGTGGTGGAGCCTCAGGGTTCATACAGTAGAGTAGAGTAGAGTAGAGTAGAGTGGTGGAGCCTCAGGGTTCATACAGTAGAGTAGAGTAGAGTGGTTGAGCCTCAGGGTTCATACAGTAGAGTAGAGTAGAGTAGAGTGGTGGAGCCTCAGGGTTCATACAGTAGAGTAGAGTAGAGTGGTTGAGCCTCAGGGTTCATACAGTAGAGTAGAGTAGAGTAGAGTGGTGGAGCCTCAGGGTTCATACATTAGAGTAGAGTAGAGTAGAGTAGAGTAGAGTGGTGGAGCCTCAGGGTTCATACAGTAGAGTAGAGTAGAGTGGTTGAGCCTCAGGGTTCATACAGTAGAGTAGAGTAGAGTAGAGTGGTGGAGCCTCAGGGTTCATACAGTAGAGTAGAGTAGAGTTGAGTAGAGTAGAGTGGTGGAGCCTTAGGGTTCATACAGTAGAGTAGAGTAGAGTAGAGTAGAGTAGAGTAGAGTAGAGTGGTGGAGCCTCAGGGTTCATACAGTAGAGTAGAGTAGAGTAGAGTAGAGTAGAGTAGAGTAGAGTAGAGTAGAGTGGTGGAGCCTCAGGGTTCATACAGTAGAGTAGAGTAGAGTAGAGTAGAGTAGAGTAGAGTAGAGTAGAGTGGTGGAGCCTCAGGGTTCATACAGTAGAGTAGAGTAGAGTAGAGTAGAGTGGTGGAGCCTCAGGGTTCATACAGTAGAGTAGAGTAGAGTAGAGTAGAGTAGAGTAGAGTAGAGTGGTGGAGCCTCAGGGTTCATACATTAGAGTAGAGTAGAGTAGAGTAGAGTAGAGTAGAGTAGAGTAGAGTGGTGGAGCCTCAGGGTTCATACAGTAGAGTAGAGTAGAGTAGAGTAGAGTAGAGTGGTGGAGCCTCAGGGTTCATACAGTAGAGTAGAGTAGAGTAGAGTAGAGTGGTGGAGCCTCAGGGTTCATACAGTAGAGTAGAGTAGAGTAGAGTAGAGTAGAGTGGTGGAGCCTCAGGGGTCAGAGGCGAAAGGCTTCCCAGCATGCTCGCTGATTGGCGAAGAGATGACGGCCATCTTGGATTGTAGCGGGGAAGAAAGATTGATGCGGTAAGCTCCTTCTTTTATTCGTTTAATTTATTTTCTCAGCTGAGACGCACCAAAACCCCATTAAATCAAAAACACCGCTCCCGTGGGAGTTATCACGGAGTCGCGCCGTGGAGGGAGGCGGAAAACGCGGCTTTAAACCCGGCAGTCCGGTTTCGTTGCTTTTTGTTGTTGTTTTGGGGGAACTAACGGACGGAGACACAGTAGGCCCAAACCTGAACAAAAACACACTTGCCCACTAATGTCCCGTTTAACGGTGGCCTGTTTGCACACCCGTCTGTAGACCAACGCTCCCGGGTTCCCATAAAGTGGTGTAAGTGTTCACAACTGTGAAGGTACTGGCGTTTATAGCCGAGTAGCTCGCTTAGCCGTTAGCGTTAGCTCCCACGCTAGCGTCCCCATGTATTCCTATAGACGTAGCTGTTAGCTTACATGCACTGCTCGGCTAGCACGTAGCTCCTGACACACTTTACAGCTAACAAGGTAACGCCAGCTAATGTGTTATTTATTTGGAAACCACAAACAGAACTAACACCAGAATAATCCGCTTTATGTGTGCAGTGTATAAACTAGCTGCTTGTGTTAATGGTTGAATTAATGTTACGAACACAGACAGCATTAGCTTACACGGCTAACAGTAGCTAGCCTTTTGCGACACTGCTGCGCGTTTAACGTTGCTTTGAAACAAGAACAGTGAAGCTTGCAAACTACTCGGCTAGTAGCACAGGGTTCAGCTGGGTTTCTAACATGAAACACACAACAACGCACAACTAACTACGTATTATAAACGTGCAGGAGCTAAAGGAGCCGTTGTTCACTGGGTATCGATGCTACACCGTTTGCTACTGCTAACCTGCTGTAGTAAACAAAAGTAATCCTCAGAGATCTGTGTTAAAACACGACCGTGGCTCTATGTGCCTACACCACCAGCAGGTAACTAAGTCCTTTGCTTTGTGATTTGAGGTGAGATCCTTCTGCAGGTGTTTATAATGTGCATTGACTCAGTCTTTCACACATTGCAGGGTGGAAATGAACACTCTTTGCCTACAGATCATTTATGAATGACAAAGACTTGAGACGTCCTCATCAGTAACATATTTCCTGTTGGTTATTCATCAATAATTAGTCTGGAAATTACTTTGTCGTTTAGCAGTTTGATCTAAAAATCCCCAGAAAATAGTGAAAGTCGTGTTTCCAGAGCCTAAGTTGGACTTCTTACATTAGATGTTTTATCCAAGTAACAGTCCAACCCCTCTGTAAGGCTTTTAATATGATAGAAGACTAAGATAGACAGAAAACATGCACATGTAACTAGATAAATTAGGTCAATTTTGGCATCTGCAGCAGGTATGTGGTGCTACTTTCACACAAACGCAGGTTGTATCTGCCTCTTTGTTTATTTGCTCTCAAATGTCTCATGTTTCTGGTGAATTTGTTGTCAGTGTTGTTCAAATAAGACCTGAACCTGCAGCTCTAGCTCCACTTGAAACTTACAATTATATTCTCTCATTGTGCAAACATAATAGTGACGTTTTAGTTCATTGAAAGTGCAAGTGAAAGTGCAAAGGGGTTTGAGTAACCACTGCTGACACGGGCTCCTGAAAGCCTTGGTGTGCACACCTCCAATATTAATAACATTTTCTGCACTGGAAAAAAAGTGGATTATCTGAGCAACAAAAGATATCCAACCACATTTGGGACATGCATCCAACATGAAACTAAAGCAAGAATACATCTGCAAAAAATACTTGCTTTGCTTGTCTGTGGGACGGCAAAACTTAATTTCTGTGAGACAATCTGAGCATAATATTTGCCCGTTTTTGTAGACTCAGAGATGCTTGTTTCAGGTTTAAAAAAAATAAGTACAGCATGTGAAGATGTTAAAAGACTAAAGCATTTTTTGGGTGATGGGCATGCAGAGTTTAGCAGTTGCTCCTGTTAACAGCTGAAGTTTTATTCACAGCATCTTAAAATGATTTCATGTCATGAATCTGAGCTTTGGTGACACACTGCAGGTGCGACAGGAAGGAGCTGCGTCATATCACTGCAGTCTGTGGTGTGTCAGTCCATCTGACCATTTCCCGTGTCTGGTTTCTCAGGTGACACGAGGTATGTTTGGTGCTAACCGGAAGAAGTTTATGGAGGGAGGGGTAGAGAGCGACTACGCGGATGACTCCAGCCTCTACTACACCCAACAGTCCATGTTCCCTCCACACCGCCCTGACAAAGATGTAAGTTGCCTGTTGAATTATTCTTCTTCAAAGCTTCTTTAGGACTGCAACTATTCAGTTTTTTAATTTTAGTTTCACACTCTAACCATTAAAGTACCAAGGTATTTATGCAGGGGAAAAGTTGTTGCAAAGCGAGTCTGCAGACTTTACTCTGTAACGTGATGCAGAGATAGTTTCTGTCATATTTCTCTTTATTCTTCCAATTCTTGTCACTTTGAACCCTGTTGTTTCAAAGCTCTTTCACATCTACTTGTTTATAGACACGTTTAAGATATTTGACTTCCTTTATTATACTGATAAAACAGTTTTTATGAAAATAAGTGTGTTTCTCAAAGTAAGGGAGGGAAATAATGTTTTTCAATACTCAAGTATTGTATCAACACTAATATTAAATATTTTAAAACCATTTTCACCCCACTGTGCCGCCTCTTTTCATGCAAGCAAGGAACTTCTCCAGACTGTCATACATTCATGTAGATGGGCTCTTTACACTTTATTTATTCGAGAGTTAAAGAATGTGTTTGTGTTTCCTCTCTCTTCAGATGCTGGCGTCTTCCTCTGCTTCCTCAACGGGTCAACTGTCACAGCTAGGAGCCAGTTTATATGGCCCGCAGAGTAAGAAGAACCCTAACTCACACGCACACACACACACACACACACCAGTTATTTCTTTTCCCATTGATAAGCATTGTAAAGCTCAATTTATAGACGTGAGGTTATAAATCGAGCAAGATTTCTCTGCCCAAGCAGCGCTCAAACATCACTCCAAGTTAGTCTGCACTGAGTTCGAAAGAAAGACTGAATGAGTAAGATATGTATACAAAAAGAAGTGACCACTAACATTTTCACTGGCGTCCATGTTGCTTTCTTGTGACTACTAACCTGTTTTCTGGCCCGTCCATGACGTTGCATGTAATGCGCTGTAAAACAGAAGGGCATACTCGTCCCCTGCAGAGCCATGTATATAGCTTGGATCACTGACAGTGGGAAAGCAATCTATAGCATATTTATAGTGTGTTTGCTTGTGTTTAAAAAACCGGTGTACACATTTTGGTGGTAAAAAGGGTTATTATTTACTTTGTGATTCAGAGCAATAGTGCCAAGTGTATTTCATTCATTCTAAAACTGTTGAATTAGTTGGTGTGTGCAGAAAGTTTGCAGCTGAGATTTCTTTGCTGGATGTGTATTTTTGACATGTGGTAGTTAACTTAGTCCTTCAACTTGCTTCTTGTTGTCTTTACTTTCAGCAGTCACAGCTCTTTTTGTCTCCATGGGATGAGAGATACAGATATCGTCGGGGTGTACACAGTGGTCTCATTTCAGTTGACACAGTTAGGAGTCATGCTTCAAGAAAAAAAGCAAGAAAAAATAACTGCGTGATGATGCATTTGTTTCCATTTATTTTGAACAGACAGTGGTGTAAGTGTCAAAGACAGACAATCAGAAAGTTTCTTATGAATAAACATGTTTTCCTTCTGGTTGCAGGTGCTTTGGGGTTTCCCATGCGTGGTATGAACAGCAGCGCAGCGCCTCAGTTAAGTCGAAGTGGGTTGAACCAGTCTGCCAGCCAGCTCCCCAGTCATGCCAGTACACCAAACACTGGCACGATGCACACGCCACCCTCGCCGAGCAGGTACAACACACACACACACATACACACATACACACACACACACACACGAGTACACTCACTGGCTGAAAGTGAATCCTGGTGTGTGTCTGTGGCTGCGTAAAACATAATGACTTGTTTTAACAACTGAATTGATTTAATCCAAAAGCTGTAAAATGTGTGGATATTTTAGACAGAAGAAAACATCACAGTCTGATCTGCGTCGTCTTTAAGATGCGGACACACCAAACCGACATCAAAGAACTAGCGGCAATGAAAGCCAACTGTTGCGTCGTCTACGTCGCCTCACGTCGCCCTGTGTCAGTTGCATTTGAACACACTACACGGACTACATCCGACGGCCAAGTAGCACATACGTTCTGCGCCTGCGTGAGAGAGAGCGGAGTGAGAGAGTGGTACATCCTGTCAGCCGAGGGGTTTCCTATCTGTGCAGCCGAGCACCGCAGCACCTCCATGGACTATTACATCCAGACGGTCCCGGTGTTTCCTCCGCAGGCTCCACTTCACTCAGCTGCCCGATAAACCCGCTGCTTCTTCCCACTTTAACCTGAATAACAAACCAGGGCTCGGTGCTCCAGTTGGATCCAAACGGAGAGCCGGGGCTGTGCTTCCCTCCGCTCATGCTGCGGCTAACGCTCCACTAGCCGCTCCCAGCTAGCTCCGGTTTGTTATTCAGGTTAAAATGGGAAGAAGCAGTGGGTCTGTGGGGCAGCTGAGTGAAGTGGAGCCTGAGGGGGAAGCACCGGTTAGCCCCGGTTTCACTACAGGCAGATTCACTCGCTACAGGGGTGAGGAAATAAAACCTGAACAGCCAATCGGAGACGATGTGGGACACACCGCAAAAACTAGGGCGACAGATGCTCACCAACAGCCCAACTTTGGTGGAAGGCCGACCGTCGGCTTGGTGTGTCAGGGCCTTTACTTCTTCGACTGATTCTGAGAGTTCACATGTGAAGACACAAATTTAACTGAAACTAATTCACAGGTTATTTACAATCTAAACAAAGTTTGATGTTAGGAAATAAACAATAAATGTCTTGACCTGATCTGTACTTTACACATCATGTGTCAAAGATTATTAATCATACCTAAACGGGTAAAATCAAAACTCACATTTTTAGCCTCCATTTTTCCTAATATATTATTTTATCGATTATGTTTACTGCTGGTCGATTTTAGAGGATGACAGTTATTGAGATGAGAAAGGTGAAAGCAGTTATGAAAATGTCTTTTGTTGCTGCTCCTCTTTTTTTAAAGTATCTTAATATTTTATCAGTTGTTTATATTGTCTGCTTATTTCTTTTCGAATTGGCAAAGCACTTTGAGCTGCATTTTGTGTATAAAAAGTGTTATGTTAAGATTGTGTATCATTATTATTTTTATTGTTTAAAGTTTATATAAATTTTTGACACTTCTGTGTCCACCATAATCTTTTTTATCTGAATATTTTAGCTCTTCACTACATTAATTCTCACAGACTTAAGTTTAACAACAGAGTCAAACCATGTCAGTGTGAGTTTGTTGGGAGCATTTAATAGCTGGGTGTTGGATATCAGCCACTGGTGCTGTGTTAGCTCAAGCTAACAAGGCAGAGTGTTAACTGACCGTTTGCGGTGCTGTGTCCAACCTCCGTTAACAGAAACACTGAATCTTAAAACTATAAATCTCAAATCCTTAATTTGTTGGAGCTAGCATGCTGTTTTTGCACTTCTGTTTCACAGCTTTGTCAGGTGTTGTCTCGAATTCAGAGCTTGTTATTATTTATGTCCTGCGTTCTGCGGTGAATAACTGCCACCAACTGGAATGGAGTGAGGAATAGGAAATATGTATGCGTAGAACACCAGACGAGAACAGACCTCAAACTGTAGTATGAATGGAACAGCGTGCCCGTCCATGAAACCAGATCAAATCTGCAGCTGTCAGTAGATTTAAAACAATATGTCAGAGCCTTTAGTATTTTAAACCTTTGTGTTATAAACTGTTTGGGCGGCTGATAATCTGTCAGACCTATGGTTAAATAACTCAAACTGGACTTCCAGGATCATATTTCATTATCTCACCAGTAAACACTCTCACTAACACAGCCCCTTGTGTTTTCTCAGTCCGAACGTTCAGTCAGACACGTACCATGTCCCACTTTCGGTTCCAGCTGCTCATGTTCCTCTTTCTCTCTGCAAACTTGGAACCACAAAACCACCTCCACCACCTTTAACCTTGTGTTGTTTTTCCTGTGTTTGTGTGTCGTTCTCTCTGCAGGGGGATTCTGCCAATGAGCAGCCGAAGCGTGCTGAACCACAGCCAGCAGGTGGGGGGTCCGACGGGGCAGACGGGTGGGATGGGAGGGGTTGGAGTGGAGAGGGGAGGTGGTGGCGGTGTAGGAGGAGGGAGGAGCAGCAGTATGGGGAGTCCCAGCCGGTCGTCACCCAGCATCATCGGCATGCCCAAACAGCAGCAAGCACGGCAGCCTTTCACCATTAACAGGTAACTTTCTGCATGATGCACAGGTTCAGATGTAAATCTGAAAAGTTTGACACCATTTTGTCATACACTCTTTACATTGTTATAGTTATTTAGATTGATATATTTAGTTATTTGTAAAGGAGCAGAACAAGCTCTTACTCCCACTCACTGTAGGGCTGCAGCTAGCATTTATTTGTATTACTGATTAATCTGTTTAAGTTTACACAGTTATTAAATTAGTCATTTTATCCACAATTTGTCAAAAAATAGTGAAGAACTGACATCTTCAAATTGCCTGTTCGGCCCGACCAACAGTCAAAAACCTTGATATATTCAGTTTCTTGTCATTGAAGTGTAAAGACCCCAGCACATATTCAAAAACAAGGCCTGAAAATCACTGAATTCAATTCCCTCATAAAAAGGTGTTAATCCAAGGGTCTTGAATATTCTTGGGGGATGAGTTAAATGATACAGACAGGTGACAAATTGAAGGACCAACATAAAGTGTCTTCGGGAAAGTGTTAGGCCACCATGTGCTGCCAGAACAGCTTGGGTGTTACTGCTAGTATAGTAGTATAGTGAAGTCTGTGGAGCACTACCAGAGAGATGAACTTCATTCTGCCAAAAGATAATCCCTCATTTGGTGTTTTGATGATGGTGGTGGAGAGCGCTGTCTAAAGGCGGATTTATACTTGTGCCGCAGTGCGTCTGAGTCACTCTGCAGTTACACCTCCAAAACACTAGTTGGCAGCAGGGTTTCTGTGAAGCGCTGTAAAGTTTAGTTGATTCAAAACACACATTAAACAGACATTAAACATGGCTTAATAGAGACAGTTTCAAACACAAATCAGCTTCACTATAACTCGCAGCATTCTGGACACATTTTCCCCACAAATACAACATGCTAACGTTATTAGCACAAGCCTATGGCATTTTACATTGTATAAATTAGCCTAGCAGCTAGCAGACTTCTCCTCTACTCATATGAAGCCAGGGACAACAGCAACATTTAACAAAGGTAACATTACAATATTTGGCTCCATTACAGCTCACAAGGTTCATTGACAAAACAACTGTCTTATACTAAACACGTTTTCCAAACAAATACAACATGCTAACGTTATTAGCACAAGTCTATGGCATTTTACATTGTATAAATTAGCCTAGCAGCTAGCAGAGATTTCCTCTGCTCATATGAAGCCAGGATAAATCACACACAAGACTTAAAATGCTATTTTTGTGGAGGCCTTATTGTCTTCACAATTTATTGTTTCTTATCTGTGAAATTAAAGTAAATAAAATCTTTGTTTCCACTGAGGGAAATGGTTTCAGCTTACAGAAACAGACAGGAGGTCTGCGCCTCTGCGACGTGTAGTTAAATTTCTGGGGAGGTGCACGTCAGGCTACAGCGTAGGTTCTACGTCGATGCAGAAGTATAAATCCTGCTTGATACGTTGGTCCAAAATCTCCCATTGTTGTTCAGTTGGGATGAGATCTGGTGCCAAATCATTTTACACATGTCACAGAGCATGAGTGGATGTTAACTGCTTATAGTACCATGCAGTGAACCTGTGTGGAAGCATCTGCATTCATTATGTTTCTCCACTCATTCATTTTTTGCTTTTATTTCTCTGCATATTTTTGTGTAAATACACAGTATGCATCTTATGGAACGTACTGAACTGTAATTACTAACTTTGGTTTTCGGTGCAGACGTGAAACATACAATAAACATATTAAGAGGAATGAAAATAAACACTCAAGATCTTAAATATAGAACAAAAATGTACAGTTGAAAATGCAAAGACACTTTTAAAAAGTACGATAACATATCATGTATAATATAGCTGTTTCAGAATAGGCTGTACAGTTTTGTGCAGGATGTGCAAAGTTCACAGTAACCATAGCTACCTGTGCCAAACTTAGCTCTACTGGCATCTGCAAGCATGGTAAACCTCTGGAGGTTCTGGTTTTTCATCATGTCTGTGGGAGTAACGTCACCTTAGCTGGAAGAAGATGAAGAAGATAATGTTTAAATTGCTAAATGCTAACATCAGCATGTTAATAAGCAGATGTTTAGCAGATATAATGTTTTCATGTGTACCCACTTTCACTGCACGCCATCCAAATAGTTTCTGAGATATTTCAGTCTGGATCAAAGTGGTGGATTGACCGGCCGACATCCCTGGAGACATGCAGCTAGCATGGCTAACAAACAGCCTTAACCCTGTTGTACCATAACAAAGCTCAATAATCATGTAATATGACTCAGGCCGATGTGTTTCTCTGTTTGTGTGTCAGTATGTCAGGGTTTGGTGTGAACAGGAATCCAGGCTACAACATGAACAACTCCCTATCCAACAACATCTTCAATGGCACAGGTACAAACAAAGAAAATGTCTTTTATTCAATTTTTTGTCACTCAAGTTTCTTTTTTAGAGGTTTAAGACTTTTGTATAAACAGTTGTTGGTTTTTTAAACACTGTCAAGATACTCAAATATATTTGAGAGTTAACTTTTATTTTTCTGTGTTTGTTTCCAGACGGCAGTGAGAATGTGACGGGGTTAGACCTGTCAGACTTCCCAGCGTTAGCAGACAGGAGTCGGAGGGACGGAGGCTCGAATCCAACCCCGCTGCTCAACCCGCTGGCCGGTCGGGCTCCTTACGGTGAGAGACACCTGTGTATGTATGTTTTTATAACATAACACAAAAGACAAGAAATGCTCTGCAATTCATTTACACACAGCGATTCCAGTCAGGTAAATGTTTAATTGTTGTAGTTTATTTACAAAGCCAGTGCTCAGTTTCTAAAACGAGTTTTGTGGCTGATAGATGTTACAGAGTTACACACCAACAAGACTAGTCACGAGATGTGTACATATATATATATTCTTGTTTGCTTATGACCATACATACGCAGAGTACACAGCCAGAGCTGAGGCAGTTTGTTAATCCATTAGTCGATTAACAGACAATTAGTCTGCCACAATGGCTAACTACTCTCCCCTTCATATTTACAGTTGGCATGGTAACAAAGCCGTCCAGTGAGCAGTCGCAGGACTTCTCCATCCATAACGAAGATTTCCCAGCTCTCCCTGGGCCCAACTACCAAACAAAAGACCCCACCAGCACCAACGAAGACAGCAAAACGGTAAGATCCTTGTGTCTTATCCTTAACCTAATCATTCTGTCCATTTCCTTATTTTATCTTTTCTGTTATTGTTCACTTTTCTCTGTCCTCATTTCTTGTTGTTTTTGACCTCGCTGTCCAGTGCTCCTGTGTATTAAATGCCGACTTCCTGTTTTCATCACGGTGTCCTTTCCTTACTTATGCAGTGCTCTCACGTCCTGACTCCTCCCTTTTTTTCGGACTGTTTTTTCCCTCCATTTTTGTCCAATCAGAATCTGAACTCATCAGGAAAGCCCACCGCTAACTCAGATGGTCCAAAGTTCCCCGGCGACAAGAGCTCTGCGCCTAGCAACAACAACCAGCAGAAGAAAGGGATCCAGGTGCTTCCTGACGGTGAGACACACGCAGTCAATCACGATGCATCCGCACAGAAATAACAACAATAATAACTTTGGCGAATAAGTGAGGAGAGATTTCAGTCTGATTCATCGCCATCTTTGTGTTGCAGGGCGTGTGACCAACATCCCAATCGGCATGGTAACGGACCAGTTTGGGATGATCGGCTTGCTGACGTTCATCCGGGCAGCAGAGACGGACCCCGGCATGGTCCATCTGGCACTGGGCTCTGACCTCACCACGCTCGGCCTCAACCTCAACTCACCTGAGTACGACAAACACGCACACACACATGTACACAGTTTAGAGCCATGTGAGGATAACAGGCCAACACAGACCTAGGATCAGCTGACCAACAGCATCTTTGAATTTAATTCAGACCTGTTAATGTTGACCAGAGACCCAAATAGTCTCAGAGCTGGCTGCAAATACTAAGTGGTGCTCCTTGCAGAATTAAAGGAATATTGAGAACTAGTTACCCGTGTGCAGGTGCTTTTTTTAATTTGTTGACGCTTTGGAAAGTTCTCATCCGTCATATAAAGTTGTGCATTTGTCATAGATAGACTTGAACATCCAGGAACACTAGACCATGGCCCAGGCTGCAGCATAATTCAATTTAATCAATATTGTCTCCTCTGGTTTAAACTTTGCTTCTCTGATTGTGTTACTCTTTTCTTTGTATCTCAGGAATCTCTATCCTAAGTTTGCGTCTCCGTGGGCGTCGGCTCCGTGTCGACCGCAGGACATAGGTGAGTTTACGCTCCAGACACCAAATGTGTGATTTATTTTGGGTGTATTC
Source organism: Epinephelus awoara (assembly GCA_035609425.1). Lineage (NCBI taxonomy): Eukaryota > Metazoa > Chordata > Actinopteri > Perciformes > Serranidae > Epinephelus > Epinephelus awoara. The sequence goes on along the minus strand of CM069316.1, from coordinate 2,764,884 downwards.
TGAAAATTTACGGAGGGAATATTCAATTTCAATTTATCTGGTGGAAGCAAACTCAACTCTAATGAGATTATCATGTTACTCTATATCTGCTGGATGTCAGAGGTTTAGCCAAAAGTGCTCTATAAGGCACTGATATGCAGCTTTATGTACAGGTACTCAAAGGTATTGAACTAGTCATTTCCTTGATAAATTGTGGTGTAGAAGACGAGTATGTTCAGGTTTTACAGTGCTTTCAGCTCATTTTGCCTCGTCTTCCTGCAGACTTCCACGTCCCCTCAGAGTATTTAACCAACATCCACATAAGGGATAAGGTATGGTTTGGTTTAACTGATGCTATATTTTAGTGTCTGGGCATCTTAGTTAATAAATGTCCTTTATTTCTTCCATTAAATAGGTCTTAGATGTCTCAGTTTAATTAAAATTGTTATAACCTGTTGATCTGTTTCCTTCCTTTCTTTTCATGTCTCCAGTTAGCAGCTATCAAGTTGTCTCGGTATGGTGAAGATCTGCTGTTTTATCTCTACTATATGAATGGAGGAGACTTACTACAACTCCTGGCTGCAGTAGAACTGTAAGAACACAGCTGCACACACACACTGTTGCATGTAAAACTCAAACTGCTCAACAAGTTGCATCAAATGGGTAAAATTGAAGAGGATTTGTGTTTCTTATAACTTCACTTTGCATCTATTATTTAAGGAACACTCTATTTCTCATTGCACCCTAATTAAAAGAAGACATTAAAAGAGGAACTACACTACAGTTTTGTACACATAATAGATTTCTGTTAGTAAATGATGTTAACGTGCAGTTGAATTTTCCCAAGCAAACACGTTGTGTGTAAAATCAGCTTTTCCTTGTTAAAATTAGTTTGTATGCGTCTGCTTGGATTTAAATGTTTGGCTCAGTCATATTTTCTACCTGTGACAAAATGGACAAGACTCTGAGCTCTATTATGTATTTTTTAATTGAATTATGGTCAACAGGTCTCAGATTTGCTTTTGGTGGTCGTCTCATGACACGTCTTGCATTTTAAAATAAGAGTCTTTCCCCAAGCTTGTCTTTTAAATTCTAGTCTGAGTCACTGGATGTAGACTGTGTGGCTGTAAACCTGTTATTGGCCATGATTTATTATTTTCATTTCCTCTGGTGGGCTTAAATTAATTACAGCAGTAGAGCAGTCAGAAGTAAGCGCGAACTGTTATGTAATGTGTGTGTGTGTGTGTGTGTCTGTCTGTCTGTCCAGGTTTAACAGGGACTGGAGGTACCATAAAGAGGAGCGGGTTTGGATCACTCGGGCTCCGGGTATGGAGCCCACGCTGAAGACCAACGCCTACGAGAGAGGGACCTACTACTTCTTTGACTGCCTCAACTGGAGAAAAGTGGCCAAGGTAAAAACCTGTTTGACACCTGTCCCTGAAATACAGCTTTACTAACATACGATGATACCAAAATTTTTTTATATATAAGTAGAGATGCAGCTAACAATTATTTTAATAACTGATTAATTTTTTCCATTCTTTGTTTAATTTTTTGGCTTGAAAAAACTAAAAAAAAAAATGTTCTACCCACAGTCCAAAACTCAAAGATAGTCACTTTACTTTCATTTTAAGACAATAAAAGCAGCAACATTTCTGAAGCTGGAACTATCAGATGTTTTCCATGTCTGCTTTAAAGAAATGACGTTAAACAATTAACTGATTATCAAAGCTGACTAATTAAGACTTTGGACAATTTGTGATGCGTTTTAATTATATATATATATATATATATATATACATATATATATATATATATATATATATATATATATATATATATATATATATATATATATATAAAAAGCTGTTTGATGTTTCAGTTAACCATTTACAAGCTCATATGAAGGATTTTCTCTGTCCAGGCTCGAAATATTAACAGAAAAATAAATTAATTTGAACTTTTGATGCAATATAAATCATTCTCATCAAGACAGTTCTGGTCAATTAAACATACATAAGGATTTGATTAATCACATTGAATACTGGAGTTAGTGTTACACTCATGTTTGATATTTCATGGTCACAATTATGGTTATTTTCATGTATGTTAATAATCTACCTAAATTTAAATCAAAACAAAAAAAAATCCTAAACCTGAACACTTTATTAACAAAATCCCAGACTGTATATTTATCCTTATTTACAGTCTCTTAAAACATTATTCAAACCTCACATTTTGAGTTGATTGAAGAGAACACAGAAATCAGCAACACAGTGATCATCTATAGCAATTTGAATAAGCTACTGTATAAATCTAAAAGTTAAACATTTTTAAAAATATGCTCTTTGTCTTTCATTCTGAAAAAGGTTTTACTGTTCCTTTCACTCAGTGTGACTGAGAACAAAACAAAATCTCGTCTGCTGTTGAGCTGGTTAGAAAAGTATTTACACAGCACATCCCCTCTGTGGTAACGCACCATCAGGTTATCGCTGACATGAGTAAATACAGCAGGTCAACAGGGCATAGGTTTTCAGACGTCATTTCACCCGTTGACACCATGGACGAGGAGATGTTAATCATGGATGTGCACCCAGATGTCTTCCTACTACTCCTCTGGTTTTGTGGTTCTGTTTATAGAAACTACATCTTGTTATATCGCGCGATTATGTGTGAATCCGCGAGATTTCGTCGGTCTTCGTGACTCCCGCTGTCCGGCAGAGCTGCACCGCTCCGCACCACAAACGCTGCCGGTTGGTGTTGAGGAGCACGCAGCTTCCTCCCACAGTCCAAAGACATGCAGGTTAATTGGTGACTCTGCGTCCACTGTAGGCACTGATAGTGAGTTTACTGCATCCTCTCTGATTTTAATGTGTCAGGGATGCAGGCCACAAACCTAACACATCACTGCGTTTGTCAAAATATTTGCTGATTAAGTTTACTTTGATCAATTATTTGAGGCCACACGACTTCATGGCAAACACAGCTCCAGTTTTATAGAGCTGTCTTTAAATGAGCATTTTGACCAATGAAATTAATGATTAAGGCTTTATTTTGGAAAATAAACACATAATATGATGAGCCCACAAAATGATAACATATTGTCACACAGTTGAGTAATAATAATCTTTATTTATAAAGAACTTCACAACGGAGTTACAAAGTGCTTTACATGTCAATAATTAAAACAGACAAGACATGAAAACTACAACTTTTAAAAGAACTGATAAAAATACTTTAGTATATAAAAACTGAGGAAATAAATGAACTTAAAACTCAAGTAGAGTCTTGATATGTTCTCCAGTTAAAAAATAGTTTTGAAAAGGGACTTAAAAGAGATCACTGACTCGGCCGACCTGATTTCCTCGAGCAGATTGTTCCAGAGCTTGACTTTGTGTCTCTGTGTTTTCAGGAGTTTCATCTGGAGTATGACAAACTAGAAGAGCGACCTCACGTTCCCTCCACATTCAACTACAATCCTGCCCAGCAGGCCTTCTGATTGGCTCTACCTCCTCCTGCCTGCCTGCCTGCCATTGGCCCTCCTGGCTCGTCAGTCACCACCCCTCTAGGTTTTTCCACCTCCACACACTCAAAGTGAATCTGGCCAATAAGGACTCGGGACGGGAGAGGACGTCCTGTCTCCTGCTGTCCCAAAAACACGTCTCTGAACAGACTTTATCATTTTAACTCTTCTGATTTCTGTTTGTTCTTTACCTCATTTTCTGTTTTTGTTTTTTTTATTTCCCACCCCTCCTCCATGAGTTTGGTTTGGTTGGTCTGTTATGTGGAGCACAGACGTAATGTCAACAGACAGCACAGTTACAACACACACCGACACACGCACTGTAAATAACTGTCCATCTGATCATGTGATCCATGTTTCTATTCAGTCTTAAGAATCGACTATTTTTGTCTAGAGAAGCTTTTAAGAAGAACCAGATTTTAAACACAATCACCCGTCAGGTGGATAATTATTTCACACTGTGTCACACCTCTCTGATCTTTGGCAGGAAAATATTTATCTTTATTTTTACCAGGATTCTCCAGCAGCATTACAAATCAACAACACACACACACACACAAACACATACACACACACACACACACACACACACACACATCAGCAGACAGCGGAGAGTCAGGAGAGGAAATGCAATGTACATTGTAGCACTATTTCATAATAAAAGAAGAAAAAATATCTTTTTTGGTTTGTTGATGTTATGTGGCGACACGTCAAGCAGCATACACTTCCTTTTTTCTGTTTTTAATTTAATGAGATAAAGTTTAGCAGCCAGAGACACTCGGACAGTCACTCTGAGTGGGATGTGTTTCAGATTTTATTTATCCACCTCCTAAAGAAAAATCTGACAATATTCTGTATTTCCTCGTAAAGTCAACAAATCCCATGTGCAGATTTGTCATCACTAAAACAACTCGCCACTGTAGTTTTTAGCCAACGATTATCAAACAGGAGGAAATAGTGCATTTTTGGGACTATTTTTAGCAGCGGATTAATCCACATTTTCTTTCTCAGGTTGCTCCATCAGGAGAAGTATTCTCACTGCGCTGGCACAAGTGTAAATCACCACCAAGTCACGCTGTGATTGGATCACTGAAACCACTTGCTGACATGGTCTGGGTCGCATTTGACCTCACGTCTTTTGTAGTGTAAACACTAGTGCATCCTGACAGCCCCTGAAAAGGACGATGTCATCAATACAAGACGTTGTAGTTGTTTTGATGCCAGTGCGCTAACTCTCTGTAACTTGCCCATTTTAGGACAAGTTGAATTAAATGCCGGTTGTGCTGCTCCCTTAAAGCAGAAGAGTTGAATCATCAGTTCAATCACCTCAGTCGACTGAGAGTCGAGCACGAGGTGTACTTCTGGGAATGTTTTTTGTTCTCAGATTAACCTGCTGAGTGAGCGCGTCATGCCTTCACGCTAGAGGAGAGGCTAACGTTCTGCCTTCTGCTAGGAAGCGGTGAATTTGAAGCTCACAGCAACTTCATACGATACAGTCTCTGGCTTTTGTTTCATATCTCGTGTCTGCAAGAAATGTCGTTGCACATTTGCGATCCATCATTAATGTAGTTAGCGCACATTAGCTCAGAGCGCAAACGTGTCTTGTTTTAACACCGCTGTAATCCCGAACGTCTTGCCAAACCCTGTTCAAACTCCAAAACTCCAAACGGAAAAGAAGGAACAAATAGCTGAATATTCTTATTGAACAGTCAAATCTGATTCGACTGATTCTGAGTCAGGCACAACCCTCAGGTTAAGTTAGAATATCTGTCTGGTTCCAGCAAAAATCTTTGTAGAAATAAGTTTAAAAACAAAATAGAAAAAGTTTGGTTGCTGCCTGAGAATTAGGAGTGAAACAGTATTTTGAAAATACTTTAAATTAATTCATTAATATCAGTAAGAAGTAGGAATATTCTTAACTGCACCAACAAATTTCTTTTACTTGTCTTAAGAGAACACGACTGCATGGATTATTTTAATGAGTATTTGTCGCAGCAGGACGATATATGTGGGACTGAGTCAATATAAACTACAGTGTGTGTTCATGAAGGAACGTCCCCCAGTGTAACAGTGAGGCTCACTGATGTGTTTTTAATGGCACAGAGGAGGAAGATGAATCAGGCTGCAGATACACAAAGAAGAATCATAAATCTGACGCTCTGCACATGGGATTAAATGACAGAATAAGAATAACACCAGACTTACTCTTCACAATTAAACAACACAATGGCCACAAATTATCAGAGTAATAGAAAGAAACGTGGATTATTTTCCTGACGTTAGTCCACAGTTTGGTGGATTAAAGTATCAGGCTAAAATTAAAAACGTTGGCACATCCCGTTCACACTGACGCAGCTCTCCTCCAGTTTTCACCATGTTCTGTTTCATGTTGTTTTCTGTTTTTTATCCCGACATTACAGCTCCCTCCCTCTGCCAGTGAAGGACCCTTCTGTTCCCTCACCTTTTAATATTTAAGTTCGACTTTTATTTCACTGCCCACTTTTATTGTTTATTTTCCGCCCGGCAACACTTCAAACCAATCAGACAGCTGGAGTGACCTCTCTCTGGATCTTTAAGGGAAAGGTTTTGAGAAATGCATTTGTTGGCTTTCTTGTCTGGGGTTAATGTTCAGATTGGCTCAACTCTCGTTTCTGTATGTTAAGAATATGAAGCCACATTCAGGAGACGTTAGCTTAGCTTAGCTTAGCTTAGCTTAGCTTAGCTTAAAGACAAGTCTTCATTTTTACAGTTCGGTTTTTATAAAGACTTAACAAATGAGATTGACGGTAACATTCAGCTTTAGAGGTGCTGTTAGGAGGATTTTGTTACCTTTGGACAGTCTTTATGCTAAGCTAACTTAGCCGGCTACTGCCGTCAGCTTCATATTTATTGTACAGAGGAAGTTCAGCAGGCTTCAAAGCCAACTTTCCAGGGTCAGTCATGTGATGCCCTGCGGACCAGAAAGACTTTTTACCATAGAAAGACACGTCTGTAAATTTGTGGATAATTTTTGAGCATCACGACCCCCATGAAATGATCCATCTCACTATCAAGATTTGATCCATTTGGTCTGATAAGATTTGGAAAGTCTACAAGAGCCACAAAATTAAGTCATTGTATCCCCATTCAAGCTAACGGAGCGCTACATCAGAAGTTAGCTGTTCAATTGGAAGTGAAACTCTTGGATGCTAGTGCGCTAGCTCTACAGGCGGCACAGTGCAAAAGTAGCACCGTTTGTCCAGGTTATTTATACGCAGTAGCTGAACCATTTTGGCTTCATGTGCCACTGAGGAACAAGGCCCCGTGTTCGACGCTGTATCCAGGGGTCTCATTTGTAAACACTGCATACTTACAAAATGAGGCCTGAAAGAGGCACACACCACTTCCCTCGCGAAGGTTGTGATGTATAAAAACAGTATTGAAAGGGGAAACTTTGACCCCGGCTTACGAACATTTTGGAGACAGAAAATTAGCGATTCAGATGGTGAAGCCTGAATGTAGAAACTGTCAAGTATTGTTTGGTGCACGCCATTTTTGGCTTTTTTTCATACATACATTTTCAGTATGGATCCTACGCACTGTTGTATAAATGAGACCCCGGGTCTCCTGATAAATACATGCGTGATAGAGGTATCAGTCTGAACATCTAACCTTGGCAAGAAAGCGAATGACATTTCCCCAAAAATTTGCACCTTTCCTTTAAGGATCATTGCTACTCCACAAAAACGCAATGTCAAGCAAAAAAGTCAAAGTATTTAGGCTAAATATCACAACTTATTTTCTTTTTATTATTTTTAAAATTCCTCCAGGAGGCACCAATGTACATGTATGTTTGTATATTATATATTGTAATATATATCTACAAACATACGAGGCAGTATTTTTAAGAAAAAGAGGAAAAACAAAAAATTTGCCTGAAACGAGGAGACCCTCCCTTTGCTGGCCGCCAGTAAACGATGCAATACTAGACTTCCCGTTACCACGGAAACCACCATGGAGACGGTTTTACAGGGGACCACGCTCGACAACCACCAACAACCACCTTTTAGCAGCAACAACAACAAGGACGTGACCGTGACTACAGGGCCCAGTTCGTTCACACTGCAGCAGCAAAAAGCCAAGGACACGCCCACAGACCCATGTGACCTGTTTTGAGAAGATTTGATTGGAGGATTGAGGACTGAGGCACTTGGCCAGTTTGGCTGTTTTATTAAATATGGCAGCTAGTGTTTTAATAGGAAAAAGAATAAAATAAATATTCTGGTAATGAAACTGACGGAGGACTCTGAGGTGTTTTTAATTATGTTATTGTGCAAAATGAAAGTTTTGTTTTTCAGGAGTGACGTTACAGAAGATTCCTGTGATCTTCTTTTCGTCTTCATCGCTTCTCAAGAAGACGATCACCTGGTAACTGCACGACAGCACAGGTACAACACTCATGTTCTCACTCATATCCACGTTTGGTCATTGACTTTCCACGTCCACATACGACATCCAAGGTACCCTGGGTGTGTTGGCTGTTGACGTTCTGGGACTCTGTCAGCTTCAGCCTGTTACATATGGTGTCTTTCAAAATAAAAGCATTTCGTCGGTATAACACCACAAATTAATGTTTTTTGTTGTTGGGTTTAGGAAAATAGGGTTAGGGTTGGGCTTTAAAATTTTGTGGCACACAAACACCACTTTCTCAGGTGAAAGTCAGTGTTTGTTGCACCCATCCATCACACTTCCCGCCCACCTCAGTCGGACTTCTGCCAACTTTCATCATCATCCCGCCGTGTTTTCCTGTGACACTGCTGGGCGCCATTAAACTATAACAGCAATCGTCTGTGTATCACGCCAATGTAAAAGGACACTTTTTTTGTTGGTTTCTGAAGCTGCAAGTCACTGCCGAACACCAGATTTCAACGACTTCATAGTGAAACCAGGCGCAGAAAACACACTCAAGTCATTTTCTAATGTCTCTTCTGACCATTTCTAAAATTCATGCGAGGTAACAATAAATATGAACTACAGTAAATCTATGATCAATGACCAAAAAAAGGTATTTTGGTCAAAGAAGCATGGTTTATGTGTGTCTGTAAGTTTCATGTCCACCCCATCACGCCATTTTTTTTCTGGACCAAAATACTGTACTGTTCCTTTAAGTGACATCACGAAGAGAAAATGACATCATTTAAGAATTTGCAGAAGACAAATTCAAATACTGGTAAGTACTGACGTTCTGTGAGATCATTTTTTGATGCATTTTTCTTTCAAGACCTTTTCAGTCAAGCGTGACACATCCACCCTGTCGCACAATAAAATACATGGAAAACAATTTTGAATGAAATTTTAAAAATGTTTTCGAGTTTTTTATTCGTCTGTCTGGAAATAAGGGTAAAAAAAGTTGCCCAAGCTTGCAAAATGTGTATTATTCCAGGTCTAACATATTCTTCCTTCTATAAAATACAAAATTCCATATTTGTTTATGATCAAAAATTCAAAACTCTGATCTTAAGAGTGTCGGTGGAGTGACCCGGCTGTTCAGGAGCTTTGAAGTGAATCCCAAGTGCTCCAAGTTGTTGTTGTCTTTTCTTTTTCTTTCAATGCACTTTCAGGTTTCCTCGCTCATGTTGGCTTTTAGGTTCAGACTGAAAGTTGTTTCAGGACATTTTGAAAGAGCAGTTGACAAATTGGTCACATCCTGCTGAATGGACCTGGAGGTGAGTTTGATTTGTTCGTTGTGTTTCAGGTGTTTGTCCACTTGAGGGCGCCACGTGCCAAATTAACACCGACAGACAGGAAGTGCTGCTGGACAGAATAAACCGAGACGTGTCGCAGTCTTTAGATAAAGTTATCACAGGTGAATTTAATCATCAATCACGTCATCTATTAGTTATCAATAAGAAGTTATATCAGATTCTCTTCTTCTCTTCTTGCAGCCAAAGCTGTTTAAATAATTCATGTTAAAAGAACAAAAGTATCAATAAATAAATGTATACATAAATACAAGGATACTTAAGTAGCCTACATAAATAAATACAGAGGGTAACACCTCTTACCTAATTCACAAACAGACAGAATTATGGAAATGTTTAAAAAAGAAATATATTTATGCATTTCTATTAATTTCCATATTTATTTCAACATCTGTTCATTTATTCTTATTTCTTTCAGCATTGTTTATTATTATTTTATTTGTTTATTCCATTAATTTATTTAGTCCTATATTTTTTTTGTTTAAACGTTTATTAATTTATTTTCTATTTTTATGTATTTATTTTAATATTTATTTATTTATGTTGGTATTTATTTATGTATACATTTATTTATTTCCTTATTTATATGTTTATTTCTGTATACATTCATTGATTTATGTATTTCTTGTATTTCTTTTATTAATTATTTATTTATTCCCATATTTATTTATTTATCTAAACATTTATTTATTGATATTTCAGTCATTTTTCATCCTCCATTCATGTTAAATAGTAAAAACCAGTCATTTCAGTATTTTTGCAGCAAACATTTTGTACATTTGTAAGTGTACTAAAACTTATTTTATTCTATTATTCTATCAACAAATTAAAGACTTTTCATCACAGCTACTGAGCAAGTGACGACAAAAGCAGGAATTAAAGAAAGTGAAATTTAACAGAGACCTGCAGGACAAGGACTGGTTTATAACCTGAAGGTAAACACACACACACACACACACACACACACACACTAACAATATTATAAACACAGTGCACACAGAGAGACAAAAGATGACACACACGCAGACACTCAGAGTCTTGATCTGAACAGTGAGAGCAGTAAAGACTTAATGTGGTGATAAAAGCAGCAGCAGAGCAGATTTTATTGCGGCAGTAGAGACACAGTGGAGACTAAAACCGTCTGTTAAATTAAGGAGAGGAAATGACTCGTCTTGATTTTCAATCGTAAACTAACCAAGAGGCTGAAGGGGATGAAAGAAAAGGAGGAAGAGGAGGAGTGTGAGGACAAAAGATACAACATCAAATGTAATCAGACATTTTTATTCACGTCGACGGTCAAACACAGGAAGAGACGAAAAGTGATGGTGAACTTAAGTGAAATGTTTGGTTCTATTTGGACACATATTTAACAGCATGAAACCAGATCATAGAAGTTGAAAAGATGATAGTATGTTGAGCTGTTGATGGTAATCCATGTCTCATTTATCCCGTCGTTTGATCAGAACTTCACAAACAATCAATTTCACAAAAACCCTTTTAGCTTCTAGCCTCAGAGGCTTTGAAGAGAGCGTGCGTAAGTTTCATGTTTGTGAAATACTGATCATAAGACTGGATAAATGAGGCTTCGATTATTCTGCACGACTTGTGTGAGAGCAGGTAAGCACGTTTTTATATAGTTTTGCTGTCGTTAAACATGGACACAAATCAGTCAATACATCAATATGTTCTCTGTTTTCAAAGGAGGCATGCACACAAAGTGTTGTTCACAAATTGAAGGAAACATAGTCTGACTTATCAATTTATAAACTGTCATTTTGAAGTATTCCTTTAAGATCCCAACATTAAAAAGTGAATACATTTGACTTTTCAGAAACTTCTTTCAGAAGAAATCAGGAGCTTCACCTTGGTCTAGACAACAGGAACTAATCCAGTCCCTTCAGTGGTGGATGAAGCACTCAGATCTTTTTAACTTCAATCAATCAATTTTATTTATAAAGCCCAATATCACAAATCACAGTTTGCCTCACAGGGCTTTACAGCATACGACATCCCTCTGTCCTTTGGACCCTCACAGCTGATCAGGAAAAACTCCCCAAAACAACCCCTTTAACTGGGAAACTTATACCACAAACTTAAAAGCACTAAAAGTAACATTTAAAAATCCTATGACTCGAAGTATCAAAGTAAAAGTGCTTTAAGCTACTTTTTTGGGTCCCTTTACTTACAGTATACAGCAATTATGTAGTGTAAGTTCAGAAATGCTGAACTCGAGGCTTTAAAACAGGAGTCCACGAAACCAATGAGTGACATTACAGAAGCTACGTCCAATTATTTTTACAGTTTATGTTGTTTTGATCACTGATTAATTGTTTCACTCATTTTTCAAGCAAAAATTCAAAATCATTTTCAGCTTCCAGCCTCTCATACAAGAAGATTTGCTGATTCTTTTTGTTTTATATGACTGTAAAATTAATATCTTTTGATTTGAGACTGTTGGTTGAACAAAACAAAACACTTTAAGATATTACCCTGTATTGCGGTAAACCTGGTCGCCTTTTTTTAGCTTCTTTCTGACATGTCATAGACGATGAAAATAGTCACCAGATAATGAAGATAACTGAATGGAAAGAAGCACCTGTGCATGAGGCAGGACGTCCTCAGAGGCCGGGGAAGCTTCTGTAGATGTGCTGTAAATTCAAGAGCTGCAGGATTTGATTTAGTTAATATAGTTTCTGTTTTTAATGTTTAAACAGCAGTTATGTAACTGACTGAACTAATCTAACAGAACAAAAGTGGAACAAAGAGTGTGAGAGTGAGTGGGCGAAGGTGTGAAACTAAAATGAAACTTCACTTTATTCGTTAATTAACTCTTCGTGCTGTTTTACTGAAGCAGAAAAAGAAGGAGAGACACAGAAATCAGACTCTTTGTCTTGTCAAATGTACTTTAGATTTAAATGCAGTGGAAACATCAACATGTGAAAATAAGTTTCTGTGATTATTCTGCCTGTAAGTAATAACAACAATGACATCATCATGAATGTCCCTGTCTAGAGTCAGTGTTTGGTTTGTCCGTTCTGGGCTACTGTAGAAACATATCAGTGCAACATTGCGATATATAATATAATATGATATAATATAATGTAATATAAAGCATCGGTTGAGTGTCACATATTACATCTCTGGAGCGTGAGCACACTACAAACAACAATAATTAATGCCGTTGGCTTGTTCGTGTTGTAATTAAGATTTGGAAATTCACATAAAATGTGTCGGTAATCAAATTAGCCAAAACCAATTAAACAGTGAACCTGAGGTGTTTGAGGATCATAATGAAAATTAAATTGTTCGTTTAACCTTATCGTGTTATCCTCGGCATTTGAGTTTAATATGTATTTGGTGTAATGACCTTTTTATATATTTGTTTTGAGACCACTGAACACCTCATCATCGTTATTAGAGTCACTCTGTTCTCTGCTGCGTTTCATAAAGGTTCAGTGTGAAGGATTCAGAGGGATGTATCTGCAGAAATAATATGTTTTCTTTAGTGTATAATCACATTGAAATAAGAACAGTTTTGTCGTTGTTACCTCAGAACAAGAGGTCCAAAGGTTTTTGAATGCTGCTGCTTGCATCATTTGGCTTAATAGAAAAATAAAGATCACATACAAATGAGCTAGACGCAGCTGTTTCATCTTTCAGTGGAAAAAGTGTTCAACTTTGCTGTAGTCATGTCTGCTTCCTCGTCGGGGTGTAACGATCCATCAGTCTGGATCAATACATCCATTGATCAATGATCCAGTATCATCGATGCAAAGCGATACATGTCGTCATCTTTAAGATAAGCTTTTATTTTGAAATTCCAGTGGTTCATCTGTGTCACTGCTTCTGTTTAAGCACAACATTCAGACGGTGCTGGCGCCTGGCAGACAATGATGAGCAGTCAAGAAAAAGATAATGAGAATATTTACTCATAACGTCTCGTATCGATCACAGGCCACTGAACTGAATCAAATCCAAATCGTGTCATGGCAGACGTCTTGATATCAGCAAACATCAGCAGCACTCTCTCTCATGTGACTTTGCGTAATTGTGTGGTGGACCAAATGCGTATTTTGAAAGACAAGCAACAGCCATTTAAAATCGGCAAGCTGGACTTTGGACACACCTGCCCTAGAACGAGACGTTCATATCCACACAGGGAGCAGGTCCTTGTCTATGGAAATCGCCATGTTGCACCACCATGTTGCTACAGTAGCCCAGAACGGACAAACTAAAGACTGGTTTTAGACAGGGACAATCATATTTTCATGTCAGCCACCGTAGTTACAGGCCGAAAAACGTAAAACTACTTAATTCAGTGTTTTTCCTGGTTTGAATCAGCTGGTCTGTTTGTTTTAGAGAGACAGAGACGTCTGTGGATAATTCAGCTCCTGGTAAAAACCTCCTGAACAATGAACACTGAAGGAATTTTAACAGGGAAAAATTTAATCTGGTTGCAATCTGCAGTCTTCACCACTAGATGTCACTATATCCCCCTAAACCTGACACACTGCTCCTTTAAATAAAACAAAAACAGATATTACAACATAAAGAATATTGATATGAGAAGAACATAAAATCAATGCAGGAGTAAAATTTGGATTAAAATGATGAAAGGAAGGAAAATAAAATAAAGCAGTGAAACAGTATTTAATTAAAAGTTTGTGTCTGTATGTGGGGTTTTGTTTTCGTTTTTGTTAACATTTTTTAATTCATTTTTGTACAGACTTTACACAACAGTGAAGCAAAGTTCTCCAAATATTGAAGGAGAAGAAGTAGTAAAAGGGACATAAATCATATAAACTGCAGCTGACAGTTGATTCAGAAGAGAGAAAAAAATCAGCAGACGTATTTTAAGAAACAACCGGAGTAAAAGACGTCGTATTTACACTGAAACGCTGCAGAAATACGTCTTAATCTGTGCATGTGTCACATTTTACCAGCAGGACTTTCACAATAAGAGAGCAGCCTGTCGTTTTGTGTTTGGCTTTCACCACTGAAGCTGTTTGGAGAGTTAAAAATGATAAATCTACTCAGACATGGTGCAGAACGGAGCTGCTGTATCACTCCGGTGCTCTTCTCCATCACAGTGCTTTCAGCACCACCAGCTATCATCTCCATAATGAGGATATTACCGGGCTGTAGTTCCCTGTTGATGGTGGGATCTTCAGCCAAATGTTGCCTCTGCAGCAGCTCTCTGTCGCTGCTGCTACTTCTGTTTTTTCAGGACAGTGGGAGCAAACACTGTGCAGCCTAATCGCATCATCTGAATGTTTGTTTGAGTCAGATGATGCCCTTTTCTATCCGTTTTATTTGTTTTATTCTCTGGAAAGCCCAAATCCCGTCCACAGAGGATACCAACTGTCGACACAGCCTGCCGCTCACAATTTCTGTCTCTGTAGTGCACAAATACATCTCACAGTTCCTCTATGTTATGTGTCCTCGTATCCCGTCTAATTTCAGGAGTAAACTCAAACCACAGTGCGCAGACTTGTGATGTTTCCCTGCATTCACACTGCTGTGCTTTTTCCCCCTCATGCTGATGTGTGTTCTTGCGAGCGCTCTGCAGAGACACGTGGCCCCGTGTTCCTCCACGCTGATGTCCGTTATCATTTGTAATCTTTTGATCTGCAGAGATGATAATAATCCTGCCACATGCCTCCCTGATTACCAATGCATAATGCTGAGGCTTTATTCTGGAGCCTGACAGGGCTCCATGTTTATGCAACAGGCCGAGACGAGCACAGAGATGTTGTCGCTCTGTGCTGTAACTGAGGTTAAAGGACAGCATGTAGATATTTTTACTATTCAGCTACAGAGAGCTGATGTCATTGCTGATATCTGGTGTCTTAGAATATCATTATCTGACCTTTTTGTTTTCAGGTTGAAAAAGCTTCTTGAATCTTGTGCACATTTTCTGTACTTTGGATTTTTTAAAGGTCAGTTACATTGTATTTTTTGATGTATTTGGTAGGGCTGCATAATTAATCTAAATACTATCGAAATTGTAATATCCAAATGGCAGGAGCTGCAGTTTTTCTGATAAAGGTAAAATGTGTCTCAACATGATTATAACTGAAGCACTGTGGCACTACGGAGACGCCCCAACCTACAGTTATATTCCAGACATAAGGGAACACACTTGTTTGGTAAATTAAATTGGCCGATTAATGGACTGCTTGATTCCCGAAGTCTCAGTTGACGTCTTTAGATTGAAAACAAACAGCTGATTTAAACCAGTAAAACACGACACAAATCAGTTTTTCTCAATCACTGTTTGGACCCTCCAACATCCTTCACTAAGTCCCGGCCCCAGACACAGGCTGGCCAATCATAGCGTAGCAACAGGTTGGCTCAGCTTTAGCTTCTAACTATCTTTGTCTTTTTAACCTGTTGTTGCTGCTGAGTCAGTTTGACATCCTGGATATATCCTTCAAACACACACTGTAGACCCCTCTGTCTGCTGCTCTCTGGAATCACTCTTTCAGTTTTACAAAAATATCATAATATTTCTTCAGGGAGTGCAGTTAATATTCCTGCTGCATTAATGTGTATGTGTCATTTTCCTGCTGCAGATGTTTCAGGTTGAGCTCATTTTAACTCCTTCATATCCTGTTGGGGAGTTTAATCTACAGCAATGCATCCTGGTCTATAAGATCATCATGAAGAACAGCCTGTTCTCAGCTTTGTGACGACGACTTTTCCAGCTGATCCCAGAGGGTTTTTAAAGAGTTTATTTAGCTTCAGAAAGACGGAGATTTTTTTTAACACATAAAGCAACACTTCGTCCCTCAGTTTATCACAAACATTCAACATCAGCACATCTGGAGATACGTGGTTTTCACCAGACAGGAAGGGTGTGAAAACTGCCATTTGGAAGCTAACTGAAGCTGTCAGACACATGTAGGGCAGGTAAAGATACAAGCTTACCCTCTGAGATGTGGCTGAGGAGAAGCATGACATAGAATAACATGGAAATACTTATATATAAAGTACAAGTACCTTGAATTGGTACTTGAGTAAATGTACTTTGTTTCATCCACTCGTCAACAGGTATCTTTTTCACACTCACTGCAGGTTGAGGGAAATCAATACGTCTCAGTCAGCTCATTGATCATTTAGTCCTCGGAGGCCATTTTGAACAGCTGCATCTTTAAGAGCGATCAGACTGCCAGCACACACACACACACACACACACACTCACACACACACACGGATGATGAAATGAAACTATCGATCCGTGAAGAGAAACTGTGTCACCACAGCAGCAAGTAATGAAGTACAGTAAAGAAGAAAGACCATGTGAGAGAGCGACCATAATGAAACGACATCATATCAGATTTCTGAGACCAAAAAAAAGATAATGTGTTTAAAGTGACATAACCCTGAAAATAATGAAACATGTATTATCCACTATCAGGGCTGCATGATTTGATGATGTATACTGTGAGGCAACAGAATTTAGTTTTACCATACACTATATACTGCTATGACTTTTAACTCTTGAACACATGTTGGTGTTTACGGTCTGTGGACAATATTTGACTTTATTTTTGGAAAACATGCGCACATTAATCCATCCATCCATTTTCAACAGCTTATCCGAGGCCGGACAGGTTTTATAACAAAATTTCATTAAATTCAGTTTGAAAGTTATTCAAGTCATTCAGGTTGTGCTTGACCTTATAAAACAGTTGGCAAAATAATGTCATGACCATTTAGTAGCTGCTCTGAGTCTTGTTAAGACACATTACATAATAGAATTTACATTCACCCTTACATTATGATTTATAACTCTAGCTGTGCACAGTCTTTACTCTCATACCGAGCTCCAGGTGACCTCTTAAGGCCCTGACACACCAAAGGCTCCGCTAGCCGCTCCCAGCTAGCTCCGGTTTGTTATTCAGATTAAAGTGGGAAGAAGCAGCGGGTTTATCGGGCAGCTGAGTGAAGTGGAGCCTGCGGAGGAAACACCGGGACCGTCTGGATGTAATAGTCCGTGGAGGTGCTGCGGTGCTCGGCTGCACAGATAGGAAACCCCTCGGCTGACAGGATGTACCACTCTCTCACTCCGCTCTCTCTCACGCAGGCGCAGAACGTACGTGCTACTTGGCCGTCGGATGTAGTCCGTGTAGTGTGTTCAAATGCAACTGACACAGGGCGACGTGAGGCCACGTAGACGACGCAACAGTTGGCTTTCGTCGCCACTGAGTCTTTGATGTCGGTTTGGTGTGTCCACACCTTTACACCAGTGACCCTGCTGACAACGCCAAATTTGTGGTGACAGTTTCGACTAGACAAAACACATCGAGTTAGAAATCACTTGTGGCGTCCTGACAAGACATAAGATGCAAGATGACTTCACATTCTTTGTAGTTAGTGGCACATCGTACAGAGGCCTAAAAGTTTCCTTAAAGTGTTAAATGTTGAAAAGATTTTACATAATTTCTATTATATTGTGGATTAGCGTTTCGATTACAGGGGAGATATCCCAACTGGAAACACATCAATGACTCAATAAAAACAACTTGTTTTGTTGCTTGTTGGTGTTGAACAGTGGTCTGCAGCTTGGCAGGCGTCTCTCCTATATGTGACAAAGCATCCTCCATCCCCTCCACCTCCTGATGAAGTCAGCTCACACACTACGTCACTTTAGAAACAATATGATTCATATGACACATACAAATGCAACATATTCGTGGTTTGCATAAACACTGACAGCATTTTCTTCTGGTGACTGAGCTGCACATTTTGACAATTTTAAATCCTTAAAATCAGAACATTCGTGGCGTAGTTTTGATCTTCATCTTCATCTTCATCGTTGCCTCTGGTATTTTTCCTGTCGGTGAGACACGGCGGATGTTCCTGAGGGAGACTGATGTGCTCTCCCTCAGCTAAGAGGCTTATCTCATCCAGCGTGTAGCATTCAGAGAACAACAAGCAGCCAGCGAAATATATAACACACATCTGGATTGAATCATCAGGCCACCGGGGCGACCGAGCATCCCTCAACCTGCAGAGAGAGACAGAGAGATGAAACCATAGAAACATCTCAGGGAGCTGCAGGCTGCACTGCACAGCCAAAAGTATGTGGACACCTGAACACTGGCCGTAGAGATTCACTCCTTCTCAGACACACACAAAAAAAAACTACTCAAAGATCAACATGTGTTTCTCCAATTATACAGTTTTTTTTAAAAGTAATTTATTTACCTTAAGAAATAAAACTTTTTACGACAAACTCTTGAGACATAAACATGAACTTTCATGTACTCTTTCAGTGCCTGTACTTCAGATCTGATACAGCACACACACATCTATATGCAGAACCACCTGCTCCATACTGTTCACCTGATCTTCATGTTCACCAAATTTAAAGATGTTGTTTTACTCTGCAGTAAACAAGGATGCATTTCTTTCTGTTACATATAAAAGCATTTTCTAATCTGATACGTCTGAGGTTAAGGTCAGGTTTAAATCATAGTTTGGGTTGAAACATCTGCTCTGTTAATATTATGGATTCTTTGTTACCATTGACTGTTGGTTAATTAGCCTAGTTTACGTCGAAAGCGCGACAGCTCGACAGTATCATGTCGTTATATGATTAAACATTTTTTTTATGTAATGTGAGTTCTTCCTTGAATGCGGGTGTATTTCCTGGTGGCAGTCGGGGCCCAGTGCAACCGCACTGCCTGCACTATTTACGCTCCTGCATTAATGTGTTCATCACTTCAGTGTTGCAGTTGGTAAAGGTGGAGTCTATTTTAATGACTTGTGTGTTTGTGTGCTCCTAAATCCAATGTTATGTACAATCCTAATGGCTTTCTTTTGTAATATGTGTCACGTATATTAATTGCTTGTTACCTCAGACCTCCACACAGTAATTAAGACACAGTAAAACGAGTGAGCAGTAGATGATATGTTTTGATTTATGGTCCAATATGTGTCTCGATTTTTCCCATAATGCATTGCTTCCTGCAGCTTTGATTGAATATAACTTATTTGAGGTTTCCAGCTTTTGTGATCCAGTATCACTCCCAGAAATTCATTTTCACACACTTTCTTTATGTCTGTGTCAACATTATCTATCCTAATTTGCACCTGTGTATCAATTTTTAGATTTCCAAATTACATCATTTTGGTTTTGGTCAAATTCAGTTTTTTCTTCAAACCATGTTTTCAGTTTATTCATTTCTGTTGTGATGTCAGTCAGAAGCAGCTGTAAATCATCTGCAGAGCATGAAATAAAAGATGGTGTCATCCACAAATATCACAAGTTTTTGAAACTATTTTGGTCCCAACACTGACCCCTGGGGTACACCACAAGTACTGTTACCACATGATGATTTATATTCACCCATTTGAACAAATTGCTGCCTGTTTATTAAATATTTTTTAACCAATCAGTGCTGTTCCCCTGACGCCTAATTTTTCCAAATTTTCTTGATTTGTATTTTGCAGTGTAATGTAGTGGAGTAAAGTAGCATAAAATGGAAATACTCAGGTAAAGTAAAAGTACCTTAAAAATATACTACAGTACTTAGTTACTTTCCACCACTGTTTTTACTTAAATGAGATCTTAAATATTTCTTAACAGAATATTTTTACAGTGTTGCTGCTTTTTCAGAAGTATTTTTAGAGTACTTCTTTCAGCAGTGGTAATAGATTACTAAAACAGAGTGGGAGATGAACGGCACGAGCTGAGGAGGAGGGAGCTGTAGGGGGTGAACAGAGACAGTAGAGTATAAAACAGAGAGAGGAGCTGTAGGAGAAAGAAGGAGGGAGGAGGATCCATGCAGCCGGAGGGAGGTGAAACAGATTTAGAGACAGAAAGCAGCCGGTGTTCAAACTCAACAGTTTCTCAGCAGCAGGCGAACAGCGTCGCCTCCTCCTCCTCCTCTTCATCCTCCTCCTCCTCCTCCTCCTCAGTCATCATCCATCCATTCTCCTCTTTCTCTCCTCCGCCTCCTCCACCGGTCCTCCTCTCCATGCCGGCGGAGGTCTCCGCGGAGCTGCCATGGCGAAGATCCGGGTGTCGTACGAGTACTCCGAGGCCGAGGACAAGAGCATCAGGCTGGGCTTGTTCCTGATCGCCTGCGGGATCCTCAGCCTCTTCATCCTGGGCTTCTGCTGGCTCAGCCCGACCCTGCAGAGTCTGCAGAGCAAGCCGGCCAACTGCACGGTGAGCCCGGATACACGAGCTCCGAGCAGCCGCTGATCTGCTGCCTGCGGAGCCTCAGATCTGCTCCACCGGTGGAGGAGAAGTAAAAGCTTAGTAGTTGTAGTAGTTGGAGGAATAGTGGAGGCAGTGAGTAAAAACAGGAGCTCAGTACTCTACTTTTACTGTTACTCTGTTCAGTGTCATTTTCATAGTAACTTCTTACAGTGGTGTATTTGCTCCTGTGGTACTAACAGAAGTATTGTTATTAGTATGGTCAAAATTACTGTGGTTTTTATAACCTGTTAGTGTCATTAAGAGCAATAACCTGACAACAGTGTAATGTGCTAGTACTCTAAATTAGTCGTGGTGATAGTACTAGTCTGTGGAGGTCATTATCAGTATTAAGCTTTTATTAGTTGTACTGATTGTTGCAGCAATATTGAATATTACACCTATTTTTGTATCATATTAAGATTAAATTTAATATGCATACTAGTATCAAAGTTTAGGAGTAGTGGTGTAGTAGTTGGTGGAGGCAGTATTAGTTAAAACTTGACTTTTATTGGTATTTTTTCAGTGTCATATTCAGAGTAGCTTCTTACGGTGGTGTATTTTTGTTTGTGGTATTTGTAGAAGTACTTTAATTAATATTGTTATAATGTGACTTTTATTTTTAGCAGTGTTTTTGTAATTAATATTAGGTTTAGAGTACTGCACCACTTTTTACAGTGCTGTAGTACTCATAGACAGGGGCGCCGCCAGGGATTTTGGGCCCCATGAAAAGAATTTTTACCGGGCCCTATACACAGCTGGCTGTGAGGCCGTCGAAAATTTTTTATGTTATTTTACATAAAACTATGCATTTTGATGGTATTTTTGACTATCATTCCCATATTTGTGAAAAAAGAACAATCTCTTCCTGGAATGCCACATTCCTCCCTGACAAACCTGAAGAGGATCCTGGACCTGGCTCTGTAGAGTGTATGTGACATAGCCTACATAAATTATATAGTATTTCCTATAATGTAGCCTAACTATTCTAATAGCATCATAGCCACCGTTTCAGGTGGCCTCCCACCATTTTGTTTGCTTTCAGTGATTTGACCAAAAATAACAAAAGAAAATGTGATTTTCACTAACAATCCCCCACTGCTCACTGTTTCCTCTTGTAGGTCTAATTTATCTCCAAAACTGTAGACTCACAGGTGACATACTGTCGACCCTTTGCTTCTTTCTCCTCTCCTAGCTTCCTTTCTTTCTGTTTTTGGCTACCTGATTTTTGAGGCATATTGCCGTCGCCTCCTTACCCGCTGTCTGTGACAAATTACCAGCGCACTGCAGCTGATCCAGTCTGACTGAACCATTTTATGTAAATAGAGAGGGCGGGTGTTAATGTTTCCAAAAGAAGTAAAGTTGTTGTTACCAGTACATTGTAAATAAAATATATTTGTGATTATTAGTTAGTTAATAACTTAGTGACATATTATTTTTTGTCAGTATTATAATTTTATTAGGCCCCTCTTAATCATGGACCCCTAGAATCCTTCTCCTTTTTCCCCCCTTTTCGGCACCCCAGTTTTGAGGCATACTGCTGTCTCCTCCGCTTTGCCCGCTGTGGCGCTGTCTGTGACAAATCGCCTGTGCGCTACCTGCAGCTGATCCAGTCGGACTGAACCATTTTACGTAAATAGAGGGGGGGAAGGGGGGGCCCTGCAGGGGTTGATGCTTCCAAAACAAATAAAGGTATTGTTACCAGGACATGGAAAATAAAACATGTGTGATTATATGTTAGTTAATAACTTAGTGTCATTATTTTTTTCTGTATTATAATTTCATCATCATTAGGGGCCTCTCTGGGCCCCCCTCCATCATGGGCCCCTAGAATCCGTCTCCTTTACCCCCCCTTTACGGCGCCCCAGCTCATAGAAGTATTTTCTTACTATTATTATCAGTATTGTTGTCATTCAGAGCAGTATTAGTAGTATTTGTAGTAGTAATGTAGTCATTGTTAACAGGTGTCCAAATTAGTGGTGTCACTAATCGTTGTGTGTTTTGATATTGATAGTACGTTTGTCATTAAGAGCAGTATTAGTTGACTTGTGTCCAAATTAGTAGCAGAGACGATACTAGTGATGGTGGACGTGTGTTAGGTCAGGGATACTGAGCTATATTTAGTCGGTGCTGTTGCAGCAATATTAATAAAAAAGTAATATATCAAGTCAGTGGTTCCCAACTGCTCCAGCCACAAGGTCCAGATTTCTCCTCAGTCATTACATCATGGTCCACACAGTTTGATACATTCAGCGTACTGTACTTGAGTTTGACCATGTTGTCAAGCTAGTTTTCTGTCTCTGTCAAGCTGTCCATTAGTTTATCATTCTACAGCAGGAAACAGCACTTAATAAATGAAGCTCTGTGCTGGAAATTCACCGTACTAAAATAAAGATTGTTTTTTACAAACTAAAAATGTTTGCAAGTCACTTGAGGTCCAATTAAAGTGGATCCATGACCCACTTTTTGGACTGGGACCCCACCAGTTGGGAACCACTGTATTAAGACTAATACAAATATTAAGATTAGTATCAAACTTTTAGGCACAAGCACTAGTTAGAGGTGGTGTAAGTTTGAAAAGGAGCCCAGTGCTCACTTGTGTTGTTATTTTTAGCAGTGTCATTACCATCAATAGTTCTGTTGTAACTTCGTACAGTGGTGTATTTGTTCTTGTGGTACTGATAAAAGTATTAATTATTAGTGTTAGTATTAAATATTGTCATTTTTGAATTCCCCATTTAGAAGTATTTTTGTTGGTGTCAATGTTAAACCCAGTATCTAACTTTTAAATATAGTAGTAGTGTTGGTCAGATTGCCGTAAAGAGGTACTAATACTTCCTGCAGATGGGTTTTCTGTTAGTTAATAGTATCAATAGCAGTGCTAGAAGTAGTAATTAATGCTAAAACAATGAGGTCATCAACAGATAATCACAGTTTTGTTGATTTATTAACTTTATCGACTGTTGGCCGAACAAAACAACACTTGAAGAAGTCGTCTGTGTCACATGATGATGATAATATGATCTTTTAGTGACTTTGAGGATGAAGACGAACTTGTTGGTTCAGCAAATTTACATCTGGTTAACTGAGCTTTTCTCAGGGCCCTTCGAGGTTATGTGACGACCCTGATTTTTCATCTAGCGCCACCCGCACATTAACATTTTCACTCATCTAGTGATGTGTTCTGTTTCTCATTCATCAGCCCAAAACATGCTGACCATCTTCTTTTTTCAGAACATTACTACAAAGTTGTATTTACATCTGATTAGTGTAAAAGTGCAGCCTCACCTCTCAGGTTTGGTTCTATTTTGGGAGGTCATTAAATCTGAGAATCCCACCTGGGGTTTCTTTATTTGCAGATGAGCTCACTGAAGGTTTCTAAGAGTCTCTGAAGTGTTGCCAACATTTTTGGGTTTTTTAAAGCAATTCAAATAGGTGAAACAAAGGACAACTGCAGCAGAAACATGTCAAATTAGTTGTTTCAAGTTCCTTAAATTATCTTTGGTATAAAATAGAGTCACGACTCAAGAAATGCTGTAAATCTGTGTGATAGATTAAAATATATTGTTGTATTTGTTTAAATATTCTGTCCTGTTGGGTTGTAAAAACCATCTATTTGCTTTTGTAGCAGAATAGCAGAAGAGTTTTCCTAAAAGAGTTAAATCCTCTGGCCTTTTTTTATTTGAATCTTTTTTATTGTCGATACAAAGTGGGTTTTTTCTCCTTCGGGTTATTTGGTTCTTTACGCTGCGTCACTTTCCACTGTGGATTATTGAAACTGTTTGCACAGCGTTTCAGAACTGTTGGGAGTTTTCATGACATAAATTACAGCCGGGGCCGGCAGTCCTGGCTTTTTACTGTGGATGATGAATTCATGCCAGCTTGATTTATGTGGCTGTTAGCTTATTGCATCGTCCTGAAATAATGTTCATGCATTACAGAGAGTGGAAACCTTTTGTTTTTTGTCTCTAAATCACAAAGCCATGATGAGGCAGAGAGAGTCCACTCTGTCATCCACTAATCCACAGCTTAATATAACATAAATCACAATACTTGGACTTTATTGCATTTCTCTGAGTGATGAAGAGAGCTCTGACTTTTATCAAATCTGCATTGATTGATTGTCTATTTACCATGTATCGATATTTATTTTCCTGCCTGCAGCTGTTGTTCAGTGCTTTAATGAGCAGGAAGAAGAAATGCAGCCATCACTCTTTATTTTCATCTCAATCACTTACATATGGAGCTTAATATCTGAGATCAGTGTCTGGACTTAACAACAGTTACATGTACAAACAAACTCTTCCAGTACATTGACTCTTCACTAAGCTTAGTTTACAACAATAACATGATAGACCATCAAAATTCATAATAGGCAAACAATGGCTCCTTAATTTCAGAGACAAGTAAAAGTAGCTTCTCATTTTTAGCCAACTATTCTATTATTGAAATGTCTGTTTTAATTAGCCAGCTAGCTAGTTAGGCTAACAGTAGCTCCATGATTTGTTTGAAAATGCTATCTCCACCCAGCTAATGTCTTAAACACCTATTTTAAAACTATAACTCCCTAGAAAGCTGCAGTGATGACGTTTTTTTCTTTCTCCATTCGACTTTGGATTTTTGACGAAAATAAACTTGTGGTTTTGTTTTTCGACAAGATAATCTTCACAAATGAACACAACTTTTATGATTTTTGAAGTGTAAATGCAATCGGCAGACGTAAACAGCCAGTTGTAGGCTATAAATGCACAACACCGCAGTTGCATGACTTAACGTTGTCGCCACACTGAGGCTGTAAAGCCATGTTTGACATGTTGACATTTTGTGGTCTCATTTACTCACTTGTTCACAACCATCTTACTTACTTTCAAAATTCGAGTTACATATTTACTTACTTTTTTATGCCATAGAACAAAACAGGAAAGTCTCACAAGTTTGTGTGAACCACTGACCCAATTTCAGACATCTAACAAGAAACCCACTGTCTTTGAGACGAGGGAACTGTGAGTGCTAAAATGCTAACTTATTTTGGAGGTTTTGGACTCATGCCTGCACTACTTTGTAACAATATAACAGATTTACGATCAAGTTTTAAAGTAGTTTTTAAAACAACGGCTCCTCGATTTCAGACAAAAGTAGCTCTCATTTCTGTCATTTTTGCTTAAATGACACCTGTCTTAACTAGATAGCTAGCTAATTAGGCTAAGGCTAGGTCAGTTGAAAAAGTTATCTGCTGCCAACATATGCTTTCTGCTTATCTGTTTTGAAAGTAGACCGCTATAAAAAGAATTTAATATGCAGATGATGTACACTTCATAATTGCATACATTATGTTGTGCTTAAAAAGACAGAAGCTAAAGCTAACCATCCAATGTAAACTGATCCAGCTTAGCTTTGTTTACGCAGTTTGCATTTTCAAACAGTATGTTTTTACTTTTAATGTAAGAAAAGTACTAAGAGGACTAACTGATACATCTGGGTTAACAATGGCAGGGGTTGCTGGAGTGTCAACTTCCACAAAATCCAGCTGAGAGCAGGAAAGAGCTGCTAACATTAGCTTAAACTCTGATAGTACCCAGGACTGCTGTCATCACAAAGAGAACATTGTACAACTTTAACTTGAGCCTTAACCCTTATAAACTAATGAATTCCTCTCTGGCCTAGTTACTACAAGTGGCAGTAAGCTAGTTAGCGAGACTTGCTAACATTAGCAGATTATATTCGAGCAGATAAACCATGGCATTCTCATCCCAACTCGTCAAATATCAACGTTTTATGTTGGTGTTTGACGGAGGTTTAGCAATCAATCAATTCCCAATAAAATAATAATAAATGTGCGAAACTGGTTTCATGTTTTCCAAGAATAAATAGCATGTTTATGATACTAAATACTGAATTGAGTAAAGTTAAAAATGTCACTCTCTCTTGATCCAGGTGGTGTCGGTGTTGCATCCGGAGGAGATGTTCGAGTGTGTGTTCACGTGCGGTGCGGACTGTAAGGGGACGTCTCTTTATCCCTGCCTGCAGATCTTCGTCAACAACTCAGAGTCGAACTCGGTGGCTCTGCTGCACTTTGATGAGCAACAGCTGGTCCTCAACCCAAAGGTAACAACACAACTACTGTTTATTACACCACAGAGTGAAACAGGCAATTTAACACTTCCAGTTCACGTCACGTTCGTCTTGACGTCTATGGTTTTTGGTTAAATGCCTGAAAGAAGTTCTGTAGTTTACAAAGAGTGAGAAACTTTCACGTATTGTTCTACAACATAAAATATATGTCATTAAATACTTACCTCGTAAATTATGAAGTTTGTATGTGGGGTACTTGTACTTTCATTTTTTGCTTAGACTCCACTTCAGCTCAGGGAAATATTGTCGTACAATAACTGAAATTACTTTGCAAGAATACAGAGCATTATCTACTAATAAATTGTGACATATAATTAGGAATTAAGATCCCCAGCAGTAATTAACATGAGCTCCACTTTTACCAGCTGCAACATTTAAGTGATGAACACGTCATCAGTTGTCATAATCCAATAATATAAGTAATATTGTAAGTAACATTTTGGAATATGTGACTTTTTCTTATAACATATGATGAAGGTTTGTTATTATTATTTGTTATTATTTGCACTGTATATTGTATTTCGCCATTTTTGTGTTCATCGTATATTTACAACAGCAGTTACACATTCGATCCATCAACTGTTTATCTCCACAGTGGTGCATTCATTTGCATTTCCTTTGCTGTTTTAGTGATGTTAAAATGCTATTGATCACACGTTTAATTTATATGCTGATCACTAAAGAAGTTTTTTTATGTAGGACAGTAGTCAAACAAGTATTAATGGCTTTGTTGAAAACAGAGAACAAAATTAATGTGAGCTAATTAAATTAGTTAGAACACACATTAAGATAACAAATATCTGACAGAAGCTTATCAGTGTAGAGTTAATGGATTTCTTTAAAAATAAAAATTGATTTATGAATTATACATTTTCAATATCCAGCAGTTGAACTTGGATACATTAATTCATACAGACATGGTGCTGAACTGGTTAAATCGTTATATTTCCTGTGGATGAGGTTTAATTTGATGCATCAGATCAGGTCGAGTCAGGAGTTAAATATCTGAATGCCGAAACATGCACAGATAAAAATGGCAGTGCAGCAGCGAACTGCTGAATTACATGTTGTTGTATTTTTGTCCGTATGAGCGTCAGAAGAGTTTCAGTCCGACTGGTTTTTGTTTCGCAGCTGCATGAAGTCGTGAGCTGAACAGAAATAGATTCAGTGAGACACAAACACGCCATTAAGACACTCAGTGTGTGAATGAAGGACTTAAAGCACCATTAACAAACAGCTGACAGTAAACACATCACAGCTGACATCCTGCAGGATTACGTGTGTGTGTGTGTGTGTGTGTGTAGTGTCAGTTTAAGCTCCTGCAAATCCTCCACCGTGGCCAAAAGTGTATGAACACCATCATATTTTTGGTCGGTTTGGTTTTGGCTCCAATGAATACTTTGTGTTTGTCAACTTCCTGTTTCAAGCAGACACAGAGCAGCTCCATAAAGAAAGGCTTCTCCCAGTTTTTTCGAGAACAACTTGACCTCAAATCCATCCAACACCTTTAGGACGGAGGAGACGTACGCCTCTTCCCACAGAAAAATTGTGATCTATAAAAACAGACTTGATGGGAGAAACATTGAACTTTGCTTTCAAGCATTATGGAGACAGGAAATTGGCGACGCAGATGGTGAGAGGAAAGCCTGGTTGTAGAAGTTGTCTAATACTTTTTTGGTGCGTGCCATTTTTGGCTTTTGACTGTATGTACTTATTTAGTATGCATGGTTTTAGAAATGAGAACACCACCATCAGGGTCTGACCTCACGAGGGCTGAACGCCCTAATTTTATGACGGATGGACTTGTTTTGTTTTTGATGCCAACCGAATGATTACTTATTGGTCTTTAGGGTGTCGTAGTTAGATCAACTACCATTATATTTCACGCTAACATTGATTGAGTTAATCCAGTGCAGCTCTGTAGCCCTCTAATGTTAGCTATGTTAGCGAAGCAGTGTTAATTTCTTGCTAATGTTACTTCTTTCACCATCAAAGTTTAAGTGTGCCACAACTGTTGGAGCAGATGAGAACTGCATCATTCTTTACAAACTCCTATCAGTGTAAAAAGTTAGGTAAAAAGGTCAAAGTAATAATCGTACTCATCTTCATTTTATTTCATTTTATTTATGCAGGAAAGGAATTAAAGGTAACATTGCGTGTTACAGTTAAAACTGGCCTGACTCAGTTAAAAAGTTTTCAGCAGGTTCCTGTTCTGCAACAAAAACACATTACAATACAGAATAAAGGCAGAAACAATTGGCAGAGGCAAAACAACAAAAAATAGGCAGCTGCAGAGAAAATGCAGAGTAGCAGACTGTAGTGGAGTGAGCAATTAAAATTCAAATCAGTGTTGCACGTACGTCTACGTAGTTGAGGTTCGACGTAATGTGGGATCTTGTTCCAGATCTTAGTGCAGATCTTGGTGTCTGAGTACAGCTTGTATTAAAACATGTGCAGTACTTCTGTTACCTCCTGGAATTATGCACATATGTAATTTGCTTGTTTGTTTGTATTGATTAGTTTGAACAATGACATTTAGTAGCTGAACAATAAAATAAAAGCTGTATAATATTTTAAGTTGGGAAATAAACACACCAGCCTGTTAGAATCACTTGCTCCTCTGTTTTCCAGGATATCCTCTTATTATATCCTCTTATTGTTGTTAAATGGGAGCATATGGCATCTTTTTATACAGTGTGTGAAGGGCGGGGAAGAATATCGACCCTCATGCAACCATTTTGTTGTGTTATTTTATTGTTTTGAGGATTGGGAGCATCGTATGTAGACATTTAGTGGCATTTATTTTAGTTTCTTGTCTGCATTGTTCACAGATTCTGCACTTTATTTCCCTCAGTTCATCTAAAAAATAATTTGACACACACCTGCCATTTTAGCATCAAAAGTAACACCCACAGGTGACTGATTTATGTGGTTATATTTCTGTGGTAACAGCAGTTTAAGATTGGAGTACATCTTCGACAGTTGTAGGGAAGTGTTATTAAAACAGGAGGCCATAAAAACGTACAATCAATGAAAACAAAAGGTGATCAAACAACCAAGCATAAAGCAATAAAAACATAAGCCACAAGTTAACAGTAATAGGAGAGACTATAAAACATTTCCTGGCAAATGGGCCCAGATTTTAATGACAAATCCCACAATATATACAGGATCTTTTTCAAGCCGTCATTAGCAAATTGACTGTACAGCAAAATAGGTTGAACCTGACTCAACTTCTGCCTCAGTGCAACATCATCATTTAAGCAGCTGCATTGACTAAAAATGTGAAGGCACACATTCTTTGTAGATTACATCATTAACGTTGCGTTTCTACTTTTTATCTCACAATCAGTGCAACAGAAAATCAAATAATTGCAACTTCCAGAGTTGTTAATCCTGTCTCAGAGTATTACAAACTGTGGTGCAGCATTGAAGCATCTGATAAGCACTCAAACATGACTTAACAGATTTTATTTCATCGTCTCTGAACGCTCACAAACACTCTTGTGTCTCAGTGGGAGTGAATCTCTGCAGCCAGGTTGCAAAATCTGGTGGAAGGTTTGAAGCCAGAGGACTGGAGGCTGTTAGAGCTGCATGTTAATGTAAATAATCTCAGAATCACATGTTCAACTATCACATGAGGGCGTAATACTCGGGCGTCCACATACTTTTGGCCGTGTAGCGTAGGGAAAGCAGAGGAGATGGGTGTTTCCTGAGCTGAAAAACAAAACAATAACACCAGGACAAACAAACTCAGTGTCCGTCCGTCTGTCTTGTTGGTCCACAGGACGTCTCCCTCCTCTAATCTTCCTCTTCTTCAGTGCACGTCTGGGTCGTCGCTACAGCAACAGAGTAAATATAGAGGGGAGAGACGGCGCGTCATCGATGCCGCTCAGTCGCCATGGCAACCGCAACAGAGATGATGTGTAGAGAGGCGGAGAGAGAAAGAGAGAGAGAGCAGTCACGCTTCATTCAGAAATCCCTCAATGTCTGATAGAGAGGTTGGATATCAGGATGGAGGTCTGACTCTGTCATCTTTCATCTCAAACTAATGACAGAGAGACCTTTAAAGCTCCGCCTCCTTACGAGGTCTGAATTGTAAGAATGAAAACGGCAATAACATGTTGGCAAAAGGACAAAGCAAAGAGGATAAAGATGTGGATATATTGTTTATATTGAGGTCATTACTGAAATGACCTTTTCTGGTTTATGGACATGTCTGCAAACAAGCTGTAAATACAGTTATTACAATCTTATATTTGTCTCAAAACTCTGATATAAATCCATTTATACTGCACTCAAAGGAACAGTGTGCAGGATTTAGGGAGATTTAATGGCATCTTGCGGTGAAGACTACAAAATGCAACCAGCTGAAACTTCTCCCGGTTACAATTCCTTCAGTGTTCATTGTTCAGGAGGTTTAAACCAGGAGCTGAATTATCCACAGAGGTCTCTTCCCCTCCAAAACAAACACACCAGCTGATTAAAACTGGCTCACGTCAGACATGTGATGTGAAATGAATAAATGAAAGTACTACCTTTTCTTATTTTCAATTGATTATACGCTAAAGAAAACATATATTATTTTCATCTCTGCCAATATATCCCTCTGTATTCCACACACTGAACTTTAAGTAAAAGATCTGCGAACGTCTGTCACCATCTTTGAATCTATTATGAACATAATGTCATGATTGCTGTCAGAAATACTAACCACCATGAAAGTCTCAGGAAATGGAAACATGTAATTTTCCTTCTTCTTCATGAGCTCTGCAACCTTTTTCCTTCGACTCATAAGAGCAACAGACAGACAGACAGACAGACAGACGGGGAGAGTTAATTGCAGGACGTTGTGTCTGTACAACAGCTGACGGATGGAGAGAGATACAGACCTGGAGTTAATTGGTGTTGTGTCTATAGGGGGCGATTAGTTAATGGAGCCGCCTGTGGACCAGATGACTGACATGACATTCAGATCAACAGCAGCTCGGCTGTCACACACACCAACTGCTTTTATATGTTTGTACTCCATGTCCTGATGTCAGTGCAGCTTTTACAGCTTGTGTCTTGATTTAGTGGAGTTGTCCGTCATTTCTGTCGGTATTTTTTTTTTTTTTTTTTTTTATTAAATTGTAAAAACTGAGGTCTGCAACAGGTGTGATGTTTAACTTAGAAGAAAAAACAATAAAAAGAGGATTTTTATTTTCATTTTTTCTATTACTAAATTAATAATAATAATAAACTGAAGAAAATAGAATAATGAGAAACATAAAATAAAACAATTTTAAAAATAAATAAAAAAAATTGGAAAAACAGATGAAAAGAAAAAACAGTAAAATAAAATTGATTTAAGAAAAATAAATAAAAGTAAAAAACAATACAACTAATTAAGATATTTTTATTTTAAATGTGATAAGATGCTGTCCTCTGTTTTAGCAAGTTGCTCTATCTCTGAATAACAATACTATTTTCAGCCCAGTCACTAGAGGAAAATGTTCACAATTTATGTTTCTGCAAAAACCCCGGGTACGTTAAATTTGTACATTTCACAGTATCATACAAGCAGTGAAATGAAGCCAACACTGAATTGCCAAAAACTGCAGTTCCTCTAATGGCCACTTGAGGCTGGCTACAAGAGCGAGTCCAGTCTAAGGGTCAGGTCTGCCCCTCGCTTCTTCGCAGCTCAACCCTCTCGTCCAAAATGTTTAAAATTCCAATATGGCGATGTCCAAAATGCCAGACTTAAGGCTGCAAAACAGGAGTCCACAAACCAGTGGGCGGTGTCAAGCTGTTCAACCACAGTTCAAAGCCAGCAAACAAAAACACTGGTGGTTTATTAGTGAGAAATTGCTGCGTTTCCAGTGACGATTGTGCCAACAGCTTTGATTTTCTGCCCAAACCCGACTGGGCCGATCTGACCCACTAGGCTCAGGCCGGCCGTAACTTCATAACATTCCCCGAGGCTTGAACGGGGCCAGGTTCTCGCAAATATCCTGGAGTTAGAGCTTTCTACACAATGCTGACCACTGCCCCACCCTGTCACCTCAGTGTCTCTTACTGCATTGAAAAGACTTAAGTTGGCTTTAGCTTGTAATCAATGTTTCAATATCTAAAAGTAAAGTTCAAAGAGGAAATTCAGATTTTTAACGGGTCTTGTGCCAAAACTCTCGGGGCGAGCTCAGATAGAAACTGTGCAGGTTGGTTTTTGCAGCAATTCCTGCGCTGACTGTGGCACCAAAGTTCAAATTTATTCAGGCGATTGGGTTACTAATTGTTTTTTTAATTAAGCAAATGTTCTCCATTTTGCTCAAGATAGATATTTGACATTTTGAGGCTGAAACAGCTGTAATGACTCAGACAGATTTTTTTGCTGTTTTTACCATATTCACCCTGAAAGGTTTGAGTTATGTTTGATCTGCATGATGGAGTTGAGGATGTAGTTATATTTAATGCCAAAGAAAGCTCTGTTAGATGAACATAAGTCACATTACTGTAAAAATCAGCAGCTGGAGTGAATGTGGTAAAAACAGCCGGGTGAGATCTTCAGAGAACAGTTTCCAGTTCCTGCGTCACTATGATGAGAAAATGAACTGAGGTGTAAAATAATTGTCTCCAAAGCTGTTTGTATGACATTTGGGAGCTGTTTGGAAGCCATAATAAAAACACATAACTACCTGAGTAGAGCAGTGTAAAGAGATGGCGGTGAGATTTTAATTAATCATAATTAAAAAACAAATTAAGTCTTTTAATAAAGAGCGAATCGCCAGAATGTCCCTTTATGGACGGGTGGACCTGAGCAGACGAGACACGTCAACACATCAGTGTGATAACCTCCCAGAGAGTTATTGTAGCGGACACACACATGCACAGTAATACACACGCAGTAATACACACACAGTCATACACACACCTCCTGAACCATCTTTTGTTATTGGGGTCAGGAGTTCATTTCATTTTTGTCCAAACAAAAATGAACTGTGGAGACGAGAGCAGAGAAAAATAGCTGGAAGAAAAAATAAATGGACCACCAGAGTTTTCACACACGACTGCTGCAGTGTGTGTGTGTGTGTGTGTGTGCGTGTGTGTGTGTGTGTGGTCGGTCTCTAAACAGGAATGGATAAGCTGGTGTTTCTGATCAGATAACGATGCAAATCTGCTGCTTTAATTAAAATGTGAGAAACAGATCAAACTCGTGTGTGTGTGTGTGTGTGTGTGTGTGTGTGTGTGTGTGTGTGTGTGTGTGTGTGTGTGTGTGTGTGTGTGTGTGTGTATTCATGCACACACACAGTAAACGAAGCACCGTGTTCACGGATTCAGTAGGTGTGAAAACAAATGGTTTCTGTTTGTATTTTGTCTCGTTTGAATATCTCAGGGTGACATTAAAAGTCCAAACATGAATCACTGCAAAGTCGTTAAAAACTGGGAAAGAGCGTTTCATGTTCGTCTTATTTTGGTAGTTATGGACATAATTTGCATCAATGATTGGTGATGATCTGGTTCTTGCCCTTATTTTGAAAAAGACATCATTCCTACAGAGCTGTAGGAATGAAAAGCAAAAAGAAAAGCATTTTAAAAGCAGCTGTTGTCTCACTCTCCACAGCTGCAATGATAGGCAGATGCTTTGATGTAGCTTGTAGCTGCTTCTGCAGCAAGACAACAGAAACCTACGCAGTAGTAGCCTGACCTCCCCAGAAATGAAACGTCACAGCGGCGCAGACCTCCTGTTTATTTCTGTAAGCTGAAACCATTTCCCTCAGTAGAAACAAAGCTTTCAATTACTTTAATTTCACAGATAAGAAACAATAAATTGTGAAGACAATAAAGCCTCCACTAAAATAGCATTTTAAGTCCTGTGTGTGATTTATCCTGGCTTCATATGAGCAGAGGAAATCTCCACTAGCTGCTAGGCTAATTTATACAATGTAAAATGCCATAGGCTTGTGCTAATAATGTTAGCATGTTGTATGTGTTTGGAAAACGTGTTTAGTAAAAGACAAGTATTTGTCTGTGAATGCTGCGAGTTATAGTGAAGCTGATTTGTGTTTGAAACTGTCTCTATTAAGCCATGTTTAATGTGTGTTTACTGTGTGTTTAATGTGTGTTTAATGTGTGTTTTGAACTAAACTTTACAGCACTTCATAGAAACCTTCACCGCCATCTAGTATTTTGGAGGTGTAACTGCAGAGTGACACAAACACACCACAGTGAAAGTGTAAATGCTCACAACAGTGTAGGCCATGTGTGTAGACTACAGCTTAGAGCTGACACACAAGTGCGTATATAAACCCAGCTTTAGCAGAGGAGGAGACCACGCCCACTCAGGGGACTGGTAGTGTACACCACTTCTTGCTATTGCCGCAGCTTGCAATGCGTTATCTTTTGTCATAGAGCATCTCTCACGCACAGACTTTTGTGTTTGTAGGGCTGCATGTTGTGGTCCTGCCAAACACAAACACTATAATATTTAAAACATATCGAAGTCTGTTTTGAAACTGAAGAGCAGTTTAAACAAAACACGTTTCTTGTAAATAGTTCGTTCTTATTGGCCGATTTGTGTAATTGTCAGAAAATAGGATTTGTTTGTTTGTTTACTGTATATCAAGTGAAAAAGTTTGTTTGTATTCTCTGTGAGCCTGTTTGCAGTCTATTGCTTCAAGCTCATAATGTTCCCCAGCTTTCTATCAAATACACACACACACAAACACACAAACACACACACACACAATACTAATGTAGCCCGCCTCAGCTTGGCAGACTCCATTAAACTAGAAAAGGATTGAATCGTGTGTGTGTGTATAGCGAGGGCCGACCTGTGTGTGTGTGTGTGTGTGTGTGTGTGTGTGTGTGTGTGTGTGTGTGTGTGTGTGTGTGTGTGTGTGTGTGTGTGTGTGTGTGTGTGTGTGTGTGCCCACATGTATTTTACTTTAGTAGCACACGTGCACACTCACACACACACACACACACACAGACACACAGGTCGGCCCTCGCTATATTTTACCAGAGTGCTTTTCTGTGCCTGCAACTAATGACAGCATCCTGAGGTGTGTGTGTGTGTGTGTGTGTGTGTGTGTGTGTGTGTGTGTGTGTGTGTGTGTGTGTGTGTGTGTGTGTGTGTGTGTTCATCACATAAAATATTTCATAAGTGCTGAAGTCTTAACGACAAAGTAAAGCTGGGTTGGTTTTAGATGTGTAATATCTCAACACACACACACACACACACTGCAGATGTGAGCTTCATGTTGAGGATTAAGGCCTTTGCACATGAAGTCTATTTTTTTCTTGTGCGTGTTTTTAATCTGTTATCTGATAAGAAATTGTTACACACAGAAATGTTGCACACCAACTCTGTCTCTCTCCTAGAAATGATGTTTGTATGTTACAGCTTTCTTGTTTATGTTGTTGTGGCAACGTAACTGCCTGTGTTATGTTCAGAGACGGGGTTTCTGTCAGGTAACGAAACAGAACATTCATGTACTGTGTGGACTTCAGAAAGAGGTGGTTGGGGGGCTTGGCTTCATAAGAGCAGAGGAAATGTCTGCTAGCTGCTAGGCTAATTTATACAATGTAAAATGCCATAGGCTTGTGCTAATAACGTTAACATGTTATTTGTTTGGAAAACAAACTTGCATGCTATGAGACAACTGTTTTGTCAGTGAACCTTGTGAGTTGTAATGGAACTGAATTTTGTAGCTTTACCTTTGTTAAATGTTGCTGTTGTCCCTGGTTTTATATGAGCAGAGGAAAAGTCTGCTAGCTGCTAGGCTAATTTATACAATGTAAAATGCCATAGGCTTGTGCTAATAACGTTAGCATGTTGTATTTCTTTGGAAAGCGTGTTTAGTATAAGACAGTTGTTTTGTCAGTGAACCTTGTGAGTTGTAATGGAGCCGAATTTTGTAATTTTGTAATTTATACAATATAAAATGTCATAGGCTTTTGCTAAAAACATATTGTGGGGAAAATGTGTCCAGATAAAGACAAGTGTTTGTCTGTGAATGCTGCGAGTTATAGTGAAGCCAATCTGAAATGCAAAATAATGAAATTTTTAAAATGCGATAAATCAGGATCAACTTCTGAAATTCAGCAATTAATCGTGATATAAAAAATTAATCATTTGAGAGTCCTAATTAAAAGCATTCAGCTCGTCTTGGTGCTGCATTACATTCTGGATACAGTCTATTTTCTGCAACTGTAATTTGTTTTTGTGACATTTTATTGTGGGACACTGTCGTCCTCA
The DNA here is from genome assembly GCA_035609425.1 of Epinephelus awoara. Classification (NCBI taxonomy): domain Eukaryota; kingdom Metazoa; phylum Chordata; class Actinopteri; order Perciformes; family Serranidae; genus Epinephelus; species Epinephelus awoara. The sequence continues at coordinate 2,728,060 of CM069316.1, read as the reverse complement.
AACACAACACACAAAGGAAATGAAGATGCTGTTCATAGAAGTAAAAAATGAAAACTAAATGACAACATGTTGATCTAAAAGACAAATATATTCAGTTTACAGTCACAGAGAATAAAGAAAAGACATAAATATTCACCCCTGAGAAGATGAAGCAAATGAACTGTTAGATATTTATTTAATAATAATTTTGTATTAACCTAAAATGTGATGGTTAAATTATAACTTCTTTCATTATACTAATGAAAGAAGTTTCAAATGAACAAATGCTGTCTCATGCAGAGACTTTAGTTTAAGATCAAACTCAACACATAAAAGAAGTGAGATTTAAGATCATTGATGTTCTGATCAATAACGTTATCAGCCCCTGCACTTTTATTTCCTGAGCACTGCTGCACAGCAATTTCCCTCAGGATGAATAAAGTTGCGTCTTCTCTCATCAGCAGCAGAAACCTCACTTCTGTACATCAGATTCATTTGAGTCTCTTCCTTCCTGTCGTTTAAAGTGTGTTTTCAGCTGTGAACTGGTGAATAGGAATGAGAGAGTGACGTGAACACAGTGTGACAGAGAGGAAGGAAGAGAGGAGATGAAGGCAGGTGGGCGGCTTCACTCAGCCAATTACTCGCCAAGTAATTTCCTCGTTTATGACTTAATTATGTGATAAATGTAAATGACAGGAGCGACGGGTAACCAGAGGGCGCCGCTGACACTCTGCACCTCTGACTTTACCCAGCGTTTTAATATTAACAATGAACTCTGACCCCAGACTCATCATTTAAGGGAGATGTCCTCAGTGTGGAGGACACTGTGTCCACATGTGGACCTCATTAGTATATAAATACAAACACAACATATCAGCTGAAAAGGTCAGCACCGAGAATTATTAATTTATGAAAGCATGTGTTTCTTCAGGGGAAAAATACTTAATGTAATCAGTGAGGAATGACTACACTAGTGTGTGTGTGTGTGTGTGTGTGTGTGTGTGTGTGTGTGTGTGTGTGTGTGTGTGTGTGTGTGTGTGTGTGTGTGTGTGTGTGTGTGTGTGTGTTAAACTAATTAACTGTAATGAGGCAGAGCTTCTGGAGCTCCAGGACATCAGGGGGGCCGTCGGTGTGTCCCTGCCCAGCCAGGAGCTTCTGTCTCCCTCTGCTTCACTCACCTCTCTGCATTAAAAATATTTTTAGATATTATAAGGTCCAGTTTGCAGGATTCAAGGGGATATATTGGCAGAAATGGAATATAATATAATAAGTATGTTTTCTTTAGTGTATAATCACCTGAAAGTTAGGCCCAATCCCAATAACCCCCATTGTCCACTACCCCTTGGCCCTCGAAATGAAGAACGCACAAATGTAGGGGTAGGGCTAAGGGGGGGTATTGGGACGGGCCCTAAGACTGTTGTGTTTTTGTTACCTTATAACGAGACGTTTATATCTACATAGGGAGCAGGTCCTCGTCTATGGAGATCACCATGTTGCGCCACCGTGTTTCTACAGTAGCCCAGAATGGACAAACCAAACACTGGCTCTAGAAAGAGCCATTTGGCATTTGGTAAAATGTAGTTTAAGTATTAAAAGAATCAAACTGTGACTGTTATATCTGATCTCATTAGGTGATTCTGACTCATGCATTAATATAAAAGCAGGATTTTACTGCTGCAGTATGTTGAGATGGAGCTCAGTTTAAACTATTAAATAATAATTATTTTCATTATGGATTAATCTGCTGATCATTTTCACACCACCACTGATTATTTGGTTTGTAAAAAATAGTGACAATAGTAAGGACTGTTTATCACAGTGACCCAGAGCCCAGAGGGAAAACTTCATTTGTTTGTTTGTTTACCTCTACATTATTACTATTATATAACAATAATACGTTTTATTTTGTAGTTTACAGGAAGCAGCTGAGCTCTGATGAGGTCGATTCTCTCAGGACAAACACACACGCCTGCTTTAAATAAGCACACAGTGACCTGCAGATTCATCACTGTCCTGTTCAGCCAGCCTCTAGAGGAGGACAGACAGACGGAGAGACAGACAGGTGGATGTGGCCTCATGTTAATCTGTTTAGCCGTGTGCAGAGTCAGAGTCAGACAGAAAGGCAACAGCGGGTCACTGAACACAAAACACACACACACTCACATCCTGATTATCTATTTAAATTCATAATAAGGTTGCGTGACAGCAACACCGCCTCGCTCTGATAATGTCAGCAGACAGTCTGGATGTTAATGACTTTGTATTTTTACATTTTAGCGTCTGGATTTATTCTTTATGTACGAGGCGAATTGATACGAGAGAAAGATTTCAGGTCCTGGGTGTATCAATACGGACGTGTAATGTTTAGTTTGAGAGCTGTGTGTGTTTACCATGTCGGACAAGAAGGAAAAAGAAGTCGACTCCTGGAGATAACTTACTTTAATATACGTAATGATTATACATGCAAATATATTGGTAAGGCCTCAAAGAGGTTAGGCCGAAATGGTTCGTTAAGAGACTAAACAGTCCCACCCCTTGAACGAGACTAACCAATCATGCAGCTCCAGGATTTGGAGCTAAATTTTGTGTCTGGGGCACGTCGTGTATTAATGATAATCGTTAGGAAGGGGGAATAATAGGAAGATCAATAATAGGAAGATCAGCAGATCAGATCAATAATAGGAAGATCAGCAGTTTGATTCCCAGCGTGTCAAAGTATTCTTGAGCAAGATACTGAGGCCTAATTTGCGTCCGGTGGCTGTTCTGTCAGAGTGTGAGTGTGTTAAAAGCTGAGTAGCAGGTGGCATCTTGTATGGTAGCCTCGTCCACCAGTGTGTGAATGTGTGTGTGTGTGTGTGAATGTATGTGTGAATGGGTGAATGTGACCGGAAAGGTGCTGTACAAGTCCAAGTGCAGGGAGTTACTGAATTGGTGAAACTGTGCTGATTGTTATCCAGTGTATAGATCTTTGTGCTGCCGGGAGACATTTTTATGCCTCCATGTCTTCAAATTTGGCACAAACATCCGCCTGATAAGAGTTTGGTGATCAAAGTTCCCATTTAAAGAGGTTTTTGGGGGCGTTTTTTTCTTACCTGCCGCGAGGGTCCAACGGACAGATACCTGCCGCGAGGGTCCAACGGACAGAGGGATGTCGTATGTTTTAAAGCCCTCTGAGGAAAATTATGGTTTGTCATACTGAGCTTTGTAAATACAAATAAATCAAAGTGAATAACGTTCTGCAAAAACACTTTTATGGCCATTTTTAACAGCATATCTCAGGAGCAGAAGGGGAGACATTTGGGCAGATACTGAGTTACTGACTCTAATCTTAGGTGCTGATTGTATAGATCTGTGCTGTCCATAGAGTTTAATATTAACCAGATACCGAATGCCAACATGGCGCCTAGTCATTCCAATTGAGTTGTTTGCCTAGTGCATACAGCAAAATGTTTTACAGCTTCAAGGTTAACTTCCACAGTATGCAGCCCACTGAGTTGTGTTACAACACAATGTCCTACTTGGAAACTTGGGGTCCTAGCATTCATGTGGATGCCACTTGACACGCACCACCCACCTGAACACCACTGCGGACCAAGCAAACCCCCTCATGCCAACACCAGTTCCCAATGGCAGTGGCCCCCCAGCAGGACGATGTGTCATGCTACAATGCAAAAACTGCTCAGGAATGGCCCAAGGAACGAGCTTAAGGCCTTGACCTGGCCTCCAAGTTCCCCAGATCCAAATCTGATCGAGCATCCTTGGGACGTGCTGGGATGTCATCAGGCAACCCACAGGACTCGAAGGACCATTTAAAGCATGTCAGCTATCATGTGCATGTGAGTCTGGACCAGGGTTGGAAGTAAATTGCTTTGTACACATGCCAGTGTGGCTGGTTTATTCCAAAATCTACTAGTCACTCAATAGATTACTTTGTCTTTTTGGCTGATGAGTGAAGCATATTTACCAGCATTTGGCTGGTGCTAATTTTCAACCCTGGTCTGGACAGACATGGAGGTAAACTGTGACTGTGACCTTGACTGGTTCACAGAGGTACACAACTTTGAGGCAGTAATTCTAGTCGTACATCAACACCAGCCTCCTCTTTCTCACTCTGCTGCTTCTGAACTTCCAGCAGGTCAAAGTTCATGTCTTCAATAACGACCAATCAAAGAACTTCTCTCCTTGACTGCTCCAATCAGGATCAGCTGTTTTTGTACCTGTCAGCCTGTCAGGAAGTGATTGATGCTCTCACGCTCACAGTTAACTTTGGTTGTCTTTGTTATGTGGGACAGCAGCGGCTCATTGCTCATCGTATGTCCTTTATATACCGCGGTCTGGGTGAATACTTGATTCTGATTGGCTGCAGGGAGTCCATTAATCCCTGATAATGGACACCTTGTTGGGAATTATCCATTATTTGTTATTCTCAAAAGGTTTATAAGACAATAGATTAAAAAACAGATTAAAGAAAGACAGCAGATGAATAAATAACAAGTAGAAATCACATGAGACACAGTCACAGTCACGTCTCAGTCTTACCGACTTTGTTTCATTATAACAACAGCAGGATTGTCAAACCAAATAAAAAACACACACTTTAAATGCATTAGTGTGTGTTTGCCTTGAATATCAAACACCTGCAGTAACAGCATCTTCTGAGAGTAGATGAGACGTGCTGCGTGTTCGGACTGTGACAACATCCTGATCAGTGTGTTCGTCCTGTCGTCTCAGAGAAACCCTCCACATGTCAACACACACACTCTGGATTGATCTTATTTAGACCATTTATTAGACACCAAAACACACACACACACACACATATAATTGTACCCTCAGCCTGTTGGCATAGCAACCGCAATCATCTGGCAGGGCGACCCACTTATGATGTCATTGGGCGAGGCATGTTTGATTGGCTGGGTGATGAATGGTGTTGAGGGATGAATGGCTGCTGAGCCGAGCTGAGCAGGGTAGTAAGCTGACAATTACCTAAACACACACACACACACACACAGCGATGGTCTCTGTACCTTTACTAATGTGGACGAGATGCAGTCAGACAGAAAAAAATAATCCAGTGACGATCTGATCATAAAAACATCAGCTGCACTTTTACAGCTGAGAGGAGATGAAACATGTCTGTGGTCGACACATTCATCACTCTGAGCCCACGTGAGACGACAGTAATGTCCTGATATGTGAGAATATTGGACAAGTTTATTGAACAAATGTCTCTCTGAATGTTCTCCATAGTAACACCTGGGAGTCCATTATATCTTTATACTTCACTTTTATATCGTGGCTGCATACCAAAGGAGAGAGGGAGAGGCAGTTTTGGAACAATTACCGGATCTAATGTTTATAGAGCCGAGCAGACAACAGGCTAACAATGGACTAATGTTGCACTGCGATGTTCACGCCATGTTCCCATGTTTTGTGTCTAAGTGACGAATGGGAACAATTTTCATGCCTTCAGCGGTAGCCGAGACCAAATGCACTATGTTTCTGGGTTGTCCATACAAATGGACGGACATACGTCCCATTCTTGTAAATGCGATATCTCAAGGATGCCTTGAAAGAATTGTTTTATTTATTAATTTATACATTTACATTGCAAATTTGGCACAGCTGTCCACTTGGATTTAAGGACGAACTGATTCGATCTTGGTTGTCAAAGGTCAAAGTCACTGTGACCTCGTCTGTCTCATTCTTGCTAATGCAAAATCCCCAAACACCAATAGGGGATTTTTTTAGCATTTGGTGCCATCACATTCTTGATTAGATTTTGGTGGTCAAAGGTCAAGGTCACTGTGACCTTGTCATTCTCACTCTCATTACCACAATATCTCAAGAAGGCCTTGATGGAATTTCCTCAAATTTGGCACAAACATCCACTTGGACTTAACAATAAACTGATTCAAATTTTGTGGTCAGAGGTATGGGATCTGCGTTGTGTGGACAATAATGAGGAGGCTCATCGTCCTTTTTACACCCCCATTTATTCTCTGAACAGGAACAGGATATGTACTGCTCAGTCACACTGTAGGCTCAATACAGGCAGCTCACACATAGCACGCTACAAAACAACAGCATGTTATGTTAGCATAAAGCCAGCTGTTTCACAAAGTGCATTAAGTCGCTATCTGGACACTCTTTCCCTCATAAAGTTCCGCAACCCACTCGTGACTCACTCACAGTGGTCTGCTCGACAACTCACCTTGGGCACGTCTCTCATCAACTGGCAATGTTTTAGCGCCTGCAGTGGCATTTACTCACTACCTCTGAGAGAGGGCGCCCTTGAGCAAATAACCCAGGTATAACCACACAACTACTAAAGTGCGTGACTGTCACATTATAGCAATAATAGCAAGTGGAATTACATGTAATAAAAACGCTGTTACAGTCAAAAGCTCAGGAATTCATATGCTGATAATGCACACAAATGTCTAACAGGATAAAATAATGACATTTTATATCCAAAAGGTCAAAGGTCAGCTTGACTGTAACATCATCGTGTTTTATGTCTTATCTCAGGAACAGAAGGGGAGACATTTGGTCAGATACTGAATTTGTGACACTAACCTTGAAACTGTGCCGATGGTATAGATCTTCCATAAGAGTACGATCCTTTTGGTTTAAGGCCCAGTGAATTAAGGGTTCATTTCAACCAAACCAGCTGGTGACTGTGAAAACAGTGTTAAGACAAACTAAGATGGTTTTTTGAGACTTTTAATAGTTTATTTTACAACAGTAACATTACAGAGGCATGGCTGCACTTCCTGCTGGGATAGTGGGATGAAAAGCGGTTGTTTCTTTACCAAGACATTGCTGCTTCTCCAGCAGGATTTTGCCTCCTAAACAGTATAATTTAAGCCCCTAATCATGATCAAATTCTTTGTGTGCCCAAACAACAGTTTCAATGTGTCAGCTACATAACAAGGTACAAATGTATCAGTGGTTTGCAGAAATCTACAATGCCAACATCTTTTTTGGCGACTGTGTTAAACACAAACTGCAGTTTATTTTGACTCAATCCCACACACACCGTCCTGCGGCCACAAATACTCACTAAAGCATCAAATGTGGATTAATCTGCTGCTGGAAATAGTCCCCAATAAATGAGCTTTTTCCTGTCCAGCTGAAATTACTGAGAATTATATTTGTGTTTTTAAAGATTTAGCTCTTGTGTAGGACCCAGTGAGTGGAGCTGAGAGACACAGACAGGAAGTCAGAGAGTATACTTCAGAGATTTTGGGTCAGTTTTTTCCTGCAGTAGTTATTGTCTCATCTTTCATTTCGATGTAGTTCAGGTTGCAATCACCACAACTCCCCCTCCGCCCCCCCTTCTGTGTACCAATCACATCATCGCCATAGCAACCAGTTGATCCACAGCAACCAGTCAGGAACCAATCAACCTCCTGCTACGTGAATCTGCGTGTGTGTGTATCTGTGTGTGTGTGAAGTTATGTTTGGAAGCTGAAACTAAATCTTAACTAAAGAAGAAGAGAGCGATGCCGATCCCCCTCTGAGCCAATCAGGATCAAACCTGTCACCTTGTTGTGACCTTATTACAGCGCCTCCTGCTGGGTAATCGCTGTCACTACAACAGAGTGATGTAACAATCCTCCAACATTCATCCGTATCTGATCAGTCTGAGACAAAATAATGTAATGCCAGGAGATTTAACACCTTAACCGATTACTTTCATTGATCTATTAAAGACACAGGTGTTGATATTGATCTGTTTTGTGTCTCCCAGTGTTCATACGTCCCTCCCTGTGAGCGGGACAACCAGAAGAACAAAGACAGCGTTCTGTGGTGGGAGGATTACTTCACTAAAGAGGTCAGCAGCCAGTCCTTCACCTGCTTCTTCAACCAGCAGAGGAGGTGAGACATTTACACCACGCTCTATTTTAAGGTGTGATAAAGGTAAATTGGAAACAGGGGACGTGTGATGCTGTGAAGTTCGCCGCGGTGACAGATCATTGTTGCCACGGGAGATTGCAGATGGCTGCTGCACCTTGCAGCATTATGTGGGCATCTTTTTGACAGAACCCTTAATTTGCTGCACGTGACCTTTGACCCCACCAAAGAAGGGTCCTTTGACTTCAATTTAACACTCCTTACAGCTCTGGTCCGTTAACTTTACAGTGACAGTTCTCAAACACAAAGAAGCACAATATTTTTTGGAATCAGTAGAGAGTTGCAGGAGTTTAGAAGTTATTTCGACAGGCCACTGTTCAGGAAATAAAAATCTTTTTTTGTGTGTGTGTGAAGACTGTTGAAGGGAGACCTTTGCAACAGTCCTACTAATTGTCACGTCCACAGGAAGGCAAGTTCCTCTGTCTCTGTGTATGAAAAGCCCAGCAGAATCAGAGCTCAGGGTATTTTGGGGGTCTCTCCACTTTTCACTCCTTACATTTTTTAATCTTTTCAGTTTTTCCTCTTAGATTCACTCTTAGAAGTCTTGGTTAAATAAAGGGAGTGAGATTTAACTGAAAAGGAAATTCTTTTTTGATTAATCATCGTCTGCTGACCAGCATTGCTCCTCCTCACCACCTGAAAGTAAGGCCCCCTCCCTGTGGTGGTTGGAGGTTTATCCCAGTTAGGTCTAGATGTGCGAGCCTAGACGCAAAGGACCGGTAGGCGTCCCCTCTGGGTCCGTACGGAGCAGGCCTGAGTATTCTAAAATAGGGTGAGTAACTAAAGAGCTGTCAGCTCCCTCTCCTCTCCCCGCACAAGGCTGCAGTGAGTAGGAACAAGGAGGACGTGCATGTGTTCACTCAAGTGGCTCACCCTCAGTCTGAGACCAAAAAGTGGGGTTGACCAGCCACCAGGACCCCAAACTCACCTCCTACAAAATGCAACCCCAGCAAAAGTATTTGTCTCATAGACAGAGAGGTGTTACCTGATGTTTAGGTAAAGAGGGAAGTAAGTTTATTTCCAGCGCTGCTTACACTCAGAGAGGATTGTTACCTTTTGAATTGGGCCGCTGCGTTGTCAAGACCCAACACTCCCGGCGTAGAAGAACGCACTTCAAAGACCTTGTTGTGAGCAGTTTCACATAGGAACAACTTTCTCTCTACCGAACTGCACCCGCCTACTGCACCACCACACAGAAGGTACAAGGTCTGTTTATCATCTTGAGTAAACAGTTCATGATTTCTCGAAAGAGACATCGCTGTTTAGTTTTTCAAATATATATATTTTTATTTGGCGCTTTGAGCTCCACAAGCCATCTAGCTCTATTATGTTAGAGAGAAGACAGACATCTCTACAACCATTATCTTCAACACTTAGCAACTCGCACCAAAATGATAAATACTGTTGCACTCCGGGTAAGAGGAAAAATATGTATTTCTGATTTTGGATGAACTGTCTCCTTAAGACTCATGAGAACAGAACCAGTGGTGAGTTTCTGAGTCAGGCCCCCAGGAAGGCTTTGAAGCCAATTTTCATAATGGCCACACAGGAATTACACCATGTGATGCCTTGCTGCCCAAAAAGACTTTTTCCCATAGACTTACATGGTGAAAGAGACGACAAATTTTCCCAGGGAAACCTTGCCTCTCCTCAGCTCTGCTACAGCACTAATATCGGCAACACTAGCTAACGTTAGCTAAGAAATGGAGTCTGCTAATGTCAACAAACAACCAGCACCCCAACCAGAGTCTACAGCATCCCTCGAGGGAGTGCGCCAGGCTTCCAAGCCAATATTTTTAGCAGCCAAACAGTGGAATTACAACTTTTGGAGTTCTTCACATGATGTCATTTGGCCGGAAAAGACTTTTTCCCATAGACTTAAATGTTAAAAATAAATCTGTAAATTAGGGAAGTTCGATATTGGCTTTTTTTTTACCAATATCTGATATACCGATATTGTCCAACTCAGAATTTCCGATACCGATATCAACTGATACTGATATATGCTCCAGGTTGATGAACTACAACATTAAAATGCTCTTACATGTATTTAGTTATAAAAACTGAATAATAAAATATTCTGTATTATATATAATGTATTTTTACTTTAGTAACAGTTTAAGTTTAGGACTTCCACCACTTACACTTCGTCCTGCTCTGTTTAGAACAATCTGCCCAGTCTACCTGGGAAAAAATGGATTTACCGGTAAAGAGACTTGAAGTATAATTCAAAGTGATGACCGTAGCATAAAGCGGTCACGGTCAGATTATCCTGCAGACTCCTGTGTTTCTATTTTAAGAAACGTTCAGGGCATCATTAAAATAGCATTTTGAAATGGGAACAGCAGTAATTATGGTTTTATTAGTTTCAGTACCACCTGCTCCTCACACATCTAACTGTCTCAACATATTACAGTTTTATATATGAAAAAATATCACACACAAATAACAGTCTGTACTGTAACCTGGAGGATGCTGAGGTACATAAATGACATGTAAAAGAGCAGATTCATGTATGAAGAACATTTTCTTTTGTATCCAGGTTATGTCGTCCTGCAAAGAAGCACAGCTCCCCTTTTTCACACTGTGACCGAATATTGTTGAGACACAGATCTCCTTTAGCGTGTCAGCTTAATCCTCCTATTTTTCACTGACGATGCTTACCTGTGACCTTGTCTCGTTTTATTTTTATCTCTGCACCAGAAGGATCAGAATGAGGAAACTCTGCTTCATAAATGAGGGCCCGGTGGGAGCCCATTGATGCTGCAGATAAGATATTATATGGTGTTTTACAGAAGAAGAACTGGAGCACTCAGAGGGTTTTTATAAAGATAAGGAAAACACAGTTAGTCACTTGATTTATGAGGTTATTTCAGAGGTGGCAGGGAGGTTAGGCTGTATTCCAGAAGTCTTCTGTGAAACCTCCAACTTTTCATTTGTGTCTTTGAACTTTTTGGGTGATAATATTAATTAAAAGAGGCAAAGCTTCTCTTGGAAAATAAGTAATCCATCTTTGTGAGGTGACAGTACAGATAATTTTTTATAATGAATAGAACAAGCTTGCTGTTTATATTAATATAACATTTACTTTGAGGCCAAGTAGCTGATTAGGATTACAGATAGCTGAGCTACGCTAATGTCAAGTTAGCGTAATGCTTTTATCGCTGATGTCAGTGCTGTTAAAACTTTTTGTCGCATTAACTGATGTTGGATTGCTGTTAGGTTAGCCAGGCTAACGCAGCTTTGTACAATGTTAGCGGTTGTTGAATAGCTTGGTGAACAGTTACTAATCGGAAAATTGGTCGTTATGTCAACTCCCACAACATGAACATGCTAATGCTATGCTAACTTTGTGCCTTATTTATTTATTACTTACTTATTCATTGGTTTAATTTGCATTTGATGAAAACGTAACACTTCGTCCATGTTTATCAGCTGTCTTGATGAATTCAGTATGATGTCCGTTTCCACAGCACTTATTCAATTAATACAACCACACTGCTGCTCATGGTTTCTCTGCTTTAACCACTTTACTGCTCTCATTTAGAATTGTTTCCCAGTTGCTAAGGCTTTGTCAGTTTAAAGTGCATGATTAATAGTCTTTTAATGTGAATTATCTGCAGGAAGTGTTGAGTTTAACTGGCAGTACATTAAAAGTATTTTTTTTTAAACTGCAAAGTACAAAAAACTGAATTTAATTAGTGAAAAAATAAAGTTTAGAGTAATGAAAGACCAGCTGTCAATTCTCTTTTTTTTTCTCCTTTTTGTGATTTCAGGCCCGATGACGTGTTGTGGCGCCGTTCCCACGACACCAGCGTCCTGCTGCACTGTGTCCTCTGGCCGATGGTGTCACTCCTGCTGGGCACGCTCATTGTGCTCCTGACGGTGTGCGCGCGCTCCCTGGCCGTTCGAGCCGAAGCTCTCCAAAAGAGGAAATGCTCGTATGAAGTGTGCCAAGACCTGTCAGCGGGGCCCTCAGATCGCCGCGGTAACAAGGTCGAAGACCCCCTTGCGACGAACTCTGACCCCGAGTCGTCGTCACCAACAAGGACCCTGCCGCTGTTTGCGGTGCCGGTGCGACGACGCGATCGGGAACATTAAAAGGGGAAACAGACAGCTGTTTTCACGCCGTGAAAATAAATCAAGATGCTAACTAGCCGGTGGGCGAAGTCAACAAACTGGCTGAGGACGCCACCAACAACCCACTGCTGTGTGGTGTGGTGTTTATGATCGGAAGTGTTAAAACCAGGATATGAGGAGAGGATGCGAGGAAACGACTTTGTTGCCTGTAGATCTGAGCAAAGACACCTTTCCTCTGGTTTTAACTGGATCTCTCTGATGCTGCTGAGTTGAGTCCTCTGGTTATAATCAGCATTTCTTCTGTGACAGAGTCGTTACGAAGGGTTCTTATAACGACGACGGTGCCGTGATAGATGGTACGGTGAATTGTGTGTCAGGAAAAAAGAGTCAAACTTCACTCGAGGACTCGTTACTGCTCTTTACTGCGGTCTTAACTGTAGCTCTTCTGTCGATGTAGTTTTCCCTCTGAGTCCCAGTAGCCATATGTGTTGATAAATAGAGCCAAAGTCCTGATGTCTCTTCAGGCTAGCCGCTGTTCCTCGACCTTCTGAGGCTCAGTGCAATCTTTCTTTGAGGGTTTCTTCCATCGGTATTTCCTGAAAACATTAATTTATTTATTACCTATTTTATTTAGTTGTGATGGATCATGTACAATATTTAAGACTTTCTCTCTGCAGCATCGATCCCGTTAAAACAGCAACAGAGTCATGTTGTATTTACTGTAGCGCTCTACTGCTTCGAGTTTCTTTACTCTTGGAAATTGGTTCCATTTTCATTCACTCATTTTTAGTCGAGGTGCTTCTACTCTGCTGATTTTTTTAATCACCTTTTAAGTTTTTGTTTGTTTTTTGTTTTTTATCCCAAAATTACAACTCACAAATTCGCCTCAAAGGACTTCAGACCCAGTTTTGAGTTGAAGAAATGCGAAAATAAGTAATGTTTTCTTGGGTTTATATATCTGAGGATAAACAAGCGTCTTGTACAGCACTTCTTTACAAATCAAATCCTGCGTGAGTTTAACATGTCAGATTTATTTCTTCGCATCCACAAAAAACTAAACTTAACAAAAAATTACAGTCTGAAAACAGATTTCATGTTTCTTGTTGTTTTTTTTTTTTTGTTTTGTTTTTTCAGCAATTAGTCATTGCTTTCTTCCTTGTCTAGGACAGCGTTTTAAGGGCATTTTAGGTTAAACAGAAAATATTTTTTTGAAAAAATACAAAGCCTTGGGAGAGGGTAGTATTCCAATGAGAAATTTGGAATTTCGGAGATTTCAGTCGTAAATTTACAAACAAAAACAAATTACACAAATTAAAAAATCTGAGATCATTAAGTCATAGATTTGCAAGAAAAATTCCAAATTTCTTAGAGATTAAAGTCACAAATTTACAGGAAAAAAACAATTAATTGTGTTTTGGGGGGGTTTTTTTGTTTGTTTGTTTTTTTTTGGGATGAACCTCGTCACACCACAGACGCTTAATTTTTATGCCTCCACGCCAGTGATAGCCATTGTCGGAGGTATTATGTTGTCAGGTTGTCTGTCTGTCTGTCCATCCATTGTCCCATTGACGTGAATGCGATTTGAGTCAGGACTCAACAATGAGCTGATAAGAATTTGGTGGTCAAAGGTCAAGGTCACTGTGATTGTTGCAGTAATGTTCTACATTTTTAAGATTTTATGGGGGGGTGCCTCTTTTCTATACTTCAGGTGAATCAAACACTGTTAAATCTGATCACCCCATTTTCACGACTCTATGACATTAAATTCGTTAACGTTTAATGTAAATATGACACTGCAGACTAACAGGCTGGCAGATAAATATAGTGGGTCAAACACTGTAATATTTTAATTCGAATCTAGTGCAAGAAAGTAGAACATATCCCAAAATGGATCCTCAAACTGCTGGAGAACATGCACTCTGGTATTTCCTGCATGTAAATAATGAAGAAATCAGTAAACGTGAGGCAGTGAAAAATAAATGGGACGATAAATTTTATATCAATTTTCATCAGAGGTCAATTTAAATAATTGAACTTAATGATTTATTAATGTATTGAAATACAGTGGTGACTCATCAGAGGCCTATTAGTGGCTCCTGTTGCTTCTGGGACTCCTGGTTAATGATGTGAGAGCTCTTTGAACCGTGAAGCTGTTTGCAGACAGCAGGAACAAACCACAGGCCCTAATGTCAGAGGTTAAACTGGGAGCTCCCAGGAGAAATGTTGGGGAGCATATTATATTATACTGGGAGCACAGCGGACACAACCAAATGCTATGGAGAAAACTTCACTTCAAGTCAAACTGGAACAAAGTCTATGGAGGACATAAAATGACTCAAGTATTAACCAATACATGAATGAATGAATGTATAAATAAATACAAGAATAAAAAATTAAATGGAAATACAAAAATAAAGAAATAAATTAATGAATACATGTTGAAATAAATATATAAATGCACGCATAAATAAATCAAACATGATAACTAAACAGGGCATAAATAAATATAAAAATAGAATATTTATTTAATTTTTTACACAACTACATTCATCTATTTATATTTTAATAATGTGGGAGGAGTTTATTTGTGCATTATTTATTTATTTCCATAATTATTTTAGCATTTATTTATTTTTTATATATTTGTTTTGGTATTTATTTATTTTATTAATTAATATATTTATTTATCGTCTCATTTTTTGTCCTCCATGAAAGTCACATTTCTATTTATTCTGGTGTAGAGGAGTCAAATATATCACAGCGTTTTGGTAAATATTACTTTACTGCAAACAGTGGTAGAAAAATAATGAATAAGATTTGTTCAAGTACCGTACGTAAGTACAACCTTCAGGTACTTGTGCTTGATTTAAGTACTTTATTTTCATGCTGCTCCATAATTAGACCCCACTGCATTTCAGAGGAAAATATTGTTCTTTTAATTCCACGACATTTATTATAGAATTAAGACTTTTATTATACAAAACATGTAAAATGCTTTTAGTTCTGATTCTCTAACTGTCAGTTAAAATTGGGCTGTTTTTAAGTATTTTTGTTGAGTTGTTTTTAGATAAGCAATAAGGCCTTATAATTATGTCTTCTTCTTATTTTTACCCATTGAACTGCAGCTGAAAGTAGAGGAACCATTTTGTTTGGGGAGGAGCAGTTTCTCTTCAAGTGTAGCGCAGGTTCAACCTGTCAGTTTAGATACTCCGCCGCCATCAGGTCACTACAATGTCTCTAAATTTACAGTGTCTGCAGACGCTTGTTCTCCACAGATGAAAGTCAGTGGTGAAACTACCAGAGGAAGCCATGTTTGGTTCAGCTGAAACTTTACGTACAGGTTGTCGTGCAGATGAAACGTTTCCTTCTCTGCTGTAAATCTGATTGGCTGTTTGGTCACAACGCAGAAACGACACAAACACTTATTTAAATTGAGTGCACAGAGATTTCAGTGTCATTTTCTGAATTCCTGTACAATATTCTGTCTTCTTCTTAAACTCTGGGAAAAGTGTAATTACTGCTGTAAAACTTTTAAAGGCTCAGACTAAATTAGTTTTCTGCCACGCAGCCGAGTTAACAATAGATCTGCCGTCGCCAACCATGATTCATCTTGTATCAGAGGGAGCTTTTGATCTTTAAGTCTCCAAATTTCCTACCACCACCGCCATTCCTACAGTCTAAAAATTACCTACACGTCGCCTAGCAACAGCCGCAAGGCCGAGTGATGTCGCTGCCAATGAAAAGTGAAACAGCCGAACTTGAAGCGTGCGGCTGCTCTTGTTCTCAGTGTGAACTGACTGTTGTTGTAAATACATCTTTTCCTCCTCAGGTTCAGATGCTCTGTGGTGAACTCTCATGTTGCTGTAGCACATTTTGTTTCCTCGTGGACAAGTGTCAATGTCTGAATGTCTCAGATTTGTGTTGTTGGTTTGACTTTGACTCGAGCGGGAGTAGAAATCACTTCTTTTTTTTAACCTGTACTTTGCAAAGTTTGACTGAAAACAAACTATGAATGTATTCTTTATTTTTTCCTTGAGGCATACTGTGCACAGTTTTATTACTCTCAGTCTTTAAATAGTTTGCAACAGGGTTTTGTGCAAAACTGAAATAGTCTCCTTGACAACCAGACGAATCACCTTATTTGACATGCAAAGCCATATCTACATAAACTAAACTGAAAAATTAAATATGCCATGACTGCTAAAGAAAGTAGAACGCTTTTTGAAGTTTTCACAAAACGAAAAACTATCTGCTGCACATTAAAAACAACCCGGTCTCACTCTGAAGTTGTCGAAACCTGGCGCTTGGGCAGTGACTTGGTGTCAGACACTGACAAAAAAAGCCGTCCCTTAATGTCAGCATGGTACATGCTTTTATTTTGAAGGAGACTGTATGTAAACGGTATATTTCCTGTGAAAACAGAAGTGTATTTTGAAAGAACACAATGCATGTAACAGGCTGACGTTGACACACAGGGGACCTTGCACGTTGTATCTGGACGTGGAGAGTCCATGACCAAAGTCGATATGTGACGAGGTCGGAGTGAGGATGTGCTGTGAAGAAACAAATGATCTGGAGCACATACAAAATATTTTGCTGCTCATGAAATACACTCCGGTGCTCATCTGAAACTCACTGCTGCACCTAATAAACCTCTGTGGCCCTGACCAGAAACATGGACAAAAAACATTTTGCTCATGTCCCTGAATTTATGTGTTACCATTCCTGCATTGGTAGTTTCCTGTGAGAGCCAAAAAGTAGTTTGACAAACTGTTTCTCTGCACAGGATCCACTCAGGAGCTCTGAACCAGCGCCCTCATTAATGTAAAGAGCAAATGTCTGATAACGTTCTCCAAACAGCCTTCTTAACCACAAACTCCAGAGAAAATGTGTTTGTGAATTTGGGCAGTTAGATTTTACAGCTTGATGTGACGTTCAGAGGCATCAGGAAATCTCTTGACAGATCTTAGTAAATATGTAAAAATAAAACGACTTGTGTGACTCTGTGAATGTAGAGAGACGAGCAGGAACTACTGATGTAGCTTCATGATGTAGCTTTGTAAAGTCATCATCACTTCATCCACTGTTTGTCACTTGTTTCTAACTTTCTCTCCTCTCGTCTTCCTTTTTTAACTCTCTCTTCCTGCCTTTCCTTTTCTCTCTGTCACTCAAAGACATAATTTGGTCTTTTTCATCAGGTTTACATATTACAGGTATATGTAAAATTTTCATCCAGTTGAGTCAAGATTTATCACGACAGTTTGTTTCTCTTTTCTTTCAGTGGCAGGTCGTCTTCACTGGTGCTTTGTTGTAATTTGCTCCGTACAATAAAACGATCCATTGCCCCACTCATAACTCCTTATTATCATCCATGTCACACGCTTATAATGTCCATGTGTGAACATAGGCCAGAGTTTGCCTCTTTATTAGGAAAAGCGTGTGCATAGTATACTGATACAGTCAATTAAAAACTATTCATATGAGGACATCACACTTTGGGTTTACTTGACGCTTATACTTCATCCTACTTAACTTAGACCTGTTGTCTTCATTTGCTGACACTTTTTTGTGCCATCTAGTGGTAGTAATGGTGCGTTCCAGGCAACCTGTAACTCATGTTTTTACAACCTTCTACCCGTGAACGTGCACCGGAACGGCAGTCAAACCCGTAACGTCCCAGTCGTGAACTTGTTTCTGACGTCACACAGCCCTCCAACCCAATTACCTTACTCCTCTAAACAACAATGGCCGCCCCCGTGGATGCGGTGCTGATGCAGGTGATACATGGTGAGAAACAGACAAAAATGACCCTAATGTTAACGCATTATTGGCAGCCGCTCCAACAGCTAGTTTCCAGTGCAAGAATAAATCAATACAAAATACGTTTCCAAACACAAAGATAACGTAAACTAAAAAGTATAATAGCATCTGTGACCTTATGCGCCGTTTCTCCTCCTCCGTTTTGCTCAAATGAGCAAGGAACCGGCACCTTTAGTGACAGAAGTGATCATAAACAAACATAAACCCCGCACAGTCCACCATGTTGCTTTGAGAATTTGGCGTGACTTGCCTGGAGCGCTACAAAATCGTGAGTGGTGACTTGAAGTGGTGACTTACGGGCTTAGAAACGTGCCTGGAATGCAGCATAAGAGCACAACACACTAATCCATGTAAAAACAAGATGGCAGCCATCTCTGCCAAGTCAGTTTGCGATTAATGTACAAGCTAAGACGATGTTAATTAGGAAGTGCTCGTCTGACGACATCAGGATTTTATTATCATTGGCTGTTTTTAGTTTTTTTATACTTATCAGGTCGGACTGATCCCAGATAGCTCGGAGAAACAAAAAAATGCAAACCAAACAAAAGTTCAGGTCTCGGGAGGATATGTTAGTGTGACTTGACTCAGTTGGATGGACGTGTTATCTTTGAAATACATAAACTGGACAAAATAGACCAAATAATTTCTTTGAATGTTTATCCCCTATACTTTATTATTTCTCTGATTCCCGTAGATTATATTTTATCCCTTTCCTCCTTAGTTATTTCGTTTTCTCCTTTCTTTCTCCTCATTGTCCCCATTGTTTTTATTTCCTTTAAAACGTATTCATGTTTTCTGTCTTTTAGTCTTTCTTTCTTGCTTTAAACTAGTCGGATAAAAGTTTTGTTTTTAAGAAATTAGCAACTTGTTACAATCAGTGACACAAAAACAAAACAAATACACAGAAGCATAATGCATTCAGTTGGGGGGAAAAGATCTGCTCTGTTTTTCTGAATTAAAGAAAAAAGCCCATTTTCTCATTAATTTAAAAAGATTTATTTTCATGATTTTTTTTTTCTTATAATTCTGAGATAATATTTTAATTAATCCAGAAAAAGTGAGTAGATTTTTTTTTCTCAGGTAAACGCATTATGCTAATGTACAAATATAAAAACAGAAACCTGTATGATAAAAAGCTTTCACACTTTTATGAATCAGATTTGATTCTGCTGTCAGCTCTTGTTTTTCTTTCTGTATTACATCATTGATATTTCAGTGCCGTATAAAGTGTTTTATTTTTATTCTCTGAACTTCTCCTGAATCATTTGTACTCTCCAAAGAAAATGTAGCTTCACCGTAGCATTTATGTGTATTTTTACGAGCTGTTGTCGTCTTTCTGTCCGAGATGAATAATGTTAGATTTTCTATCTGAAGCCATATGCTAAGCTGTGAACTGCAGTGACATTTAAACTTAAACTTTATTTTGTTTCTTTACCTTAAAAACATGTTTAATTTTATTCTTACAGATGTGTTTTAGGTATTTGATGAGATTTTAGTTGATATTCTGATTTATTTCCTTCTTGAGTTGATTAAACACTGTAAAGTTCAGTAACTGATTTCTGACATGGATGAAAATGTGTTTTATTTTACTTTAATGTATTAACACCATTATAATTATTATTGTTGTTGTTGTTGTTATGATGAGTCTTTCTTTTCTGTCACACCTTTGTACTCTGCACTGTGTCGTCTGCAGGTATTTTGTCGTCCTCCATCTCCTCTGAACCTCTGCTGTGTACCATGTGACCCAGGTAGCCGCTTCGTCCATGTTTTAATGATAACGATGATAACTATAGTGCCTGATAGAGATCTTTAAATAAAAACACATTTTATCTTCACATGGAGTCGCACTGCAGCCTTTTGTGCTCGTCCAGCCTCACGTTAATCTCAAATGAATCAGCTCCCAGATCTTTATCACATTTATGTATTTTTAGTTTCATCATTATAAACAGGTGTAATCTGCTTTGTTGCAGCTCAGTCGCCAGAAGAAGTGGCCATTGTACGTTTCTGCAAACCATAAATACATTACATTTGTGCGTTTTATGTTTCATGTCAAGGTTTCTAAAGTGACGTATGAGCTGATTTTGTCATCAGGAGGACGGTGGATGGTGAGACACCTCGGTAAGACGCCTGCCAAGCTCCACACAACTGTTCAACACCATCGAACAACAATACCGGTTATTTTTTGGCGAGTCATTGCCATGTTTCCAGCAGCTTTTTAGCCACAAAACGTGGGTGATTGTTTGCAATCCCTCACTTTTTCATCTGAGGTTAGTGCCACAAAAAATGGTTGTTTTTCAACAAGACATTGCTGCGTTTCCAGAAGGGTTGCAACGATACACTGGTTTAAAGGTATACAGTGATATAGAAGTTGATGGTTATCACACTGTGTATATTTGTTTATCTTTGATTGAAAAATTTGTTCAACCAAAAACAACCCCTCATACGGTTGCAACCCTAGTTGCCAGCAGGGATTGTGCCCCCAAAACTGGGTATTAAGTCAAAACATGATCTTATTCTGACAATAACCAAGTGGTTTTTGTGCCTAAACATATCCATACGCTAACCACAGTGTTGTTGAAACATAAAGCTTCAACGTATCCACTACATTATAACGTACAAATGTAATGTATCCGTGGTTTGCAGAAATGTAAATAATTTTTCTATAGGCCGACACAGAAGTTAGCATCAGCCTGGTTTATTCGGGTTTGGGTTATTGCAGAAAATAAGCTCTGTGGCGAACTAATGTTTACGATACTTATATGTTTCGTTCAGTTAGATAATGTTCACAAATGAACATTTTTGAAGCCTAAATGCAATCGCCAGAAGTAAAAAGCTAACATTAGGCTATGAACGAACTACACTATTGTCACATGACTTCAGCATCACCACCACAACGAGGCCGTAAAGCCAAGTCCAGCGTGACGCCGCTCTGTAGCGTCATTGAGCCACTTGTTAGCAAACACCTTTTTTAAGACATGTAAATGCTACTAAATTTACAGTGGGGTATTTATGTCGTAGAACAAAACATGGCAGTCTCTTAAGCTTTTCTTATTTCAGACATCTAACCATAAACCCACTGACTCTGAAGCGAGGGAACTGAGAGTGCTAAAATGCTGAGTCATTCCAACAGCAGTCTGTTGCCAACATTTATTTTGGTGATTAGTTGTTGTTGTCATGGAAAAGGCTCAGCTGTAGTGGGGAACCATATTGCCTTGAAATGTTATCACAATATTTCAGGGTATTTATGCAACAACAATATGGTGAAATACTTAAAAATACTTGAAGAATGCTCTTAAATAGACAATGTAGCTACTATCTTTGCACTTTCTTTCTATATATATACATATATGTCTATTTTTATGCCTTCGTACTGGCAACAGCCATACCAGGCATTATGTTTTTGGGTTGCCCATCAGTCTGTCTGTCCTATCCTTGTGAACAAGATGTCTCAAGAACAAAGGGATTTCTTCAAATTTGGCACAAATGTCCACTTCAATCAACAACGAAGTGGTTAGTTTTCAGTGGTCAGAGGTCAGAGGTCAAGGTTACTGTAACCAGGTCTGCCTCATTCTTATGAATGTGATATCTCAAGAGGACTTTGAGGGAATTTCTTCAAATTTGGCACATTCACTTCGACTCAACGATGAACTGATTAGATTTTGGTTGTCAAAGGTCAGTGTGACCTTGCATCTGTTTCATTCTCATGAACACCTCAAGGATATTTCTTTAAATTTGACACAAACATCCACCTGGACTGAAGAATAAACTGACAGAGTTTTGTTGTTGAAGCTCAAGGTCAGTGTGACCTCACAAAATATGTATTTGGCCATAACTCAGGAATTCAGACACTAATTGTGACAAACCTTGACACAAATGTCTAACAGGATAAAATAAAGAAGGTCAAAAGGTCAAAGGTCAGCTTGACTGTGACATCATCATGTTGTAACGTCATATCTCAGGAACAGAAGAGGAGATATTTGGTCAGATACTGAATTGGTGACTCTAATCTTGAAACTGTGCTGATTGTATAGATCTTCTGTGTGTGAAGCATCCATGTTTTCACTGACATGATGGAGACTGTCAGAGACACTGGGCTGGTGGGCGGAGTCATACAACCACAGGGCGGTGATTCTAGTTTATTATTAGGCTATTATTATTATTATTATTATTATTTTGGGCATTTTATGCCTTTACAGGATAATGTAGAGAGGAAACAGGAAATGAGGGAACAACAAAGGTCAGCCATGTTGTAATAAACCTGAATGTAATTTGGTTTTGTCTGCCAAATCCGTCACTGCATGTCAAACTTATTGAACTCTGACAAACTTAATGACAGCAGTTGTCAGTGATGAAATTCAGATCCTAATTGAAGAAACACTGAACAAAAGATGGAAGTACATAAAAACAAGGGGAGACAATGACAACATGAGGACAAAGAGAAGAAGAAAAAGGTAGACGAGACACGAACAAAGAATTAAAAAGGTCGATGGAGACGCAGCGTGGATGTAAGAGTGGTGCAGGTTTGTTTGGATGTGAGTGTGTCCTTCCTTTCATCTGTCCTCCCTCTCCTTCACCCTCATCTTTATTCTTTCATTCACAGACCCCATCAACATGGAGAGAGTTGAATGGCCTCCTACCAGACAAGAGGACACACACACACACACACACACACACACACACACACACACACACACTTGTATCGCCTCAGTCAGACCACTCGTTCTTTAAAATCAATGAATATTCAGCGACTCTCTCACACACATATTGACCCTCTCCGACCTTGGACAGGAGCGTTAATATGAGACCACTTAAACACACCAAACACACACTTACGCTGCTATCACATGTTTTATCCAGTGCTTAGAAGTAACTAAGTACATTTACTCAAGTACTGTACTTAAGTACAGTTTTGAGGTACTTGTAATTTACCAAAGTATAGCCGGTTTGTGCTACTTAATACGTAATACTTTTCCTTTCCTACTGTTTCAGAGGAGAATATTATACTTTTTACTCCACTGCATATCGTTAATGTATTCTGATATATTACATATACAATAGCAGTGAAGAAATGCTCTGATACAAGTAAAATTTCAAAAATAAGTGAGGTATAATGATATAATTAGCGTACCAAAAGTAGATGGTAGTCATTATACAGAATGGCCCAATTCAGGATAACAAAAATTATTTCAAGGGATTACAATTATGGATTTATTGATCATTTTAATGTTGCAGCTGGTAAATGTAAAGCTCATGTTCTACATATATCTACACTTTGCAGTAATCTATAATAATACACTAGAATTTAAAAGTTTATTACATTTTGTTTAACAATAATCTGGACCCCCAAAGTAACTTCAGCTGTCAGATACATGTAGTGCAGTGAAAAAGTACAGTAATTCCCTCTGACGAGTGGCAGTGTGGAAGTTTCTCTGTTAATTTATCTAAATTTTAAGAGACTGACACCATTCGTGGTCTTGTTTTTAAATTGTAATACAGGTTCACAGTCTGTTGGTAGTTGCTTTTATGTCTTGTTGGCATCCATAAGGATAGAGTGTTTACACCGAATGTCCTTGACTCTGCTTCTAAGACAACAACAAATAAGAAAACTGTTATGACCTCTGAGATAACTGGCAAATTTATATCTAATAAAAGCAAATAAAGTGTATTATATCTAGGTTTTCATCCCCCTCGCACTGTTAAATGTGTGCATCATCATTATTATTATTATTATTATTATTATTGTTATATTAACAATAACAATAATAATAATATTATACTTTTTTTGTCTATTTATTTAATTTTTTTCTGAAAAATAATCATTTAAAAAAAGGCGGTAAAACAGGAAGTCCCGCCCCCTGCGTTGTAACAGCGCCCCCTGGGCTGTCACGTGAGGTGACCGGTTAAAGGCTGTGGTCACACAGGGTACTGCAGCCTCTCACTGACCGTCAAACCAATCGGATCGACCGGAAGACGCCGATAGAAAGGTAGAAGGCCTGGAGGTGACTTTGACCGCTTTTGACCAGAAAACCGATCCGGTCCAGTCTGCCCGGTACAGTCACAGTCAGTTTAACGGCACACCGTGAAAGATCCGTTTCCCTCGGGTGACACTACCGAAATACTTTCACAAAGAGCCGAGAAAGTTTTAGCTAGCTAACTAGCTACCTAGCTAACGGCTAATGTTAGCTAGCTAAGTTCAGGTCGATCATTAGTTAGCTTAGCAACACGGAGGTGGACTAAAACAACAAGTTCAGAGAAAATTACTCAACAAGGATATTAACAACTTTCATTAAGAAAAGGAGAAAGGTGAGATTAATATAAACTCTCTCTTTCTGTCTGTATGTAGCATAAACTTTATGTTTTTTGTTTGCTTGCTTAAAGTTTTGTGGTTGCTACATCTTAGCTAGCTTAATAGCACTGCTGTAGTAACGTTACTGTAATGCAGCAGAACAACAGAGTATTTCTTTATCATACAGGTATATTTATTATTTATATGCAGTGGTATACGTGCTATTACCCAAGTAAAGGATGCGAACACTTTTGTTCACTTCAGGTAACCAGAGTAGACAAAAATTAAAAAAAATATTTTTTTACTATTAAAGTTTAAGCACTAAATAAGTAACGTTACCCAGCTCTTTTAGTTAAAATGAGAGTAGCAGTATAACAGTATTAAAATCCTGTAACAAGTAAAAGTTCTGTGTTTAAAATCTGATTTAAGTAAAAGTATGAAGGCACTAGCATCAAAAGTACACTTAATTCAGAATGGCCCTTTTAAAGTAATGTATATTATATATTTGGGTTATAAATAGTCATGCATTAATGTGTTTATCACTTTAATGTTGCAGTTGGTAAAGGTGGAGCTGACTGAGGATGATTACTGGGTATCTTACAGTGATTCATAGTACATCATAATTTATATAGTCTATATTTTTTTCTGTAATAATCTTAATCTGCAAAGTATTTAGAGGTATGAAATTGTTTAAGCTGAGCAGTCTTTTTTCTTCGCTCCTCTGTGTGCTGTGCAGGATACTTCTGTGATCTGTCCTTAGCAGCATTAGTTTGTTACTATATTACATGAATGCTGCTGTCACACTAAACGTCCCGCCGAGCCCCGTTCAGACTTTCAAACTTAATATTGACTTCAACACTGAATATTCATATGAAATGGCTGAATCTGATTCGACTGAAATAATCTGAGTCGGGTGCTGCCCTAAAAATAACACAGTGAGTGAGCTTTTACTAAAATGTATGTGTGTCTCTCTTCACATGAACCATCACATGTTCAGTTTGCAGTGATGACGAAGTGAACAGCAGTCGAGGATGAAGAAGATGCTGATGCCTTCACAGACACAGCTGGATGCTGAGGTAAAATCAAGAAGCCAACTTTATTCTTCTTTCAGTTACTCCAGTGCAGTGGTGGAAAAGATACTCAAATCTTTTACTTCAGTAAAAGTAGCAGTACCACAGCGAAAAAATACTCTGTTACAAGTAAAAGTCCTGCATCTGAAAAGTAAATCTCTACATTTCACTTTGTAAAATGATAGCAGTGAGTCGTCTATGCCTCATAGTGCACTTTATACCTTTATATAGAGATACTTCCTTTACTATGACATTGCTAAAATGAGCAGTTAGTAGGGGTGTGCCATATCATATCCTTCTTCACAAAAATACCAGTATCATTTTTGATATGATATGAAAAATTCATATTGTGATACTCGCCATATTTGAAAGCAAAATTATTAGTTACTCCGTGCTGGTTCCAAAAAGAGGAGCAGCTTCAGTAGTGTGGGATAAACTTCTCAAACTCTTTTAGTGACTTGCCGCTCAGAGGGAACTCATTCAGCGGCTCCTCTGGCAGCAGCACAGCGTCTCTCCCTCTCCTCTCTTGCCGTGTCGTCAAGTGATTTTGTCCTAAAGCGACGTGACGCTCGCAGCTCGACAAAAAACTCCATATATATGTGACTGTGTAATAGTTGTGGTATCATAACAGCCTGTCACAGGTTACAGCGTGATGATTCGAGGAGAAATGGCAGAGCATAAAGGTCCTGATGGGGGAAAAAAGCAACTTAATCATTTAGGATTTTACTAACAGAAGAAAATCACCTGTTGATTTATATATTTTAAGATCCCACGGGACATTTTTTTGTATTTGGGAGCTGTTTAAATGTGTAATTTTATTTAGTTGAATTATTAATATTGTAACAGAATCTGAATCTCACTCTGAGTTACTGTTGTTGTTCACAAACTTTATTTTTTACTGAATATTTGAAGCAAACTGTAAAACTATATCACTTATTTTGTTAGTATTATTATTATATTATTATAATATATTATAATGTTATTATATTATTTATTTTTACTAATTTGTCATATTGTTAATAATATTGTTATCGCAAACATACCCTGAAATATCATGATATTATTTTAGGGCTAGTTAGTTTATGAATTAATTTGATTATCCTCTTCACAAGATCAGCTTCTTATTTCTTCTTATTTCCTCCCTCAGCTTCAGTCGCCTCTTATTTTAACTGTCATTTAGCAAAGTCATCAGTGAGCGCAGCTGCTTTAGTGCTCAGCTGGATCAAAACCTGCAGACTCTTGGCCCTCTGTGACCATTTAACACCTTAACACTTCCTCTCAGCAGCATCATCCTCTCATCCCCATAAATATTAACAGCACTACCATCAGCAGAACCACAGCCTAATTGAGAGCAGTACATCACCTCCTGCCTTCAGCGCTGACTTCAACCCAAAAGAAAAAAGACCTGAATGACCTCAAACTGTCTTTTAAGCTTGGTCTGTGTTCAGCAGTTTGTCCCGAGCTTTAGATCAGAGCCCCTCAAGGGTCGAAAGATAAATCTGAGAAGTCAAACAGGAGGTGAGACAAACAAAAACATCTTACGTCTGCAAAAGGTAGTTAATTTTTCTTTGATAATCCCTGAAGTTTTATTAATTTAGGCCTTTTAATGGAACAACTTGAGTGTTGTTCGGTCTTAGTTTGCGAGTCCCTAAACATTTATGTAAGTGCGACACTAAATCAGTTTCAGTAAATCTTTTGTTGCTGTTGTCTTTTAATCAATAGCACAGTTTAAACTCTGACACACTAAGGCAGAACGCTGCAGCAATTTATCAACACGAGTTTTTTATTGACAATCAATACGTCTAAATTACTGCGTTTTGGAGCCACAGTCGATGTTTGTCTCCACATCAAGTGAACAGGAGGATCTGCTCTTAGTTTTGTTTTGTGTTTTAACAAAAACTTTAAAGAAAGGAAGAGCATGCTCAAAGATATTCAGAAAACTAAAATAACTTTATCTTGTCTCTTTAGACCTTGAGCTCTCCCTCTGTCTCCTGGTTTTGATGGTCTTTTTAATATCAGGTGGACTTTGTGTGTTAAAAAGTAAAGAATGTAAAATGTCAGGCGCTCAGATACCGGAGGCTTTGAAAGGTCATCTCTGAGATATTCTGCGGCACCATTAAAACTCAAACAGGACTCGTTTAGTATCTCGGAGTAATAATTCACCGCAAAGACGTGCTGACAGGAAGGAAAATGAGCCTTCTGTTAGAAAAATAACACAAGTTCAGCTTCAGTTCGACGTTAACAAATGAAATTGTGTAAAGGTGAAAACACTCATTTAGATTCTAGCTCTGATTTGGGATCATGACCTGTTGAATCAAGTTGGACTGTGTCCATCCCAGTGTGGCTCAACTGACTTTTATTGTTTGTGTTTTGATCCAGTTGTTTCTCATCAGTCTTACTGATTGTTGTTGGTTTTTACTGGAATCAGGACTGTTGACATCAGGAGAATTAATCACTTTTAAACATGTCTGAAAACAGTGAGCATAATAATCCGCTTCATCGCTCCACCTCAGAGTTCAGGCCTGCCAACCTGTACGCACTTTGCGTACCAGACACGCATTTTGACATCAAAGAATGCTGGTATGATTTAATGCTCTAAAAGTACGCATATCGCTCAATCGTGCATTTCAGCGGTTTCAGTATATGCAAGTTGTCACTCTCAAGTTGATGTCCGGAGAGCAGACGATATGTTATCGTTTTATCGCCCACCACTAGCTTTGAGAGCTTCTGTCTGTAAACAGTTAACTTGTGTCTATTAGAGTTAGCTTCTATCTCTCAGCAGTTAGCTTTTGTTTGTAAACAGTTAGCTACTATCTCTTAGCAGTTAGCTTTTGTCTGTAAACAGTTAGCTACAGTCTCTTAGCAGTTAGCGTTTGCCTGTAAACAGTTAGCTACAGTCTCTTAGCAGTTAGCGTTTGCCTGTAAACAGTTAGCTACTATCTCTTAGCAGTTAGCTTTTGTCTGTAAACAGTTAGCTACAGTTTCTTAGCAGTTAGCGTTTGCCTGTAAACAGTTAGCTACTGTCTCTTAGCAGTTAGCTTTTGTCTGTAAACAGTTAGCTACTGTCTCTTAGCAATTAGCTTCTGTCTGTAAACAGTTAGCTACTGTCTCTTAGCAGTTAGCTTCTGTCTGTAAACAGTTAGCTACTGTCTCTTAGCAGTTAGCTACAGTCTCTTAGCAGTTAGCTTCTGTCTGTAAACAGTTAGCTACTGTCTCTTAGCAGTTAGCTTCTGTCTGTAAACAGTTAGCTACTGTCTCTTAGCAGTTAGCTTCTGTCTGTAAGCAGTTAGCTACTGTCTGTAAACAGTTAGCTACTGTCTCTTAGAAGTTAGCTTTTGCCTGTAAACAGTTAGCTACTGTCTCTTAGCAGTTAGCTTCTGTCTGTAAACAGTTAGCTACTGTCTCTTAGCAGTTAGCTTTTGCCTGTAAGCAGTTAGCTACAGTCTCTTAGCAGTTAGCGTTTGCCTGTAAACAGTTAGCTACTGTCTCTTAGCAGTTAGCTTCTGTCTGTAAACAGTTAGCTACTGTCTCTTAGCAGTTAGCTTTTGTCTGTAAACAGTTAGCTACTGTCTCTTAGCAGTTAGCTTCTGTCTGTAAACAGTTAGCTACTGTCTCTTAGCAGTTAGCTTTTGCCTGTAAGCAGTTAGCTACAGTCTCTTAGCAGTTAGCGTTTGCCTGTAAACAGTTAGCTACTGTCTCTTAGCAGTTAGCTTCTGTCTGTAAACAGTTAGCTACTGTCTCTTAGCAGTTAGCTTCTGTCTGTAAACAGTTAGTTACTGTCTCTTAGCAGTTAGCTTTTGTCTGTAAACAGTTAGCTACAGTCTCTTAGCAGTTAGCTTCTGTCTGTAAGCAGTTAGCTACTATCTCTTAGCAGTTAGCTTTTGTCTGTAAACAGTTAGCTACAGTCTCTTAGCAGTTAGCTTCTGTCTGATATTGTCAGGGATTTTTTTGCATCGAAAAGTTCATTTCTTAATGTGAAATGTCCTATTTAGTACATATCATAGTCACAATAGTTATTCAACCCAGTTTAAGGTGGTGTGTTTAGTTTGTGTTGCAGAGCTGTGATGCTTTGGGAAGCTTTGACCAAAGTTACGTCATGAGTTTCTTACAGAGTTTCAAAGCAGCACAGTGAAACCTAACCTGTCACTTCTGAGCGAGTGTGCAGCTTGTTACTGGAGTTGTGTTTTCCATGACTGTTCATGCTGGCCGGACTTGTTTGTTCCTCTTTGAGCTCACTGTCAGGACTGACTTGAAGCTCGTGGGACGTCGGCTGATTTCTAACTTTGTCTCTGTATAAATCTCTGCCAGGACGGAGAGGAGGATGAGCTGGAGGTTTGGTCCTGAGGGACTGGGGCTCACTGTCAGGGACTCCTCGACTCTCTTTTAAGCCCCTGATAGCTGCTGTATCTGGGTTACCCAGTTCTGCTCCGGCCTCAGCGTGCCCTAGATCAATATGGAAATCAGAAGTTTCACAGATGCAGAGTAGAAACGAGCTGGAGCTTTTTCTGTTACTTTATGTTTTCTTGCCTATTTGTTGGGACAGATTGAATCACCTCAGCAGCTGAACGGGTCAGAGTTACACAAAGGCAAAAAAGGCCTCACTTTTAAAGGGATATTCAGATGTTTTCGAGAAGTCCTGGTTTGCTTTCTTTACTGGCAGTCAGATAAAATCGATATCAATTTCATCTTTGAGTGTACAGAGGATGTTTCACTCCCATTTGTACACTTTTATCTAATGATGGTTTCAAAGGAGCATAAAAGACTGAAAAGCTTCCTGAAATTGTAGCTTCAAGATGTCGGTTTTTTAAGTGTTTGCTATAAAATAATACAGCGGCTCAAATTGTCATAATGCAGATTTAAACATTTTCTGTTGTCTTTTTAGAGTTAAATCCATTAAGCTGCTGATGACTTTCCTCCTTAAATCATTTAGCTTGTGGTCTTTCCTCTTGATAATGGATCCTGACTTTCCTGTAAGAAGTGGGACTGAAGCCAATTATCATTTTCATTATTGATTATTCTCTCTCAATCTTTTTCTTGTGAATCAGTTTATTGGTGAGTGTACAATATGTTTCCCAAAAACCAAAGTGGCTTCTTCAGCCATCATGTTTTGTTCAGCCAGCAACACTAAATTTGTTTCAACCAACTTTGTCTGTCACATGTGTGTATTATCTGTGACATCACTAAGTCGCCACAATGGAGGCACAGCTACAGTAAACAGAAGCTGGTAGCCTCTGCAGCTGTGCTGAGTAAAGGCCCAGACACTATCTGTGAGTTTGATTCCTTTATATCCTCCATTATGAAGAAAGAACATTGTTTGCTAGCTTGATGCTAATGGCAGTACTCAGCGGGTTGATAAAGTGCCTCTGCTGTTTCTTTTTCACTCTGTGTGCTAATGTCCCTACAGGAAATATCTAAAAGGCTGGGCTGTTGTTGTCGTACAGTTTCCATAGCAACAAATCACTCTGTGTTCCTATTGGTCAAAGTGACGGCTGTGACAGGAGAAGTTGTGAACGACTTTCTGTGGGGACGTCGTTAGGCGTTCCAGACATGGCGTCTGTTGTTGTCTACTATGACACACTACATAAGATAAACCAGTGGATTATCCTGAACGACACTCATGATCCGAGCCGACTCCATACGACACCACGTCATTCTGTGGTTGGGCTGATATTGTTTAGTTTGAACCCGGCACAAGTTTTCCAACCCATTAAATCATCAACCAAGAGAAAACTACACCGAGACAAACTCAGCGAAGATGCTAGGGACCGTGTCGGGCTAAGTTTTGACCTATTAACACTGATTGATATGACTTGGCAGCAAAAGTTGGGGTTTCGTCTCCAGCTTATTACCATTTATCTTATTTATGTTAGTAGTGTGTATACATGTAAACATTTCTGAAACTATAAATACCTGAAACACATGAATATTTCACCATCGGCTTGGTGCAGGATTTAAGGTTTCAACCTAGGATGTGAACGTGCCACTGACTTGCCATGCTTCTTTCATATCATTAAAACGACTGCCTTAAGTTATTTATATTACTACTACTTAATATTACTGATATTACTGAGGTCTTCTGCTAAATTTGGTGTCAGGTTTCACCCAGTTTCAGCTCGCTCTGAATGGTTAATTGGTAAAACAATGACATAATACAATCATATATGACAATATGATTTGAACAAAAAGTGGGTTAACAGTTACTTTATATTTATTTATTGCCCGTTACTGCAACGTGACTAAATTTTTACTTTTATAGATGTTAAATCTCTTTGAACGGAAAATATTAAAAATTTTCTTGAGACGTGACTTGACAGTTAGAGGTCCTGTGTGTGTCTATAAAAGTTGAAATGAAAATGAACTAGAATTTAAACATTGTTAAATAACTAAAATGATTCATAGCTATAAAAAAAAACAGATCGATTTTATAAAAAAAGTTGTAAATAATAAAAAATTAAATAAACTAATATCAAACCTATTGTGAAAATACATAACTAAAATAATTTGAATTTTAAAGAAGTAATCCTAAATATTAAAAATAATTGAAATATAAAAGAGTCACTAATTAGAAACCAAATAGAATAATAAAAAAAAGGTTGAGGTGCAGTTTTATAACGCTTAAATGTAGCTACAACAATTTCTAAAATGTGTTCATCTTATGATGAATGATTAATTGATGTTCAACTCAATGAAACAAACATTAACATAATTTGGCAGTTGTTTTAATAAGCACTTAATAATCCAGTTTACAGTGATGTGACAGCAGGTCATTAAAACTGCATTACATTCTCATTATAGGGCTGGATGATATATCAATAAAATATATGGATATTTATCTTTATGAGTATAACAAACTTATTCTAAAATCATACGTAATCTAATCAAACTAATTTTGCTAGTCTTTATTATAAGATCACATCATAATAATATCTAATAATTGTCCAGTCCGATATTTCTCCATGATTAAAAAACAAATCATTATATCCTCAGAAATAAATCCATAAAACAAATAATGATTTAAAAATCCTCCAGCAGTCGAGACAAACAGAAAGAAAACAGGGTTCACCAAATATTTAATAATATTTAATAATTTGGACTTGCAAGTATGAGTTTGTCATTGATGTCAAAACTTTTAAAAACACAAAAAAGGATTTATTTTGTTCAGACTGCTGTGATCATAAAAAAAAATCCACAGACTCCTCAAATATTTTAACAAAATTGCACAAATTTTTCAGATATTTTCACAACAAAATCAATATTTTAATCCCAGCAAGTACATAAACTAAGGGAAAGGGGGAGCTCCTGTTTTGTATTCAGACTTTTATTCAAAATGTTCTAAATTCATGAACAAGTTTATGAAATAATGTGATTATATATGTTTATAAGTGTTTGTGTTTTTAGAAATGAACAAATGTCACAGCAACTTAAAGTCTGAATACAGCAGGTTATACTTTATGCAGCTACTTGACACGTGTTTGATTTTATAAATGAGACACTGAAAATATCTAAAAATCGCACAGCATAAAAATGATTGACACACAGTTTATATTCAGTAACATATATATAAAAAAAGGAGTATTACATCAATATTTACATACAGCAATATGTGTAACATTTTAAATAAACAGCTTATATGGAGCAGTGAGTGAGAACATACAGTTATAATAGAAAAAATAGATGGCTCTTTCCTTCCCTGTGATCGGTCAGTTATAATAACTGCTAGCTAACATCAGATGTCTTCAATAACCACCAGCGACCTGAGATCAACCCGTGTTTCCCTTTGACACTTAAGACTATTGTTAACTACAATAACTTGAAGGATTCGTCGCAAAAATTAAAATTTTGTTGGGACACTTAATTTTGAAAAGTTGCCACCAGGTCACAAATTGAACAAAATATTAATTAACACAAGAGTTTAGCCAATAAAATAAGCTTCCCTGTAGTCACAGCACATAACAGGTACATTTCCTGTTAATTAAAATATGTTCTTTGTGTCTTGTTTTTCCTGTAGTTGTGTCAGCATTTAACTTCCATAAACTGGTCACACTTGCATTCTGACAGTAAGTCAAGAACGTGATCTAAAAACAGGGATACTGAAAATCTCTCACATCATTTATGTGTCGTCTTCACTTTTATACATTTCTGTATTTTTCTTGTATTGTGTGATGTGTAGCTGATGCTCTGTGTTAACTCAGATAGTTTTGATAATGTCAGAATGAGCTAACGTAGCATCGTTTCTTCTCTCTTGATCAGACGGATGTCATCGTCTCTTCAGCGTCCAGTGTAGATGAAATCTGAGGAGAGACCAACAAACAGAGTTTTAAGGTCAGTAAAAATGCTTTGATGAATACAGTTAAACAGCAGGTACTGGTGTTAAAATATACTGCAAGTCTTTGCAATTTAATCTGTAAATATTTTGTTTAGTGTGTGGTTACTTATTTACAAAAGTAATTAGTTGAATGTGTACTTTGTGATGTTACAGTGAGGTTTTTAAGTTGTCTCACCTCGGCAGTACTCGGGGTTGAAGTTTTCGTAGATGGGGTAGAGAGGGTTCTCCTGTTCACTGCGATGTTTCCGGGCTCTCAGGACGTCCCGCACACATTGGTGCAGGAACGCATACTGGCACTGAAGGACACACACACACACACACACACACACACACACACAGGACATCAGTTTAAAAGTGTAATGGCTATGATGATATTTAGGATTATTATTAAAATTTTGTCAATACTGTTATTCTGAAGGAAAAAAGTGTTACACGGTTTGGCCCTATAATTACTGTTTTTTTAATCCTAGTTTGGCACTTGGTGTTTTAGCCTTAGTTTGGTCCTGTAGTCACTGGTGTTTTAGCCTTAGTTTGGTCCTGTAGTCACTGGTGTTTTAGCCTTAGTTTGGTCCTGTAGTCACTGGTGTTTTAGCCTTAGTTTGGTCCTGTAGTCACTGGTGTTTTAGCCTTAGTTTGGTCCTGTAGTCACTGGTGTTTTAGCCTTAGTTTGGTCCTGTAGTCACTGGTGTTTTAGCCTTAGTTTGGTCCTATAGTTACTTGTCTTCTAGCCCTAGCTTGGTCCTATAGTTACTGTTTTTTTTAGCCCTAGCTTGGTCCTATAGTTACTGGTCCTGGTCTTTTCACCTGACTCTGGTCCTATATTAAATGGTGTTTCAGGCCTAGTTTGCTCCAGTCGTTGATGTTGTTTTACTAATGTGGTCAAATATAAACATATAATCCTAATGTTAGTTGTTTGGGTTTCAGAAAGAAGAAACGGGGAGGCAGGGTTTGTGTGTGACAGAGTGTAGCAGTGTGGGGAGCGTACCTCAGTCTGGACCATGTGTTGGCGGTGCAGGCGGAGGTCAAACACACAGCCATACAGGTCAATGTTTCCTTTAGAGTCCAGCTGCTGCAGAACCCGATCCAAGGCGATGAATGTCCCTGTGCGGCCAACACCAGCACTGACAAACACACACACAGAATAAACTATAAAGCAGCATGTCCTCATGTAGAAGAGGCTAGAAGATTTTTACTAAATAATTAAGTACATGACTATAGAAATAGTATGTGTTTTGTTGGTTTGATTAATTGTCTCAGCTGTTGTTGACTCTCAGTGAGGTTTTTTTTGTCGGGACCCTGGTAAGCTCAACAGCACAAAGGTCCACAGAGATCACACTCACACTCTCGTGTCCTACCTGCAGTGCACGATGGTTGCTCCGGTGCTGGGTGATCGGTCCACGTAGTCCCGGACTGTCCTGACAAACTGGATCAGGGACTGGGTGCTCTCTGGGACTCCATGATCAGGCCACACAGTGTAGTGGAAGTGACGCAGCACCCGAGGGTAAGTGCAGCTGCTCTCCTGTCAGGATTAATTGTTTATATATTAATAAAAAATGTATATTTAGCTTAACTATCAGGAGACAAAGCATCAGTGCAGTAAGGTACAGTCAGAGATAAATAGCAGGTACCGAGGTAATCTTGAACTCTCTGATGGTCCATTCAGGCAGGACGGACTCTGACAGCATCTGAATAACCAGGTCACCGTAGTACAGAGGCTCTCTGTCTGCAGGCCAGTACTGATCACACTTCACCTGCAACACAAAAATACATCCTTCACATATTTAAATACTTTTCAATAATACAGTTCCTTCATGATGTCTTTTAATGTTTGCTCTGTTTTCAAGTTAGACTGATAACGTAACATACAAAAAAGACCCCAGTGAAATATTGTAACATTTATTCAGGTTGAAAGTTGCTTTTTTTTCCTTAATCATATCATTGTAAACCGAATATCTTTTAGGATGCTTTCTCGGTTCAAACTAACTCAAGTTTGTTTGCCCCCTCAGTGCAAGTCTTTTAGGCAGGTGTGAACACAGCAAACGCAAGCCATATAGTACACGATGACCAGTGCTAAAATCAACCCGCTAAACAATCAAAAAAAGTCTCTGAATAATAAAAATAAGTGTTTGTAGCATCCCCAGTAATTTATTTTATTATGTTAATATTTAGTCTCCTATAAACTTGCTCTTAATCTGTTCGAAGTAACAGAAAAGCTTGATAAAAAGTAAACTTTGGAAAATTGTTCACTTCTTACTCAGGCTGCAAAATGATGGTAACAGCGACAGATGACAGCAGATATTTTATCTAAAGCTTTTTATTCTTATTCTTAAACGAATTTCCAGCAAACTGTCTATTAGATTTTTATATTTATGTGCTGGCCCCCCAAAACAAACCATGGAAATGGTCCCCATAATGAAAAGGCTCCAGATATCAGAGTCTGGCCTGTTGATGTTGAGATATTTTACTCTTGACCAGGACAATAAAACAAAGAGACCCAAAATTAAACTGTCAGTGACTCACCCGCCCCTTCTCCACACACTGCGTCACCATGACGACATTGTAGACGCCGTGCTCCCACACCATCCGCCAGAAATCGTCCTTAGTGCCGGGCAGGGGGCCCTGGGTGGCAATGTACTCCCTGCGGTAGTTATTACCCTGCACACACATGTAGGAGAGAGATATTAGTACTGTGTGTGCAAGTGTGTGTGTGTTCAATATGTGTGAGTGTGTGTGAACGTACAGGTATGTAGCTGGCATTGATGTAGTCAGAACAGGGGTCGTCCTCCAGGTACGTCAGCTTCACTCTGGTAGAATCATCTACAGAAAACACACATTATTTATTTACATGAGTTTAATAACGTACAGTTAGTTGCTAGTTTGGGAAGTCTTAGTGTTTATTGTAATCTGCTTTGTTAAAGTACAGGTTTAAGGCTTTTAATGTAATAATTCAGAAGCTAAAGATGTTTTAATATTTATTTCTTAAGCTGCTTAATGTTCCACTTTCACTGAGCTGAAATGAAACGAGTGATTAAATGATATATTTTGGTGGTTTGAGTTGAAGGTGTGAGAAAGAATAGTATCAGTAACATTGTTAACACTGTGCTACATTACAGAGAAATACAAAACCGTACTAATGAACCTTCATTAATATAGGCCTATATTTTATCTCCAAGTGCACGTCACACACTGAGCGAGCCGCCTGTTAACGCTGTGGGCTAATGGGCATGTAGCTACTTCCATGTTTCAGATGATACGTCATGTTTGTAGTCGACCAATGAAGATGAGTTTACATATCACCTTGGGTTCGTCCTTCACCTTCTCAAAATGATCCCACACTTTGGATTTCCTTCCCGACATGTTATTAACTAGCCTGTGGAATAATCGCAGGGACCAACCCTGGAAATTAACCTGACTCCTGTCTGACTGCTGAGCGTGGACACTTCCTTTGTCTGTCCTTTCAAATGATAGGTTTGGATTTATTGACAAGGTACAGCTCCTTATAGTTTCACATTTGTTTGTTGGTTTTTTCAACTTACTTACTTTTTTGGTGGACTAACGTTTGATCATTAATACATTGAATAATGACACATTAAACTCTCTCAAAGCTCCAGCTGACATTTTTAAATCGTACTTTTGGTTGGGCAGTTTGAACCCCAAATACATTTAATGTACAAAAACATGAAACAGAGAAAAGCTCCAGTTAAATAATTGTTTTAAACTAAACAGCAGCAAACTAATGACACTCGGCTTTCTTCTTCCAAATGACACCAGCTCTTATCACGTTCAACAGCTTTTCAGAGGCTTTTATTACTGTAAGTGAGAATATTTGTTTAAATGTGAAGAGGTTCAGCTATGAGTCACACACACTGAAGAGGATGATCCATTTTACTATATGACTGCGTGTGTGAGTCTGTGCGTGCATGTGTGAGAGATTAATTATAGAGCTGTAAATTTATCACCTCAAGTCACAAATTATATTTTTCTGTTCGTATAGAAAATTGGCTGCAGTTACACATGACTGACACTTAATTACTTTATTCAAACTGTGATACTGATGAATATACAACTCTGTAACACACACACACACACACACACACAGATGTCAACTCCTCAGTGAGATTGAAAAACACAGTATTGCATCATTTTCTGTAGCCATAATTAAATAGATCCTCATTAATTCGTTGTAAAATTCTGAACTAATCTTTGAGCATTGTTGAAGCCGAGATCACAGCGTTTGAAAGACACCGAAGAAGAAGAGAAAAAGACAGGAAGGAGAATTATGATGGCCGTCATTGAGTTAAATACAGAGAATGATATCTAAACATGTGGTCTTTTAATTTAACTAAACTGCATGTCCTGCTGCAGCATGAACCATCATCTGCATGTTAAGGTGTTTAGTTATTAATGTTTTTATCACCTAGTGGCTCGACCCACAGACTGGTACATCGCTGTCGCCATGGGAACAGGTGCCGTCTCGTTCATTAAAGCTCTTAACGATGTCATCATTATAATGATTTTCACATTGATTGATCAGTTTATTTTTTTCTCACTGAGGGACTCGATGTCGGGAGACTATCTCTATAACTTTGTTATTATAAAATGTATTTCTAGGCACAGTTTATGTCATTTAAGTTTGATATAAATACAGTTTATTTAATGTTAATGATTCGAGAAAACATTTAATCATGCAAACATGTAACAGCACTAACATGGCAGGATGTTGTTGTAGCGGTTCTTCCCTCGGTTCTCCGGCAATCGGGCGACGTCCATCATCTGGTTGCGTCCGACATCCTTCAGATCCTGAACAAACAAGAGATGATTCAGTGAGTGTGAAGTATTTTGACATTATAATTAAATTCATGAATGTGTTTTTTATATTCAAGAGATGAAACCAAACTTCTGAAGTGTGGAGTGCTGTCTGAACACCAGCAGCAACCAGAGGTGACATGTAAGTGTATTTACTCAAGTATTTTCATTTTATCCTACTTTCTTCTTCTCCTCCATCTCACAAGTCAATATTGTATTTCTTACTGTGCTACATCTTTTCAGGGGACAGTTTTTACTCCCCTTTCTGAAAACCATGTATCTCCAGATGTGTTGCTGTTGACTGTCTGTGATAAACTGAAGGATGAAGTGTTCCTTTGTGTTGAGAAAATTCTCTTCCTTCTGAAGCTGAACAAACTCTTTAAAAACCCTTTTAGATCAGCTGGAAAAGTAGCCGTCACAGAGCTAAAAACAAGATGTTTTTTTTTTACTTTTTAAGCCAAGTTCAGACCAAAGATTCACAAAAAGACGATTTGAAACAGGCAGCAACTTGTAATGCTCCGTTCTGCAATGTTATAAAAACCTGCTCACACCAATCGGGGTGACTCATACTAAGTCACCCTGATTAAACTCCCCAACAGGATATAAAGGAGCTTAAATGAGCACAGTCTTAACGTACGTTGCATTTTACAGCTGTAGGTGTTTAAAAACATTTTACTGATAATACATACTTTTACTCAGGAAAGGTTTTGAATGCAGTGAAACAATTTGATGTCATTAAATCTGATCATAGAGCAACTTTTACCTCAAACTCCTCAGACAGCAGGTAGTTGGAGTCAGCCTGCAGTTTGGTCAGGTGGGACTCAAAGTGACAAGCTTTGATCGGACTGGACAGACAGACAGATATGAGTTGTGAAAACAGACATTGTTCGAAGCCAGTAACAGATATTTCCAACAATTTAAATATTTTGGTGTTAAAATTACTTTAACTATCAATAAAGATCTGGTGCAAATGAAGAGATTCTCACCTGGTGACTCGACGATTGCTGCAACAAGAAGAAAGACAGTTTATATTTAAGCAGTTATTACACAGGCAGGTTATGAGTCATGTGTCACAGAGTTAATAGTTTAGATTAATAATTATTAGTCTTTTTTAGAAAGTTGTAAACATGTATATTTATGTGGTTATAAAAGGTCACATAGAGGGCATTTTAATTCTGGAAATGTTAACGTGACCAGACAATCAGCAGGTATCACTACATACAAATTATAATTCTCAATATACCATTTACTATAGTGGTGTAATGTTTTGTCAGCATTGTAATAACTTTATCTTTTATATTTTTTATATACATTATTATGTAGTTATGCTGAACAACTTGTACAAAATGACTTTGTGTAAAACATTTGTCAGTGTTTTTTTTTTTTTGGTCAAAATTTTCAGTCACAATTTGTCAGCAGTCATTTATTAAAATAATTTAAGCAGCAGACACATGTAGCAGCAATCTGACAAAAAATGTGACAAATTGCTAATGGTTCAAATTAGAGTCCAACCAATATAACATTAATATTTGAGAATTAAAAAAAAAAATAGGATGATATATTGGCAGATGTTTGATAAACACATTTTATTTGTGCAGTCTGTTAAATATGATCTTTGTAAAAACATTTTTAATAGTGTTTGCAATAATAAAAGTGGAAACATTGTGAATTATTTTCAACATAGAGCAAATGTTCTTTTTTTTTCTTTTTAAATAACAGTATATCCCAAGATATATCATCCTTTCTCACGTGTACAGTCTGTTAAATTACTTTTTTTTGGGGGGGGTTTAAGAAAAATGTAGACATTTCGAGTTATTATTTTAAAACATATAGGAGTAAATTTTATGAATGTGCAGTCGTGTTATAAGGAGAACAGAGCACAGAGAAGCTTAAAAATAAAAACTTAATGAGTTGTGATGAACACATAAACATCTGCACACAAACAATCACACACTCAGGGTATTAAACAGATGCTGTGTACTGTGGTGTGAGTGATGAGGTCATCTGAGACAGACAGTACTTTTTGAAGCTAATACCTCACACACACATATTGGACGTAGGAGGTATTGAAAATGAAACACTCTCTCACACACATACTGGAGAAAAATAATTACACAGTCAGTTACCTCCTGACACCCAGATATAATCCTGAGGCCGGTACTTCTTTCCACATATTCATCCTCACCACTGGATTCTCCTGCACAGCCCTGCACACATAAACACACACGCACAGATACACATTAGAAAATATCTGCACCATAGAAACTGTTTAGAGTACCTGTAGACAGAGCAGGTTTTTTGTGATAATGTAGCTCTGGTTCTAGTTTTTACTGTCCTAGTTTTAGTGATTATATATATTTAATGTATGCATTTAATAGCAAGAAATAATCCAATATGGTTAACAATATGACATGCATTTTTTAACATACTATACTATGACTTTTTTATACTTTGACTTTTTTTGGACATACCATACTATGACTTTTTATGACGTACCATACTATGACTTTTT
Source organism: Epinephelus awoara (assembly GCA_035609425.1). NCBI lineage: Eukaryota > Metazoa > Chordata > Actinopteri > Perciformes > Serranidae > Epinephelus > Epinephelus awoara. The sequence goes on along the minus strand of CM069316.1, from coordinate 2,687,261 downwards.
TTGGACACACAATACTATGACTTTGTTTGGACATACAATTCTATGACTTTTTTTGGACATACCATACTATGACTTTTTTTGGACACACAATACTATGACTTTTTTGGACATACAATACCATGACTTTTTTTGGACACACAATACTATGACTTTTTATGACATACAATAGTATGACTTTTTTGGACATACCATACTATGACTTTTTATGACGTACCATACTATGACTTTTTTGGTCATACTATACTATGACTTTTTTATGACATACTATACTATGACTTTTTTGGACATACCATACTATGACTTTTTTTGGACACACAATACTATGACTTTTTTGGACATACAATACCATGACTTTTTTTGGACATACCATACTATGACTTTTTTTGGACATACAATACCATGACTTTTTTTGGACATACAATACTATGACTTTTTTTGGACATACAATACTATGACTTTTTTATGACATACCATACTATGACTTTTTTTGGACACACAATACTATGACTTTTTTGGACACACAATACTATGACTTTTTTGGACACACAATACTATGACTTTTTTGGACACACAATACTATGACTTTTTTGGACATACTATACTATGACTTTTTATGACATACCATACTATGACTTTTTATGACATACCATACTATGACTTTTTATGACATACAATACTATGACTTTTTTGGACATACAATTCTATGACTTTTTTTGGACATACCATACTATGACTTTTTTTGGACATACAATACCATGACTTTTTTTGGACATACAATACTATGACTTTTTTTGGACACACAATACTATGACTTTTTTGGACATACAATACCATGACTTTTTTTGGACATACAATACCATGACTTTTTTTGGACATACAATACTATGACTTTTTTTGGACATACAATACTATGACTTTTTTATGACATACAATACTATGACTTTTTTTGGACACACAATACTATGACTTTTTTGGACATACAATACTATGACTTTTTTTGGACATACCATACTATGACTTTTTTTGGACATACAATACCATGACTTTTTTTGGACATACAATACCATGACTTTTTTTGGACATACAATACTATGACTTTTTTTGGACATACAATACTATGACTTTTTTATGACATACAATACTATGACTTTTTTTGGACACACAATACTATGACTTTTTTGGACATACAATACTATGACTTTTTTGGACATACCATACTATGACTTTTTTTGGACATACAATACTATGACTTTTTTATGACATACAATACTATGACTTTTTTTGGACACACAATACTATGACTTTTTTGGACATACAATACTATGACTTTTTTGGACACACAATACTATGACTTTTTTGGACACACAATACTATGACTTTTTTGGTCATACTATACTATGATTTTTTTATGACATACAATACTATGACTTTTTTGGACATACTATACTATGACTTTTTATGACATACCATACTATGACTTTTTTGGACATACCATACTATGACTTTTTTTGGACACACAATACTATGACTTTTTTTGGACATACAATACTATGACTTTTTTTGGACATACTATACTATGACTTTTTTGGACACACCATACTATGACTTTTTTTGGACATACAATACTATGACTTTTTTTGGACATACAATACCATCTCCTCCGAGAACCGTCACCTTATCGTGGTGGAGGAGTTTGAGTGCCCTAATGACCCTAGGAGCTATGCTGTCGGGGGTATTTTGCCCCTGGTAGAGTTTCCCAAGGCAGATTGGTTCTAGGCGAAGGGTCAGACAAAGAACGGTTCAAAACACCCTTCATGATGGATAACAGAAAGAACCTGTGTACCCGGCCCGGAAGGTTACCGGGGCCCCGCCCTGGAGCCAGGCCTGGGGTTGGGGCCCGTGGGCAAGCGCCTGTTGGCCGGGCTTTCACCCATGGGGCCCGGCCGGGCCCAGCCCGAACCGGCTACATGGGCTCGTCCCCCTGCAGGCCCACCACCCGCAGAGGGATCCAGAAGGGTTCGGTGCAGTGTGGATTGGGCAGCAGACAAAGGCGGGGGCCTTGGCGGTCCGATCCTCGGCTACAGAAGTTGGCTCTTGGGACATGGAATGTCACCTCTCTGGCGGGGAAGGAGCTGGAGCTGGTGGAAGAGGTTGAGCGCTACCGGCTAGATATAGTCGGCCTCACCTCGACACATAGTTCCGGCTCTGGAACCCAAGTCCTTCAGGGGGGGTGGACCTTCTCCTTTGCTGGAGTTGCTCCGGGTGAGAGGCGGAGGGCCGGGGTGGGCTTTCTGATAGCCCCCAGACTCTCTGCCTGTACGTTGGGGTTTACCCCAGTAGACGAAAGGGTTGCTTCCCTGCGCCTTCGGGTCGGGGAACGGGTCCTGACTGTTGTCTGTGCTTATGCGCCAAACAGCAGTGCAGAGTACCCGCCCTTTTTGGAGTCCCTGGGACGGGTGCTGGACAGTGCCCCAACCGGGGACTCCATTGTTCTGCTGGGGGACTTCAACGCTCACGTGGGCGATGACAGCGAGACCTGGAGGGGCGTGATTGGGAGGAACGGCCTGCCCGATCTGAACCCGAGCGGTGTTCAGTTATTGGACTTCTGTGCGGGTCGCAGTTTGGCCATAACTAACACCATGTTCAAACATAAGGATGTCCATCGGTGCACGTGGCACCAGGACAGCCTAGGTCGCAGGTCAATGATTGACTTTGTAGTCATATCATTTGACCTGCGACCATATGTTTTGGACACTCGGGTGAAGAGAGGAGCAGAGCTGTCAACTGATCACCACCTGGTGGTGAGTTGGATCAGATGGTGGGGGAAGACGCCGCGCAGACTTGGCAGGCCCAAGCGAACAGTGAGGGTCTGCTGGGAACGCCTGGCGGAAGAACCTGTCCAGATGATCTTCAATTCCCACCTCCGGGAGAGCTTCAACCGTGTACCGAGGGCAGAGGGGGACATTGAGTCCAAATGGGCCTTGTTCCGCTCTGCCATTGTCGAGGTGGCGGCTGCAAGCTGTGGCCGCAAGGCAGCTGGTGCCAGTCGTGGCGGTAATCCCCGAACCCGCTGGTGGACACCAGAGGTGAGGGGAGCCGTCAGGCTGAAGAAGGAGGCCTACAGGGCATGGTTGGCCTGTGGGTCTCCGGAAGCAGCTGGCGGGTACCGGCGGGCCAAGCGGAGTGCAGCGGCGGCGGTTGCGGAGGCAAAAACTCGGGCGTGGGAGGAGTTCGGTGAGGCCATGGAGGAAGACTATCGATCGGCTCCAAAAAGGTTCTGGCAAACCGTCCGGCGCCTCAGGGGGGAAAGGCGGCAACTAGCTCACACTGTTTACAGTGGGGGCGGGGAGCTGCTGACGTCAACTGAGGACATTGTCGGGCGGTGGAAGGAATACTTTGAGGAGCTCCTCAATCCCACCAGCACGTATTCCAGCGAGGAAACAGAGACGGGGGTATCGGGGGCGGGTCGTCCAATTTCTGGGGCAAAAGTTGCCGAGGTAGTGAAACAACTCCGAGGCAGCGGAGCCCCGGGGGTGGATGAGATTCGTCCTGGATATCTCAAGGCTCTGGATGTTGTAGGGCTGTCTTGGTTGACACGCCTCTGCAACATTGCGTGGACATCGGGAGCAGTGCCTCTGGAGTGGCAGACCGGGGTGGTGGTCCCCATTTTCAAGAAGGGGGACCAGAGGGTGTGTTCCAACTACAGGGGGATCACACTCCTCAGCCTACCTGGTAAGGTCTACTCCAGGGTGCTGGAGAAGAGGGTCCGGTCGATAGTTGAACCTCAGATTGAGGAGGAGCAATGTGGTTTTCGTCCCGGACGCGGAACCGTGGACCAGCTCTTTACCCTCGCCAGGGTGCTGGAGGGGGCATGGGAGTTTGCCCAACCGGTCCACATGTGTTTTGTGGATTTGGAGAAGGCTTACGACCGTGTCCCCAGGGGCATCCTGTGGGGGGTGCTCCGGGAGTATGGGGTTGGTGGTCCTCTGCTAAGGGCCATCCAGTCACTGTACCGAAGGAGCACGAGTCTGGTTCGCGTGGCCGGCAATAAGTCGGACCTGTTCCCGGTTGGGGTTGGACTCCGCCAGGGCTGCCCTTTGTCACCGGTTCTGTTCTTAACTTTTATGGACAGAATTTCTAGGCGCAGCCGAGTGGTGGAGGGGGTCAGGTTCGGTAGCGGGAGGATCTCGTCCCTGCTTTTTGCAGATGACGTGCTCCTCCTAGCTCCATCGAACAGTGACCTCCAGCTCTTGTTGGGACGGTTCGCAGCCGAGTGTGAAGCAGCTGGGATGAGAATCAGCACCTCCAAGTCTGAGGCCATGGTCCTCAGCCGGAAAAGGGTGGATTGCCCTCTCCGGGTCGGGGGGGAGGTCCTTCCTCAGGTGGAGGAGTTTAAATATCTCGGGGTCTTGTTCACGAGTGAGGGTAGAATGGAGCGAGAGATGGACAGGCGGATTGGGGTGGCGTTAGCAGTGATGCGGGCGCTGAACCGGTCCGTTGTGGTGAAGAGGGAGCTTAGCCAAAAAGCGAAGCTCTCGATTTACCGGTCTATCTTCGTTCCAATCCTCACCTATGGTCACGAGCTCTGGGTAGTGACCGAAAGAATGAGATCGCGAGTGCAAGCGGCCGAAATGAGTTTCCTCCGCAGGGTGGCTGGGCTCAGCCTTAGAGATAGGGTGAGGAGCTCGGACATCCGGGAGGGACTCGGAGTAGAGCCGCTGCTCCTCCACATTGAGAGGAGCTAGTTGAGGTGGTTCGGACCCGGACGCCTCCCTTGGGAGGTGTTTCGGGTGTGTGTGAGGAGACCTCGGGGCCGCCACAGGCTGGCCTGGGAACGCCTCAGGGTTCCCGCGGAAGAGCTGATGGAAGTGGCTGGGGAGAGGACTGTCTGGGCTTCTTTGCTGAGGCTGCTGCCCCCGCGACCCGGACCCGGATAAGTGGAGGACGACGACGACAATACCATGACTTTTTTTGGACATACTATACTATGACTTTTTTTGGACATACCATACTATGACTTTTTTGGACATACAATACTATGACTTTTTTTGGACATACTATACTATGACTTTTTTGGACATACCATACTATGACTTTTTTTGGACATACAATACTATGACTTTTTTTGGACATACTATACTATGACTTTTTATGACATACTATACTATGACTTTTTATGACATACCATACTATGACTTTTTTGGACACACAATACTATGAATTTTTGGACATACTATACTATGACTTTTTCATACCATACTATGACTTTTTATGACATACCATACTATGACTGTTTTTTGGACATACAATACTATGAATTCTTGGACATACAATACTATGACTTTTTTGGACACACAATACTATGACTTTTTTTGGACATACAATACTATGACTTTTTTGGACATACAATACTATGACTTTTTTGGACATACTATACTATGACTTTTTTTGGACATACTATACTATGACTTCTTCATACCATACTATGACTTTTTTTGGACACACAATACTATGACTTTTTTTGGACATACAATACTATGACTTTTTTTTGGACATACAATACTATGACTTTTTTTTGGACATACAATACTATGAATTCTTGGACATACAATACTATGACTTTTTTGGACATACTATACTATGACTTTTTTGGACATACTATACTATGACTTTTTTTGGACATACTATACTATGACTTCTTCATACCATACTATGACTTTTTTTGGACACACAATACTATGACTTTTTTTGGACATACAATACTATGACTTTTTTTTGGACATACAATACTATGACTTTTTTGGACATACTATACTATGACTTTTTTGGACATACTATACTATGACTTTTTCATACCATACTATGACTTTTTTTGGACACACAATACTATGACTTTTTCATACCATACTATGACTTTTTTTGGACACACAATACTATGACTTTTTTTGGACATACAATACTATGACTTTTTTGGACATACAATACTATGACTTTTTTGGACATACTATACTATGACTTTTTTTGGACATACTATACTATGACTTTTTTGGACATACTATACTATGACTTTTTTATGACATACCATACTATGACTTTTTTGGACATACTATACTATGACTTTTTCATACCATACTATGACTTTTTTTGGACATACTATACTATGACTTTTTTATGACATACCATACTATGACTTTTTCATACCATACTATGACTTTTTTGGACACACAATACTATGACTTTTTTGGACATACTATACTATGACTTTTTTTTGGACATACTATACTATGACTTTTTTATGACATACCATACTATGACTTTTTTGGACATACTATACTATGACTTTTTCATACCATACTATGACTTTTTTGGACATACTATACTATGACTTTTATGACATACCATACTATGACTTTTTTGGACATACTATACTATGACTTTTTCATACCATACTATGACTTTTTTTGGACATACAATACTATGACTTTTTTGGACATACTATACTATGACTTTTTATGACATACCATACTATGACTTTTTATAACATTCCATACTATGACTTTTTCATACCATACTATGACTTTTTATGACATACCATACTATGACTTTTTTGGACATACAATACTATGAATTCTTGGACATACTATACTATGACTTTTTCATACCATACTATGACTTTTTTGGACATACAATACTATGACTTTTTCATACCATACTATGACTTTTTTGGACACACAATACTATGAATTTTTGGACATACAATACTATGACTTTTTTGGACACACAATACTATGAATTTTTGGACACACAATACTATGACTTTTTGGACATACTATACTATGACTTTTTTGGACATACCATACTATGACTTTTTTGGACACACAATACTATGACTTTTTTTGGACATACAATACCATGACTTTTTTGGACATACAATACTATGACTTTTTTGGACATACTATACTATGACTTTTTTTTGGACATACTATACTATGACTTTTTTTTGGACATACTATACTATGACTTTTTTTTGGACATACTATACAATGACTTTTTTGGACATACCATACTATGACTTTTTTATGACATACCATACTATGATTTTTTTGGACATATTATACTATGACTTTTTTGGACATACTATACTATGACTTTTTATGACATACCATACTATGACTTTTTTGGACACACAATACTATGACTTTTTGGACATACTATACTATGACTTTTTCATACCATACTAAGACTTTTTTGGACATACTGTACTATGACTTTTTCATACCATACTAAGACTTTTTTGGACATACTATACTATGACTTTTTATGACATACCATACTATGACTTTTTTGGACACACAATACTATGAATTTTTGGACATACTATACTATGACTTTTTCATACCATACTATGACTTTTTTTGGACATACTATACTATGACTTTTTTTGGACATACTATACTATGACTTTTTTTTGGACATACTATACTATGACTTTTTATGACATACCATACTATGACTTTTTTGGACACACAATACTATGAATTTTTGGACATACTATACTATGACTTTTTCATACCATACTATGACTTTTTATGACATACCATACTATGACTTTTTTGGACATACAATACTATGACTTTTTTGGACACACTATACTATGACTTTTTTTGGACATACAATACTATGACTTTTTTGGACATACAATACTATGACTATTTTTTGGACATACCATACTATGACTTTTTTTTGGACATACCATACTATGACTTTTTTGGACATACAATACTATGACTTTTTTTGGAGCGTTTGGTGTTTTAATTGACTGTTCAATATCATCATATCCACCAGGTCCAGCTGCGAGCCTGTTCTGTTCTGTTCACCACAGGGGGTCATCCCACACCAGGGGCATTTCAGAAAAAGAGGGTTATTTCTGCCTGTTTTTGTAGACTTACAGATTTGTTTGATTAGGTCATTTCTCCTCTGTCTATGCTTCTACTATAAGTCTGCTATTACCATAAGTCAGTGAGTAAGCAGGCTGTGAAAGTTTATTTACTTTATTAATCCCTCTGAGGGGAAATTCAATTTCAATTTTTTTCACTCTTGCTTGTCAATTACACACAGGTCCGAAAGACACACACATGCACAAACAGAACCTATACATGCACAAAGTGGAGAGATGTCAGAGTGGGGGGGCTGCCCTTGGTCAGGCGCCCCGAGCGGTTGGGGGGTTTGGTGCCTTGCTCAAGGGCACCTCGGCAGTACCCAGGAGGTGCTCTCTCCAGCCACCAGTCCGGACAGGGACTCGAACAGGCGACCCTCCGGTCCTTATGGACTGAGCTACTGTAGTTAATGGTTTCCTTTTCTCTTCTGTTTATCGTTGTTATTTCCAACCTTCTTGTGCTGTAGCCTCACAAAGTTAATAGAGTTCAAAGTCCAGTTATGAATCCATGGATGGAAGATTTCTAGCTGTCTTTAAGTAATATAAAACACATTAATCCTCACAGACAGTGCCTGTTAGCAGGAAAATTCAATCTGCTCTGTGCAAGGCGCCGTGGCTCTGTCAAAAAATAGACGAGGCATGTATTTTTATTAGCTTCTGAAATGTACTGTGACGTGTTGCTAAATTACAGGAATTGTCTAGAGTGGCCACAATCAGCTTGGTGCAAAAGTGCACTTTACTGAGTGTACTTTCCTTGTTGCATACTTCGTTTTGTTTTGTTTTTTAATGACAGTGGCGGGTGGGTCTGCGTTCTTTCTCAAATCCACAACAGTCTCAGTGCTCAAAAGATAGTGAAGATGGTTGTGGATTTAAGGAAGCAAGCAGCCCCACCCACCACTATATCTCTGTGTCATCTCCCTAGTTGACGCTGGACCTTCAGTGGGAGCTGAACATTGGCACCTTCATCAACAACTTCCTGCAGCAGCAAAGACAGTGGTGCTCTTGTACACTGCCATCATCGAGTCCATCCTCAACCAATTACGCTGCTGCCAAGGACGAGCAAAGTGCAGCGTATCATTCACTTTGGGGAGAAAGTGATTGGCTGCAATCTGCTGTCCCTCCAGGACCTGCGGCAGGCAGGGAAGATTGTGGTCGACCTCTCCCACCCTGGACGCAAACTCTTTGAACCACTCCCCTCTGGCAGGAAGTGGTCCATCAGGACTAAAACCTCAGGCCACAAAAAGTTTCTTTTCATCTTCAGCAGGCCTCATCAAAGACCCCCACTGATACTGGGCTCTTTGGACATCTTTTAGACTGTCATCTCTGTACATGATGGGACATAAATTCTCTACAAAGTATACTGAGATCATTCTTCGGACAATATTTTGGAAATCCCTGGACAAAACTGATCAGCACTTCATTTTAAAACAAATACATTTCATGATGTTTTCATTTTTAATGCATCAAACTATTTGCAGGATTTGCTTTAATTTTTTATTTCCCGTTATACACCAAGCATTAAGACAAATTCTTTGTTTTTGAAAACCTATTTGACAGCACAATACATTTTTGTGAAAAAAGTGTCATTTAAAATGTCATACTATAGTATTTCAGCCAAAAACTGATAAAATATGTCATAGTATAGTATGTCGTTCAAAAACTGATAAAAAAAATGTCATAGTATAGTATGTTGTCCAAAATGTGATTTAAAAAAATGTCATAGTATAACTAAGGCCTCTCTGCCTCTGAGCAGAGGTGGGTCATTCTGGCCATCACGACAGCCAAACCAGTGTTGTTGACACTGGATAAAGGATCGCCCCCCCCCCCCCTCCCTATGAGGAGTGGGCCACCACCATGGTTCTACTGGCTAGCTATGAAAGAGTCTCTCTCTCTCTTTCTCTCTTACAGACAGACTGGACCAATATGAGCGCACATGGGGCTCATTTGTAACCTGGTTGTAAAATACTTAAATGTTGTACTCTGGAACATTGCATTATGTATTGGATGTTTGCTGCATACTGTATGCTGTTTTGTCTGACTGAAATGGAGGGGTAAATTTTTCTTTATTTCATTCATTTTAATTATTATTATTGTTGATGTCATTTCTTGTAAAATCTTTATTAAGATTGTATTTTCAATGTATTACTGTCTTGTCTTTACATTGACAAATGCTCAATAAAACCATTAATTGAAAAAGAATATCATAGTATGTCGTCCGAAATGTCATAAAAACGTCATACTATAGTATGTCATTCAAAAACTGATAAAAATATCATTGTATAGTATATCGTTCAAACACTGATGAAAATGTCATAGTATAATATGTCGTCTGAAATGTGATTAAAAAAAGTCATAGGATAGTATGTTGTCCAAAAACCGATAAAAATGTCATAGTATAGTATGTCGTCCAAAATGTCATAAAAATGTCATAGTATAGTATGTCGTCCGAAATGTGATAAAAAAGTCATAGTATAGTATGTTGTCCGAAATGTGATAAAAAAAAGTCATACTATAGTATATTGTTCAAAAACCGATGAAAACGTCATAGTATAGTATGTCGTCCGAAATGTGATGAAAATGTATAGTATGTCGTCCAAAATGTGATAAAAAAGTCATAGTATAGTATGTCGTCCAAAATGTGATAAAAAAGTCATAGTATAGTATGTCGTCCAAAATGTGATAAAAAAAGTCATAGTATAGTATGTCGTCCAAAATGTGATCAAAATGTCATAGTATAGTATGTCGTCCAAAATGTGATAAAAAAGTCATAGTATAGTATGTCGTCCAAAATGTGATAAAAAAAGTCATAGTATAGTATGTCGTCCAAAATGTGATAAAAAAGTCATAGTATAGTATGTCGTCCAAAATGTGATAAAAAAAGTCATAGTATAGTATGTCGTCCGAAATGTGATCAAAATGTCATAGTATAGTATGTCGTCCAAAATGTGATAAAAAAGTCATAGTATAGTATGTCGTCCAAAATGTGATAAAAAAAGTCATAGTATAGTATGTCGTCCAAAATGTGATAAAAAAAAAGTCATAGTATAGTATGTCGTCCGAAATGTGATCAAAATGTCATAGTATAGTATGTCGTCCAAAATGTGATAAAAAAGTCATAGTATAGTATGTCGTCCGACATGTGATCAAAATGTCATAGTATAGTATGTCGTCCAAAATGTGATAAAAAAGTCATAGTATAGTATGTCGTCCGAAATGTGATCAAAATGTCATAGTATAGTATGTCGTCTAAAAACCGATAAAAACATCATAGGATAATATGTCGTCTGAAATGTGATAAAAATGTCATAGTATAGTTTGTCGTCCAAAAACTGATAAAAACGTCATAGTATCGTATGTCGTCCGAAACGTGATAAAAAAGTCATAGTATAGCATGTCGTCCGAAATGTGATAAAAAAGTTATAGTATAGTATGTCGTCCGAAATGTGATAAAAATGTCATAGTATAGTATATCGTCCAAAAACTGATTAAAAAAAGTCATAGTATAATATGTCGTCCGAAATGTGATAAAAAAGTCATAGTATATAGTATGTCATCCAAAATGTGATTAAAAAAGTCATAGTATAGTATGTCGTCCGAAATGTGATAAAGACATCATTGTATAATATGTCGTCCGAAATGTGATGTCATCCAAAATGTGATAAAAAAAGTCACCGTATAGTATGTCGTCCGAAATGTGATCAAAACGTCATAGTATAGTATGTCGTCCAAAATGTGACAAAAATGTCGTAGTATAGTATGTCGTCCAAAATGTGATCAAAATGTCATAGTATAGTATGTCGTCCAAAATGTGATAAAAACGTCATAGTATAGTATGTCGTCCAAAATGTGACAAAAATGTCGTAGTATAGCATGTCGTCCGAAATGTGATAAAAAACTCATAGTATAGTATGTCGTCCGAAATGTGATAAAAAACTCATAGTATAGTATGTCGTCTGAAATGTGATAAAAAAGTCATCGTATAGTATGTCGTCCAAAATGTGATAAAAATGTCATAGTATAGTATGTCGTCCGAAATGTGATAAAAAAGTCATAGTATAGTATGTCGTCCGAAATGTGATAAAAAAAAAAGTCATAGTATAGTATGTCGTCCGAAATGTGATGAAAATGTCATAGTATAGTATGTCGTCTGAAATGTGATAAAAAAAAGTCATAGTATAGTATGTCGTCCAAAATGTGATAAAAAAAAGTCATAGTATAGTATGTCTTCCAAAATGTGATAAAAAAAGTCATAGTATAGTATGTCGTCTGAAATGTGATAAAAAATAGTCATAGTATAGTATGTCGTCCGAAATGTGATAAAAAAAAAAGTCATAGTATAGTATGTCGTCCGAAATGTGATGAAAATGTCATAGTATAGTATGTCGTCTGAAATGTGATAAAAAAAGTCATAGTATAGTATGTCGTCCGAAATGTGATTAAAGAAAAAGTCATAGTATAGTATGTCGTCCAAAATGTGATAAAAAAGTCATAGTATAGTATGTCGTCCAAAATGTGATAAAAAAGTCATAGTATAGTATGTCGTCCGAAATGTGATCAAAATGTCATTATAGTATGTCGTCCAAAATGTGATAAAAAAGTCATAGTATAGTATGTCGTCCAAAATGTGATAAAAAAGTCATAGTATAGTATGTCGTCCAAAATGTGATAAAAAAGTCATAGTATCGTATGTCGTCCGAAACGTGATCAAAATGTCATAGTATAGTATATCGTCCAAAAACTGATAAAAAAAAGTCATAGTATAAGATGTCGTCCGAAATGTGATAAAAAAGTCATAGTATATAGTATGTCGTCTAAAAACCGATAAAAACATCATAGTATAATATGTCGTCTGAAATGTGATAAAAATATCATAGTATAGTTTGTCGTCCAAAAACTGATAAAAATGTCACAGTACAATATGTAGATATAAAGAGTCTCAGTGTTTGATGTGTGTTTTCATTCACTCACACTTTGCGGAGTCTCTGTCTGTAGACCAGCAGAGAGACGACAGCCACCATCATTCCGATCAGGAACATCCCTGCACTCAGACCCTCTACGACGCCACCTAAAGGCTCTGATACACAACAACACACAGTGAACCTTGCGCTAGATACATGCATGGTGTGTGTGTTTACGTGTGTGTGTGTGTGTGTTACTCACCTGATTGTGTCCTGAGTGGGGCGGACAGGTAAGTGTCAGTGAAGAGCGGCTGAGGAAACTCTCGGTGGTTTTCATCAAACAGTCTGGTGAAAGCTCGCACACTCAGTCTGAACATACACACACACACACACACACACGCGTAAATACACACTCCACAAACTGCACATGGAGAATTGTGTGTGTTTGTGTGTGTCATACCTGTAGGAGGTTTTGGCTTTCAGTGGCCCATCACAGAAGCCACCGTAGCTGTCGCTCAGGTAGAGGTCGTCGTCATGGTAACGGTCACAGGTCCCACCCAGCCGATCCCCTCCAGCCCCGAGGTTCACCTCCACCACCTGATCAGTTATTGACTGAGTAAGATTGATTTGACACACACAAAATAAAAACACCAACATGTACAAACAGATTTATATCTGTAGTGATATCTACAGAGCTGTATTTTGATGATTTGTTAAAGAGTTTATTACAGGAATTATTGTCCTGTTGTTATCGAGGTGTTTTCACTACATTTATTTCCAGTGCTACAGAAAATGTTGAAAAATAAATTTAAAAAAAATATATATATATAGTATGTCCCTCACTCAACTGAGCTGAGATAAGGATTTGTTATTAGCGTTAATTTGTTTGAACACTGTTAGCCATCAAAATCTTCTGAACTCTTCTCGTCACCTGTCCGGCGGCGGTCTCTGTGTCCTGTGGACAGCGGCTGGCGAAGTAGGCGGTCTGATATGCTCTGATGGAGGAGTTACTGATGTAGTCGCGGTAGGAGGGCAGAGGGTGGCGCTGCTCCGGCTGCAGCATCTCATTGGCTGTCAGGAGAAATAAGAACAGTCAGTGAAAGAGCTGACTGTGTTTCAGTACAGTCTGACCTAAAACTCCTGCTGACAGTCGTCAGTTACAACAAAGACGTATCATCAGTGGATTCACGTAAAGTATTTAAAATGTGTGCTCGCACCATCAGACTCGGCCACGATCACGGCGAAGTATCGCACGGCTCCGTTGGCGTCACTGAACCAGGAGCAGTTGAAGCGAAACAAGATGGAGGACGACGTGACCTTCGACGTCTTCTCACTGACATGAACGCTGGAGGGCGGGACTGGAGGACCTGAAGGAAACAGATTCACACAAATCTAATCAAATAAACAAAACAGCAAACCTTTATTTCATCTCATAGTAACTTATTTCTGTTTGTTGTAACTCTTGTTCTTATGTACCGCGCAGCTCTGTGTTTGTTATTTTGTCAATAAAGGTTATAAAAAAGTAAAGATTAAAATTATGAGAAAGTAAAAATTTTAAACTTCTAAGTCACAATTTATTATCTCTGTTGACATAAATTTGACGACAGAATCCAAACAGATGAACTGTCTCAGCTCTTCTTCTGCTCTTGTCTGTTTGTAGGTGAACTGCTACTAATAAAGAAAACGCTCTTGGGGATTTTCTGGAGTCGTCGCCTTTTTTATTTCTTGTTCTTTTTCTGTTTTTTGTCTCCCAGTCCAGTTGTGTCGGGATGATTTATATTTCAACACAGGCAGAGAGGAGAAGAAGAAGGAGGAGGAGGAGAAATGGACGTGAAGAGAGGAGCAAAGAAAATGTTTGTAAAGAGAAGAAGGAGGAAAGTTTTCAGTGTTTTGGGGTCACAGAAACTTTTTAAAAGAAGTTCAAACTTGACCTGGTTTTAGTTTCAGAGTTTTATTGTGAAGTGAAGATCACTGCCTCAGTCACTATATTTTAACAGACATTTGTTGTTACTAAACAAACTAACTTCCAGTCTGCAGCTCTTAAATATACAGTTAGTTAGTTTCAAGATTCACCTTAGAATTCTGTGGCATGCACCGCTAACAGCAGGTGTAAACTTAATATAACTTATTTTATTCATTTTCCGTAACCACTTATCCTGGTGGGTGCTCGAGCCTATCCAAATAAACTGGGGTTATTACTTACTATTTAACTGGGTGGTAAACTACGACGGAGTATTAGGGCCATATTGAAGAAAAGAAAATTTGGAGATTTCGAGAATAAAGTTGTAATACTACGAGAAAAAACTCGCAATATTACAAGAATAAAGTCGTAACTGAGAAGAAGTCATAATAAGAGAATAAAGCTGGAATATTACAGAAAACTCCTAATATTATGTGTGTGTCGAGGCAACACACCTGAGACAAAGAGCAGTTGCCACAAGCAGGTTCATCCTCTAACCCATTCTGTTTGTTGTTAGTTATTTCCTGAAAAACGATGACTTTGTTCTCGTAATATTAAGACTTTTTCTCAGTTACGGACTTTACTCTCATAATGTTATTCTCTCTAAATATTATGAGAATAAAGTCGTAATATTATGACTTTATTCTCATTTAATTACAACTTTATTCTTGTAATATTACGACTTTTTCTCAGTTACGACTTTATTCTCGTAATATTATGTCTTTTTCTCAGTTACAACTTTTTTCTTGTAATATTATGAGAATAAAGTCGTAATATTATGACTTTATGAACCAATCAGGAACAAGATGTTTGGTTTGAGTTTACAATCAACCTGCAGAAGCACCTGAAGGTTAAAGACTAAACTGATGTTAGACGCAGACTTTAATGGGAGTTGCTGGCAGTAAGACAAATAAATAATGAAACCGATTTAACATTTAAAGTGTTGATGCTGTGACATCGTTTTATCACTGACGAGTTGTTTTTACTAAGAACAGGAAACAGACTTTAAAGTTAGTGAGTGAATCCTGCTGCTCTGCGTCTGTGTTTAAATAGGACAGGTGGTCATCTGGGACACACACACAGCTTTTATTTAAACACCAGACTCAACTACAGCACCTGAGGGTGTGTCTGTGTGTCTGTGTGTGTGTGTGTGTGTGTGTGTGTGTGTGTGTGTGTGTGTGTGTGTGTGTGTGTGTGTGTGTGTGTGTGTGGACTCACGGTCTATCATGGTAACAGTGGTGTGTGTCGCCGGCAGACTCGTCTGTCCGGCTGACGACACTCTGACCGTCACCGAGTACTTCCTGTACGCATCCAAGTGGTCCAGTGTTACCGCGGTGACGCCCTCTGCCAGCCGCAGCGCCGAAGTCAGCTCCCCGTCGTCATGGCGACGACACTCGACCTCGTAGGAGTCGAAGTCAGAGAGAGGAGCCGACCAGGAGCAGGACAGGGACGAGGACGAGAGAGGGTAGCAGTGGATGGACTTCAGAGGGGACGGACCTGAAGGAGGAGAGGAGACAAGGAGACAAGGAGAGGAGAGGAGAGACAAATTCAAGGAGAGTAGAGGAGAGAGGAGAGGAGGCAAGAGAGGAAACATGAAGAGAGGAGAAGAAACAAGGAGAGGGCAGAGGAGACAAGGAAGGAGGAGAGGAGAAAAGAGGAAACAAGGAGAGGAGACAAGTAAAGGAGAGGAAAAAAAGAAAGGGGAGAGAAGAAGAGAAGAGACAAAGAAGGAGGAGAGGGGGCAAGGAGAGGAAATGAGGAGAGAGGAGAGGGAGAGGTGAGAGGCAAGAGAGGAGACAAGAGAAAAGGAGACAAAGGAAAGGAGAGGAGACAAGGAAAGGAGACAATGAGAGGATAAAAGATAAAAGTAAACAAGGAGAGATGAGATAAAGAAGGGAGAGGCATAAAGTGAAGTAAAGGAGTGAAGAGGAGAGTAGGAAGGGAAATGAGATGAGTGAGGAGAGGAAAGGAAGGAGAGAAGGAGATGAGATGACAGAAGAAAGGAAAGGAGGAGAGTAAACAAGAGAAAAGAAAAGGAACAAGGACAGAGGGAAAAGTAAAGTAAAGCAGAGGAGACAGGGAGAGAGGGTAGGAGAGAAGGAAGGTTAGTAAATGTCCAGGTATCATTTCTTTTTGCTGAGTCACAGTTTGCCTTTTTCACAGGAAGGTCGAAACTCAGCGTTTAAACTAATGAAGTGACGTCTGCAGAGCGATGAGTCTGCGCTGGAGGAATATTTGTCCCGATGAGACGATAAAAGTGTCTCCTAACGGGATGATGAATGTGACACAGAGGACACAGAGACCAAGGTGAGGGGGACATTTGTCTTTTTCTGGCTCGCAGCGAACTGAAGATAAAACCTGATGAATTCATACCAAAATATCTCTTCAGGCGTTTGTGGGGAAAAATGGGCTCGTCCAAAACATGAGCCTTAAAATAAAGTTTAAAAATTCACTCACTGATTTTTTTTATAGTGTTCTCAAAAACCTGCACATTTCTTCTTACAGTTTAATTTAATAGGACATAGTTCATTTGTGTTTGTTGGGGACTATTTTCAGCGGCGGATTAATCCACACTTTGTTTACTGTTGGGTCTTTAAATGACATTTGTTGGCACACAACACAACACACAGAATCCTTCTGCACCACTGAAACTTTGTCTGCTCTTCTTCCTCCTCTAACTGTGTCTCAGAGTCTGACTCGTCTCTTTGGCCGACCTCAGCTGAAAGAAACCAGGTCACTGTGCACATATTTATAATGTGTGATTTTATTTATTTATTTATTATTGGCGATCAGTTTGATCCCTGCAGCCAAACAACCTCACAGAGAAACAGAACGTGATTAAAAATGGATTCAGAAACAGACGGACGGCAGAGTGTGTTCTCATTTCACTGTCAGACTCTTTGTTATGTTTCCATCTGGTGGCCAGAACGAGAAACTCCACCCAGTCTGATGCTGTGACCCACGTCAGGCCCTTTTTGTTCTGCATTGCTGTGTTCTTTTCTCTTGTTTCAAATGGTGAGAGTTTAGATCAGAAACTTGTCTTTTCTGGTTTTCGCGGTGAGAAGAGTTTCAATACCAAACCCTGCAGCAGCAGAGTTCATGTCATCTTTCCTTCCAACAGAATCAAAGTTATGGGAATATTTCCAGCTGCTGAGGTAACAAGTGTTTCCATCTTTCAATCTAGGTTGCTGCTTTGTAACGTGCGTGCGCAGCACTTAATTATAAGTAATTAGTTACACTACTCATTACAGGAAAAAGTGGTATCAGCACTGAGGCCCACAGCTGGTCTCTGGCGAAGGTTATCGCTGGCATGAAGGCATAGAAATAATGTATATGCAAATTAAAATCACTCAAAATGATCTGAGTGAAGCTCTGTCCCACAGAGGTGTGATGCTTCCACCTGAGAAAACAGAAAAATCTGCTCTTTTGTTCTCAATTAACGAGATAATAAAGTCGAGTCAGGTTAGCTTAGCTTAGCATAAAGACTTCAGAACAACACCTGCCAACACCAACACGTATTAACGTCTTTCTATAAAAATCAACATCTGTAAATTTCAGTCTGTCTCCACCTACTTGTCCTGACGTTCCTCTGGATTGGCTGGCTCCTGACAGAGGGCCCTCCCCTGGCTCCGCCCCCGCTGACAGTCGCCACAGTGAAGTTGTACTGTCGCCCCGGAAACATGCCGCCCAGGATGCGGCTGGTCAGGTGCGTCTGTGTGACTGACAGGCGGTCCGGAGGGCTCCACTGCACGCTGAAGCTGTCGTAGTCCCCGGAGACGGGACCGGACCACATCAGCTCTATCGTGTCATTGGTGGGGCCTTGTTTGACGGACAGGTGGGTGGGCGGCTCCGGAGCTGAAAGGAAGAATGGAAACAATATTAACTCAGAGTATAAATACGACTCTTCACTCTGTGTTTGTGTGTTTCTATTTGAGTTACCGGTGCGTCCGAAGGCTGAGATGTTATTGGTCAGTTCCCCGCTGTGTGTGATGACCTCAGCACGGTACAGCCTACCAGGGGTGAGCCCAGAGAACACGTGACTCGTGTGTTCTGGCCCGAGCGTCTGAGTTCCCAGAGTGGCTCCAGAGGCATCGTACAAAACCACCTGAAACCAGACAGAGTGAACAGGATTTATAATATTTATATGAGTCTTTCCATAACCACTTATCCTGTTAGGGGTCACAGGGGGTGGAGCCTATCCCAGCTGACACTGGGTGAGAGGCAGGGTTCACCCAGGACAGGTCACCAGACTATCACAGGGCTGACACATAGAGACAGACAACCATTCACACTCACATTCACACCTACGCACAATTTAGAGTCACCAGTTAACCTGCATGTCTTTGGACTGTGGGAGGAAGCTGGAGCACCTGGAGGAAACCCACGCTGACACAGGGAGAACATGCAAACAGAAGGGCTCCAGCACCCTGGGGGTTGAGCCGGGAACTCTCTCGCTGTGAGGCAACAATGCTAACCACTGCCCCACCATGCCGACTTTAACTTGCTTAATCACAATAAAATGAATGACTGATGAACCTGATAGCTGCTCCAGCTGCCCTTTCCGTGCTGCCAGCTGACCGTCACTCTGTCCGTCCGTCCTGAACTCTGAACCTGAAGAGACGACACTGAGGAAGGGACTGCAGAGCAGAACAGAGAGAAAACATTAAGGAGGAGAATGATAAATAAAAAAGGACAGAATCCAAAGATCATGTAACCATCGGTACTTACGATATCATAAATAATAATACTCATAACATGATAGTAATGAATGAACTGACCCGTTCTGGCGAGCACTGAGGAGTCGCTGCTCATGCCTCTGCTCCAGCTCACCACCTGCAGTCTGTACAGACTTCCTGCTCGCAGGCCGGAGAACACACAGCTGTCTGCAGCTGGACCCAGTTTCTGCAGGTCCAGCGGCTCGCCCACCGCCTACAACACACACACAGCACATCATCATATTATATGTATAAGTGGTATTTAAAACACATAAACTTGTCATAAACTGAAGGTCAGAGTGTTCCTGTATGTGTTGGGAAAATTCTTAAGATAAATAAAATCCTCTGGGATCAGCTGGAAAAGTCGTCACAAAGCTGAAAACAGGCTGTTTCTCTGACTTTAGAGATACATGGTTCTCACAGGACGGGCACGCTACAAAAATATAATGATCTTTTAGACCATGATGCATCGCTGTAGATTAAACTACCCAACGGGATATAAAGTAGATCAATCATTTTAACATAAGCAAAAGATGAAACTGATGAAATATTATAACCCACCTGGTGATGCTCCTTCCTGCTTTCTGCAGCATCCTGATTGGTTCTCGCCTCGCTGACGCTGTAGAGTGACAGGTCGTAGATGTCGACGTGGCCGTCAGAGGGACGCCAGGTGAAGGAGAGAGAGGAGGTGTTGGCCGAGGTGACGGTCAGATTACTGACTGCAGCCGGCCCTGAAACACAGACAGAGAGGAGAATGTAACTAGTTATTGTTTGCTTCTGCATCTCAGAGTTCAGAAGTTTTGATATGAAATAAAAACTGTCAGTCATCAATAGTCACACCGAGGAGAACAAAATCCAGAACAAAAAATAAACAGCTGTTATTTAGTCTTTTAGGTTAGATGGCCAAGACGAAATGTCTCACTTCCAGTTCGCAACTGGAAGCTGTTCATGGAAACGCACCTGTTTCTTTTTTGAAGCATTTCAAAAGTTGTGTATTTAGCAGGAAATATCTGAGTCACATGACAACTGTTTGTGCTGTATTGTAACGTAGTGACTTACGAGTTTGTCCGTCCGCTGTAGCCTCCAGTGACGGGACTCCGCCGCTAAGTGTCGCCACCTTCACTCTGTACCACTTCCCTGATGTCAGACCCTCCAGGCGCTCACTCCGACTCTCCGCAGAGACCGACCTATTGGCCACAACAACGCCAGCCTCGTCCAATAACTGCAGGCTGTAGCCGTCATACCTGCCCACCGGCTTCTCCCAGCTGACGGTCAGACTGTGGGTGGTGTGGTCGTTGTCGGCCTGCAGGGCGGTGACTCTGGCCGGAGCTGAACACAACAGACGATTATCATCAATATTAACACAGTCTTTTCTTAAATGTAAATGAATCAAATCGGTCAGTGTCGTACCAGTTCTGCCGGTGGCCCTGTTGCGATTGGTTAGCTTCCCACTCAGTGATTGGATGGTGATGGTGTAGGCGTTGCCTGGGATCAGATCCAGGAAGTCCAGGGAGGTGACATGTTTTGGGACGGGACGAGTCTCTATGACAACGCCATCCTTGAGACAGGAAGTGACAACAGCATATACATCTATTACTTCATCCATCGTCTGTTCCTCTATCCATTATAAATAAATCCATCCGTCATCAAACATCTATCCATCCATTGTCTTCATTCATCTTTTTCTACTTCAAGCTCCTGTGGTGTTCCACAGGGATCCATTTTAGGCCCAATTTATTTCATTTTTTTAGACACCATTCTTCCACAGGAGGCAGTTTTTCAAAAACATTTCTTATTGTAGATACACAGACGATACGCAGCTGTATTTTCCTCTTAAAGATGGGTAAATCATATGATCTGTAATCATCTCTTTCATCTCCAGGATGTTAAATGTTGTGAAATGACACTTATTTTTTGTACAGTAATGTGATAGCTCATTTCTGCTCCCAGGAGTACCACAAGGGAAACAAAGGAATGTATCGCCGTGGATGGGGGCAGCAGCAAAACATAATTTACACACCTAAAAATATTAGTGTCAGTTTAAGTATATGCTATATTTAAAACATTTAACTCTCCCTGTCCACAGCAGTGCATTGCTGCCCAACACCTGTTATAGGTATAGGATAAGTACCTTACACGATCGCACTTCAAAAGATCCAAATAAATCCCTTAAAACAAGATTTAAAGTAGTGAGAGGTGGGTAAAAGTAAACTGTCCACAGTGTGCGAGCAGAAATGAGATGTCACATTACAGAGGATAGCTGCCGTTTTACATTATTTAACATCCTGGAGACAGAAGAGATCATTAGAGATCATGTGCTTCACCGGGCTTTGTGAGGAAATTAAAGCTGTGTGTCGTCTGTGTATCTATGGTAAGAAAAAGAAAACGCCTCCTGTGGAAGGACATTGTATTAAATAAATTGGGCCTAAAATGGATCCCTGTGGAACACCACCAGAGCTTAAAGGATTAAAGGATCAAACCAATGGTAGACAAGGGACTACTTTATTCTGCAAGGCAAAATTACAGTTCTTCACAGTGGAGCTTTAACGAGAGCGTAGATGAACTGAAGCTGTTCATGGCTTCTCCGTCTAAATGGGTAATAAGCTGAAAATATTCTAAATATAGCATAAACTTATACTACTTTTTATTCTTTTAAGTGGCTAAAATTCATCTTGCTGCTGCCCCCGTCCACAGCAGTACACTGCTTAGCTTTCATGGCAGTACTCCTGTCTGCTTCTCTAAACTGGGGGTGTACCAGAGGTAATACACTTAAACAACCCCATTTCATAACATACAAACTATTCCTTTGAGACTCCTACACTTACTTACCTTGAATTAATCTAAAACGTCTCTGTAAAGCACGCTAGTCAACATTTTTTGATGCTTTAAAAATAAGTTGACTTTATACATCCATCTGATGTTTTTGCTCCATTCGCATAAATACTGGTTTCATTCTCATAGTATGAACCTGACCTGCCGCTGAACTCACCGTGGTGGATAAGGACACGATATACATGTCCATGTCTCCGTCTCCAGGTGTCCAGGAGACCAGCAGCCCATGAGCAGAGTCCGTCAGGCCGGGTCGAGGAACCATGTGAAGGTTCCCGACTGCACTGGGCACTGGAGAGGAGAGAGTGGCCTCAGCAAAACTGGACTCAGTGTTGATGTTTGAAATAAAGTTGTCTCGATCGTCTCACCTGTCCGTCCCTCGATGAACTGCGGTCTCTGGTACGGCCCGCTGAACGTCGACACCACAATCTTATAAAGACGCCCAGGGGTCAGAGAGGTCAGCTGGTGGTGTCGCACCTCACTGCCCAACGTCACCGGAGGGAAAACACGAGTGTCATTGAAGAGAAGAGTCACCTGGAGACGAGTCGAGAAACAACAGGAGTAAAAATCAGGGAGAAAAGATCGTGACAGCCTGCTGGTGTATCAGTAAATGTCACGTCTATAGTGATGACAACATTAAAGCAAAATGTAGAAAAAAGAAATGAGCCAGATGGACATTTATTTATGTAAAATAAATACAGGTTTTGCAGATTAAATGTTCTCTAATCAATATTTTCTATGTTAAGAACAGATTAAAACAGATCTCTGAAGCTGTGTGGAGCTTTTGAGCCTCTTGTTTTGGTTTGTGGTTCAGTAAACTCTCCGTAGCAGGGGAACTGTAATGTGGTCATTTGAACCATGTGCTCATATAAAAAAATGAATAAATAAATGCAGCTTTAAGTAGTAATAAAGTAAAGTTTAAAAAATACAAACACACACCTCGTAGTGGTCCACATCTCCGGGGGCGGGGCTCCAGGCGACCGTCAGATCACCTGTCCCTGCGTCACCGAGCGACAGATTTCCAACAGCTGCTGGAACTGAAGGGAAACAAAACTTTAACTCAGCATCATCAAAAATAAAAAATATAATTAAATGATGATATTTGTCTTCTTCACTTCAGACTCACAGGTGCGTCCGTCAGTCGAGACGCTGCTGACGTAGTCCCCGCTCCAGGTTTCCACGGTGACAGTGTAGAGTCTTCCCGGCGACAGGGAGGAGAAGACGCACTCGTTGTGTCCGGCGGAGACGCTTTTGTTCTGCAGGACGCTGTTGTTGTAACGGATCAGAACCACGTAACGGTCCAGATCTCCAGCTGCTTGACGCCAGTACACCTGCACACACAACACGATGATACATTATGTACATCACTTATAAAATATGAAGAATAAGGTTTCTTATGATAAAAGGCAAAATAATGATTAAAGTTTCTTTCTTCTGGAAATAAACGTAACACAACGAACCAAAGTACAAAAACATTTCTCTCCATTTTCTCTTTACTGGATGAGGTGACACAGTGGTGACAGAGCTTGAGGCCCAGATAAATATTTGCAGTATTATGAAAAAGTTACTGCTGATGCTGACTGAACATTTCCTGCTGCTAACTGCCGAAGCACACATTCAGTTTCATCATAAAGGGGCCACAGAAATCGCAGTGTGTTTTTCAGCAGGTTCAGCACTTACTGCTGTCATTAAAACAAGACAATGGCAGTTTTCGGCATTTGTTTACAGCCAGTCAGTCTGAACTATTACAGCAGGAACAATCAGGAACAGCCACCACATACCATCAAAGTTTATTATGGGATTTTGCCACTTTAAATAAGATGCTTTAAAACCTTTGAAAAGAGTTTACAAGTACAAATGTGTTTTGAGGGCTCACATGCAAAAAGGTTTTAATAGCAAAGGTGAAATATCTCAGCGAGGAACACTGACGTTATCAGTATGATATAACTATATATAACTCACCTTGAGGAAGTCGTCTCGTGCAGAGTGGACAGCTGTTGGGTTTTGCACCGTCGCAGGTTCTGCAGGACAGATGGCACAACAAAATACCAGCGTGCATGTTTTATGACATCACTCTACACAGAGTATGGTTTTAAATTATTTTGCTGTGACCTTATGTATGAAAATATTACTGCACATAAAATACACATTCACAAATAAAAGAAAATGCACATGAAATAAAAAGTGGACTGAAATATAAATAAAGACAAATACACATAAATGTCAAACATACGTGTTCGTGCTTTAACCGTGGTGGTGTTCTCCAGGCTGCCGCTCCTCGTCACTATGACAACAGAGTACAGACGCCCAGCGACCAGCGAGCTGAAGGAGCACTCAGGTGGCGAGGAGCGGGACACTGCGCGTGTGTGGACGGTCTGACTCCCATCCTGAAGAAGGACCAGGTAGCGGTCCACCACGCCCACCGCCGGGTGCCACGACACCTGCAGAGCATCCGACCTGCCGCCGTTGGCGACAGTGACCTCTGACACCAACGCAGGGGCTGAAAGACGAAGATGAGATCAGTTATAAAGGAGGAATTCATTTGAGGAGATCCTTGTTTTGCTGTTTATTTAAATTGTTAAAAAACCATTTGAAATCCTGAAGGTAAAAAATCCAAAGTTACTATTTGGGAATTTCACCCAGTACTGAAGGAAATTTTGAAATTAATGTGAAATCAGTGAGTTGCTGCCACTATTACAAAAATAAATGAAAAATAAAATCAGCTCAAAGTCTGATTTTTATTAAAATAATTGTCGAGCTCTGACAAAATAATACTGACATTTTTCTTGTTATTTACATGAAATAACGGTTAAATACAAACAGACAGCGATAAACAGTCACATTAACAAGTCCTAAACCAGACACAGTCAAACTTTAATTCAATTCACTTCAACAGAACTTTATTTATCCCAAAGGAAATTCTTGTGCCAGACGACACTTCAAACTACAGTAATACTGAGTACAGAACAAACAGTGGGCCCAGTTTTAGAAAGAACAGAGTTTTAAATATCTGGAAAATATTCAAATGTACAGATAAGAAGTGTTTTCAAGGAGCAGAAGCAAAACCAGTTCCTAATGGAGAAACAATGGGACTAAGAGATGTACAAGAGTCAATAAAGATGAACTAAAATGGTTGGTTCAGCCCTCCTCCGTACAGAAGGGGGAGGAGTTACAGTTTGATGGCCACAGGTCGGTGGAATAGTTCAACACGTGGGGGAATTTGCTCTTTTACCAAGAAGGTCTGTGTTTTAAGTTTGGAGCTGGAGCTGTTTTTACATTTCTGTTTGTGTCACTAATGTAACTACTAATGTGTTACTCTGAGATTGTCAGAGGTGCTGGTGTCGACCACAGACTGTATAAAATAATGGACGTAGCTGCTCTGATGTCACCCATCGGTTTGTGAGCTCTCATTTTAAAGCCTCAAGTTTAGTATTTCATCACCGCCATCTTGGTTTTTTGGAGCCGGAAGTGAACATATTAGGACAAGAGGTTGGAGCTGTGGAGGAGCGAGGGGTGGACCTGACGCATTAGCCCCTTTCACACTGCCAGATTCTTTGTGAATGTTGGGCCGTTTTGCCGGCAAGCTGCGAGCGTTTAGACACACAGAGCCGACTTACGAGAGAATCACCGCAGCTTCCCTCCCACGTCACTGTTTACGTCACACGCTGAGCTACACGTTTTGTTACTTGCTCACGCCCCCCATTGGCCCGAAAAAGGCACATTCTGTATAAACAAAAGTAGGTAGGCGGCATTTTGCTGCACTCCCTGATTTTGTTTTTATACTGCCAATGCTGAAAAAACACCGATTGGGCTTTCCTGCAAATTTGCACAACTCCTCACTCAATTGCGCCCTTCAATATGTATGACTTTAAGCCTCAGTAAAATATAAACAGGTGAGTTATATAGAAATGAATCCCCTGTACAGTTGTCATGAATGTTGAAATCAGCGACAGAGACCAAACTGTTTTTGTACCAGGATGTAAACATGTTTATTTCTGCTGTAACGTTTCAACATGGAGGTCTGTGGGGACTGACTCGCTCCTGGAGTCAGCCTCAAGTGGCCATTAGAGGAACTGCAGGTTTTGGCACTCCAGCGTTGTCGTCACTTTTCAGCCCCAGACGTCGCGTCTCGGCGTGGACAGAGTGAGGCGAGCTGTTTGCTTTGTCTCCACTGTATGCTGAGATAAACTGACCTCGTCCTGACGTCAGACGTCCATCTGAGGAGCAGGAGGAGTTTCTGAATGTTCCCACCTGGTGGCGCCAGTCATCTGACCAGTATGTGTTTAGTTCTATGTATCGACCAATAGGAGGTCATCTGAGGGGGCTGGGGGCGGGGTGCATTTTTGTTTTCGCCAACCTGCATGCTGATTGGCTGGCAGGTGAACCCACACACAAACAGTCTGTCCTGAAAATAACTGGGACATTATGTGGAAACACAATAGGTGCTTTGAGCTGGAATGTGTGCGTGCATGTGTGTGTGTGTGTGTGTGTGTGTGTGTGTGTGTGTGTGTGTGTGTGTGTGTGTGTGTGTGTGTGTGTGTGTGTGCAGGAAGTCTTTGAGCACTGGGAGTGTCTTTGTGTGTGTGGAACATTTCAAACCCTCTTTCTGGTATTTCGGCCATTGTTCTAAAAACTCTCTGATGTTATCACATAATACACTTTTACTGGCACGCACACGCACACACACACACACACACATTAGGTTAACATGTGTTACAAATATTTAAAGGTCCAGAGTAGCTGACCTCCGCACCTTTAAATATTTGTATTTCTGATGTCGTTCTTTATAAAGGTTCAGATAAAACAGTTTTGTCTCCACCTGTGAAGTTTTATTTTTGTGATCTTTTTTTTTTATATTGATGATGATGATGATACTAAAAGTGGGAAAAGGTGTGTGTAGAGATGAAGAAGAGATGATCTTACAGTACAGAGTCGTATCAGAGTTGTCGTGTGACTGTTGGCTAACGCTCCTGTTGGTTGTTTGGTGAAGAGGGTCAGAGAGTTTTTCCTGTTAACAGCGGCTGAATGTGTCTGAGGGGGAATATTGTTTCGACACAATGAGAGTCTGACCGACCGCCAGTCAAACAGTCTTATATAACGCATCACATTTTTATGGTCTCTCAGGCGCTGACAAAAGTCACAGCTCTGGTTGCGTGCGAAAACAAACTTCCACTTGTTTCACTTTTGTTAATGATTTTTTTTTTCTCCTGCTGTAAATCTCACGCTGACACACAGAGCAATGCTGGTTTGAATCTTTCCATTAACGCCACGACATGTAGAGCAACAAGAGAGAGAAGATCTAACTGGAAATATAAAGTTTGGAAGTTTATAAAAGACCGTAGACACAGTCAAGTCTTAAAGGGATAGTGCACCCAAAAATGTAAATTCAGCCATTATCTACTCACCCATATGCCGAGGGAGGCTCAGGTGAAGTTTTAGAGTCCTCACATCACTTGCAGAGATCCAAGGGGAGAGGAGGTAGCAACACAACTCCACCTAATGGAGGCTGACGGCGCCCCAGATTCAAACGTCCAAAAACACATAATTGAAACCACAAAATATCTCCGTACTGCTCGTCCGTAGTGATCCAAGTGTCCTGAAGCCCCGACATGAAAAGTTGGAAGTTGGAAAAACCTAATTTGAACTCTGTTTTTAGCCTCATTGTAGCCTGTAGCTCTGACTGCCTCTCTGGGCACCGCGCTCACGTGTGTGCACTTGCGCGAGACCGTGAGACATGGGCACCACGCTCATGTGTCGTTTTTCCAAACAACTTTTTATGCCGGGGCTTAAGGACACTTGGATCACTACAGACAAGCAGTATGGAGATATTTTGTGGTTTTGTTTTGAGGACATTTTTGGGTGCACTATCCCTTTAATTCATAGAAATACTGAAACCTTTTTATTATCTATTGGCCTTAAAGTACTTAAATTTAAAGCTGAAATAGGCAGTTTTATTTTGACATCATTGAGCAAAACCCCATAATAAACTCTGATGATGTTATAATTCAAGTGTTGTGAGAGAAAACTAGACTTCTGATCCTCCTCTGTGTTTGTCTTTTATTCAGCTTTGTAAAGAACGTTGTAACTGTGCTTTGAAAGGTGCCATATAAAAGTTTATTATAATTTTATTTATTATATATGGACACTAAAGTTTCCATCAATAATTAATAAACATTTATTTGGGGTTAAAATGAGCATTTATTTGCAGGAAAAAAAGGAAACCTCAGATGAAATTATTAATAAATTTAAGACCCATAAAAAATAAAAACTTGACTAATCATTCAGAGATAATAATTAAAATATCCGTAACAATGATAATAATAATAATAGTAGTTGAATAAATTTAGTGTGTCGCCTGCATCATATTAAGGGACTACTTTGTGTTTTAGTCACATGTTGTTGCCTGTGCTGTGAGGCGTGTATTGATCTGTACGTGTTGTTCAGTTTGGATTCAACCAGTGAAGAATCATAAAACCTCCCCAGTTCTTCTCCAGTGTATTTATTAATAACATGACTGTTATTAACTGCACCACGTGTTTACTCACCTGTTCGTCCGTCCAGACTGATGTTCTTGGACTGCAGCCCCCCGCTGACGGTGGCGGCCTGCAGCCTGTAGAGGGAGCCGGGGATCAAACCAGCCAGCAGCAGAGAAGAAGAGCCGACTGGGACGCTGTGGTTCTGAACCACCACACTGAGAGAGGAAGAGACAGATGAGTGTCCACACTGAGGAGAATATGTTCATCTTGGACAAATCTGCCCTCACAGCCATCAAAATATGTGAACCTGAGGGTCACTGGTTCGAGTACCCATACGAACTAAGTATGGAGCACAGACTGGTAGCTGGAGAGGTGCCAGTTCACCTCCTGGGCACCGCCGAGGTGTCACTGAGCAGGGCACCTAAGCCACAAGTGCTCGGGAATAGTCTGACATCTGTCCACATACTGCACGCAAAGGTCCTGTTTATGTGTGTGTGTGTGTGTGTATTTCCAGCCTGCGTGTCTGTGACAACACATTCTTCTTCTTCATTTCAATAACTGCGTGAGGCCCAAAGAAGTCTCAAATGTTTCACAATAAAAGCACAGATCTGAGAAGAATCCAGAAAAATAAAAACAAACCTGTATTTCTACAACTTGTTCCTTGAACTCTCCAGATTTATTTTATGACCCTTTGAGGGTGCCAAACCACTGACGTTAAACTTCTGGACATGAAGTTAAAGGGACAGAACGAACAAAGATGGAGGTCAACAGCTGTTTAAAATAAGTAACGAGAGTAAAAACGACTCACTGAGACTCTGGTTAGAAACACACCTGTCCTGCAGCAGAGTCAGTGTGAACGAGTCCACGTCTCCTGGTGGTTTTTCCCATGATGCCTGGAGGCTGTTGACCCCAGAGCTTCTCAGAGTGATGGCACGCAACGCCATGGGGGCTGCAACACACACACACACACACACAATTCAACTGTACTATTATAATATTGTTACTAATCTAAAAACAGTGTAGCTTGACTACAAAAATGATGTTTTCTCCACTAAAACAAAAAGGCATTAAATTCTTATTTATTGTTTATGTTCATTCATATATTTTTCCTTTTTTAGACCTAAAATTTTATATATTGAACGTCAAAACAAAACAAGGTACCTGCCTTTAAAGACTCCATAATGTGTAACTTGAAATTTAAAACGTAAACTGCACAGTAAATACAATCTGTGTCCTCAGAGTGCAAATACCTGCCTGTTAACATGTAAAAAAAAATAAAGTGTATTACTGAACATTTACAGGAGTTTATTTTAAAACAACTCCTCTCCTGCTCAGTTGAAACCGTTTACAATAAATTAAAATTCCTAACGTCATTAAAGTTTGAAAACTAACTGCCCTGATGATGTATTTATACCTCTAAGATATACTTCTGACACATAAGAACACACCTGTCCTCCCCTCCACTGACACGGAGGTGTTCAGTTTCCCGCTCCTGGTCGTCACGGTGATGGTGTACCGTCTCCCAGGTGTGAGCACATTGAACGTGCACTCCCTCATGTTTGGCTCCACCTCTCTGGTGTCCACGGTGATGTTACCTGCGAGATAAATACAAGACATCAACGAGTGTTTCTGTATTTCTGTGGTAACATTTTTATTTTCTGATATTATTTCTGTAGTAAAATATAAAGTTTCTTTTGGTAAAATACATATTTTCCATAGAATATTTCATAATTATTTTCTGTCTTGTATTTCTGTGATAGTATTAGTGTTTTCTTTCATATTTTTATTCATATTTTCACATTTAACTTTTCTTTATATTTTATATTTTCTGTCGTGTATTTCTGTTGTAACATAAATATTTTCCATTAAATATTTATGTAGCAACATAAACATATTTTCTGTCATATTTTTTTTCCCCCATAAGTTATCGGAGAGTGACAGTCGCCGAAATGATTCAGTTAATCTATGAACGATTGATTACCGTGGCGAATGGTCAGGAAGTAGTTGTCACGTGACCCAGAGGGGGCGTGGCTCCACATGGCGCTGAGTGAGGTCTCGTCCGCGTGTCGTATGTGGAGGTCCAAGACTGAGGCGGGAACTGCAGAAACAGGAAGTACTTTAACTCAGGTGAGTTCAGGTTCAAGTGTCTCTCTGGTTTTATCGTATGTTTCTGCACTTATAAAATATATATTTGCATATCGTTATATCATAAATATATTTCCTGTTGTACACTCCTGCAGTGTTCTGACCTGTTCGTCCGTCACAGCTGCTCTCAGCCGTCAGTCCTCCGCTCTCCACTCTCAGCACAGCTCTGTACAGTCTCCCAGGCGTTAGTCCCGTCCCAGGGAAGCTGAAATTCACTGCCTCTCGCTCCAGAGTGGTGCTGACTAACTGCTGGAAGCCATCAAACAGGAACAGTGTGTAGCTCTCCCAGTGACCAGCGGGCGGCGTCCAAGATAGTAGGAGGCCACCAGAGGAGACAGGAGACAGCGTGAGGAGGGACGCCGCCGCTGGAGCTGGAGACAGGATGAAGACGGGATGAAGACAAGAAACAAAGGAAAAGAAAAAGAGAAGAAGAGGACAACACCTCACCTGTCCTGACAGTCATTTCTGATTGGCTTGTCAGTTTGCCGCTCATAGACGTCACCGCGACCTGATAGGCTGAGCCAGGAGTCAGCTGATCGATGGTGACCTCCGTGGCGTCTGGGGGAAGCACTGTCTCCCTGCGGCTCGTGCCGTTGGTCAACACAGTGGCGATGAGCACATCCAGGTCGCCTTCAGGCTGTTGCCATGACAACAACACGCTTGTGCTGTTGTTGTGGTCAACGGTGAGGTTAGAAACAGCAGCGGGAGCTAGGAGGAGATTTAGAAATAAGATTTACTTCCTGCAGTATTTCCTTTACTTCCTTCCTGTCTCCTTCTTCTTCTTCTTTCCGTACCTGTCTGAGCCTCCGTCGTCTGGCTGTTCTGCAGCCCACCGGCCTCCGTCACCACGGTTACGTTGTACAGTCGCCCAGGCGTCAGGTCAAGGAGTGTGTGCTGCGTCGCTGTGCTCTCTAACGTCTCGTTCCTCAGCAGACCTGCAGACACAGGTCAAAGGTCACACGACTGCACTGATAGAGTCCCTTTTATTTTGGAAATCCTTATTTGTGAATGTGGCCTTCAGCACAGGAAGTGCTCAAACGTTTTATCAAAGTAAAAGTACAGACATATGGGCAGTGAAAGTGCGAGTGAAGAAGAGCTGAGTTTGGGTTTTTTGGGTTGATTTTCAAACTTTAAATCAGATGAACAAAGACAATAAGTACTTCAAAACATGGGCAGTGTGAAGTTTTTCCTTTTGATCAGAACATTATCATCCTCCACACACTGTTTCTGTAAGTGAGATTAAAACTGTGATGTGTCGTTAGCGCCCCGATGAGGTTGCAATGCTCATAACAACCAGAAATGATAAAGACTTGATTAATATATCTGCAGCAGGTTATTGTGTAAATAATAACTTGCAGACTTCAGGTTGAAGTTTGGAGATTCTAGCATCTAAAACTGTGTTTGGCAACATTTTCTTTAAATCATTTCTTATATAATTTGCCTGTTTTATTAGTGTGATCCATCCAGGACCATTTTGTACAAGTGTCAGATCATGTAATGAGGTCTTTGGGAGGAGTCTTTAACGTGACAGCTCCTCATCATGTCCAGTTATAAACCAGCTGTGATAAAAACATGGAGGACGCACCTGTCTGGTCCCACAGCTGCAGCCTGAAGCGCTGCGTCCTGCCCGGGCCGGCCTGCCAAGACAGACCGAGGCTGCTACATGTGCTGGAGGTCACTGTCAGGTCGCTCACTGCTGACGGCCCTGATCATACACAACACAAACACACACAGTCAGACAATAAGCTTCACACTGCATCACTGCAGACTGTGTGAGACCAGGAAACACTTTTCTACCTTCATCATCATGAACAGACACTTACAGAGTAGTACATTTACTCTTTATAGTACTGTGTACTGTCCACTACATCGACTCGGCAGCTTTGATTTCTTTCAGATTATTAAAATTAATGATGATGTTTTGTAATGTAACCTTGACCTCTGACCACTTAATTCTAATTAATACATCCCTGAGTCCAAGTGGACGTTCGTGCCAAATTAAAGGAACCTCCTTCAAGGCCTTTCTTGAGATACCACGTTCACGAGAATGAGACGGACACAGGGTCACAGTGACTTTAAACTTTGACCTTTCGCCACCAAAATCTAAATCATTTCTGAGTCCAAGTGGATGTTTGTGCCAAATTTAAAGAGGACAGACGACCAAAAGCATAATACCTCCAGTCATGGCTATCTCAGGCACAGAGGCATAAAAACATCACCTTAATAAACAGATGAAGACAGTAATGTTTTTCATGTCTGTGACGGGCTTTAGCTCCTCAGTCTGCATCTAATGTGTCCTGTTGCTGTTGCAATTTATAATACGTAATACATCACATATATAAATATATTAAAAAAATATCCCAACATTTGACTTTTCTTAGTTGTGATTAACCCCATGAAACTGCCTCAGCTGGTCTGAAACACAGTCAGCATAAAACTGATCAGAGGAGCTGCTGTTAATTGTCTGTGAGGAGGATATTTCTGGAGTCAGACGAGAGGATGGACATCCGTCTCATCTCTGAATTTACTGCGTCCTGAAACAGTGGGACTGCTCCTTTAAAGTGACGAATGTGTTTTGAACATGAGGTTCAGTCGACCTGCAGGAAAAGGATCCACCGCTTCAACCTGTGGCCTTGTCATCAAAGTCAGAGCGCTGTGGGAGTCCTGCTGACACTCCCACTCCCCTGCCTCTCGTCAAGCCACCCGCCTGTCTAAGAGCTCGAGTTTTTCCCACAATGCCTGTGTGTGTGTGTGTGTGTGTGTGTGTGTGAGTGTGTGTGTGTGTGTGTGTGTGTGTGTGTGTGTGTGTGTGTGTGTGTGTGTGTGTGTGTGTGTGTGTGTGTGTGTGTGTGTGCCACTGTGTCGCCACTGGTGCTTCAAGCTCAGGTTGAACAATATAATCAGGCGTCGAGATCTCTGCCCCGAGTGCCACATGGAGACAAACAAACACTGAGTGTCTGCAGACGCTCTGCTGATGTTTCTGTGTCTCTGAGGGAAGTGACCGTGTAAATCATCTAAAGAGTTTTGGATGGACTTCAGTTTGTGAGGAACAAACTCTGCAGCTCTGCAGGGCCGTTTAGCCTCTTTCAGCTCCTTGTTTTGGTTTTTAAGGCACATTTCCTGTCCATATCTCAACTGAAAGCAGAATGACGGGTATTTCTAAGTGATTTTTAACATATTTGTCAGGAGAGGGCAGCAGAGGAGATACTCACACATCAATGCTACTGGACAGCAATGAAAAAGGTTCACAGGCTGAGATGCAAATTAAAAGGTCAATTTATTCAGAACATGCGTGCACAAAACGAAGAGTGCTCAAAGTGCAAAAAATACTTAAAAAGTGACTATAAACAGCAGCAAACATGTCGGTCCTCGACTGTATCTTGACATCTCATTCCTGCAGCGCTCTCATCACAATGTTTAACGACTTGACTATCGTTTAATTCAATCGTTCAAGACCTGTAAAGTTGCAATGAGTTGTAATGATTGTAATCAAGTGACGACCTTACAACTACATGTGTTAAAATGTTCTATGAAAGGTTTTTATACCTCTTAGAAATGCTTAATATAAGGGTTGGTTAAAGGGACAGTTCACCCCAGAATAAAAAAATTAATATTTATCCTCTTAAGCGGGATTATACTTTTGCATTGAACCAACGTGCACCTCCCCAGAAATGTAACTACACGTTGTGTTGACGCAGACATCCTGTCTGTTTCTGTGAGCTGAAACCATTTCCCTCAGTGGAAACAAAGCTTTGATTTACTTTAATTTCACAGATAAGAAACAATAAATTGTAAAGACAATAAAGTCTCCACTAAAATAGCATTTTAAGTCTTGTGTGTGATTCATCCTGGCTTCATATGAGCAGAGGAAAAGTCCGCTAGCTGCTAGGCTAATTTATACAATGTAAAATTCCATAGGCTTGTGCTAATAATGTTAGCATGTTGTATTTGTTTGGAAAACGTGTTTAGTATAAGACAGTTGTTTTGTCAGTGAACCTTGTGAGCTGTGATGGAGTTGAATTTTGTGACGTTACCTTTGTCAAATGTTGCTGTTGTCCCTGGTTTCATATGAGTAGAGGAAAAGTCTGGTAGCAGCTAGGCTAATTTATACAATGTAAAATGCCAAAGGCTTGTGCTAATAATGTTAGCATGTTGTATTTGTGGGGAAAATGTGTCCAGATAAAGACAAGTGTTTGTCTGTGAATGCTGCGAGTTATAGTGAAGCTGGTTTGTGTTTGAAACTGTCTCTATTAAGCCATGTTTAATGTGTGTTTAATGAGTGTTTTGAATCAACTAAACTTTACAGCACTTCACAGAAACCCTGCTGCGGAGGCAGACACATCTACGGCCGATATCTCCAACACTCTGCACCTCACACCAAAACTATCCAGACTGATAAGCAGCTCTCCAGGTGAGAGGCAGAATATGTATTTTTAATTTTAGGGTGAACTGTCCCTTTAAGGAAGCAGCTGACACTTGTGTCGGCGCCTTGAAGAGCTGAAACAGGTAAAAACAAACCTGCAGAGGTCGTGTGAACTCTAAAGGTCGGTGGATGTCACCATCAGAGTGCCTCAAAAGATAAGAAACCACAAACACCACAGAACAAGTGTTTTGCATTGCTGAGAAGGTTTACTGTCGAGACTCGACTGGGTGCAGTAACACCCTGTTTCCTCCACACACACACACACACACACACATACACACATACACACACACACACACAACACATTTTTACACACCCTCACGCCCTTTCCCAGTGCTTCCCGCAGAACAAAGAAACAATGGAGGCAGGAAATGGCTGAACCCGGAGCTCTGCCCACGATGGAAATACACACTGAGGGTCCAACTTCTGTTCTGGACGCCGGCCAGCGTGCAGCCGCAACACACACACACGTACATGTACTTTTACTGCTCTATCACTCTCTCTCAGCAGGGCTGTGGTTCCTGTGGCTAATCAAAGAGCTACAGAGAGGGGAAGCTACATGACATTAACTCTGAGACACAAACACACACACACACACACACACACACACACACACACACACACACACAAAGACTCAACACGACAAGGAGGTCAAGTCGTGTTCTTTCACTTCAAAAGACGAGAGGTCAGAGGAGACAATGGAAACAATAGAACACAACAGAAAACAAAAGACATTTTGACTAAATATTGTTAAAAGCTCCAACGTGTAACGCTGCAGGTTTGTACAGGTGATCCAGGAGATCTGTCTATTTTTAAATATCCGAGGTGGAAGACACACTCTGATCCTTTTGGTTAAGTAAAAGACATCAGAACTGTCTGTCTTTTTAATGTTGTCTTCACACTACGAGCAACAAAACAACAGAATGACCGGCTACATTGTTGTCGGGTCACCGTTAAATTGCTGTTCATGTTCTTGTTGACAAATGTATGTCGTCATGGGCAACAAAGCACCTTGACTCATTTAAAGTTCGTATTTGGTTAAAAATATGGGTGAGGAAAAAACGATACAGCATAGTATCACAATATTTTGCGTGGCCATATTGTGTCGATACACGGACACCAAGTATCAATCTTTGATTATAAACATTATCAATTTTTGCACATTTTAATACAACTTTTGGTCCTAGAATAATAAAATCAGTTGCTTTTTCTGTCCACTAGATGGTGCTGATGTTTTGTTTCTCAGTCAGCAGCATTTAGCAGGAAGTTCATCAAAACAGTAGCTCTTTTAAACAGGAGTTGTGCAAATTTGCAGGAAAGTCCAATCAGTGTTTTTTCAGCATTGGCAGTTTAAAGACAAAATCGGGGAGTGCAGCAAAATGCCGCCTACCTACTTTTGTTTATACAGAATGTGCCTTTTTCGGGGCAATGGGGGGCGTGAGCAAGTAGCAAAACGTGTAGCTCAGCGTGTGACGTAAACAGTGACGTAGGAGGGAAGCCGCGGCTGGTCAGTCCTTCGGCGATTCTCTCGTAAGTCGGCCCGTCCTTCACCGTCCCCGTCATCTGACGGTTAATGGCCTCTTCGTTTGCGAGGACAAGGAGGGCGCGCAATTCCTTGTCTCCCCAGTTGCTCATCTTTACAGTGTCTGTCAGGTTTGTGTTTCCCTCTTGCTACTAGCTGCTCGCTAATTCCTGCTATCAGCTGTTTCCTGTTTATCCACTGCCAGTGGCTCACATGTGTGGCGTCATCAACAGCTCCTCCTACAAGTCATCAACAGCTCCTCCCACAAGTCATCAACAGCCCCTCCCATTGCAGAAGACCGCCTCGGTCTGTTTAAACTAATAAGATTCCTCCAATATGTCTACCCTACAAGGCGGAAAATGGGGCACCTCAGATCAACTCGCCAATCCAGCTCTGTGTGTCTAAACGCTCACAGCTTGCCGGCAAAACGGCCCAACATTCGCTGAAAATCTGGCAGTGTGAAAGAGACTAAAGATGGAGGCACCAGAGACAAAAATCAGAAATGTGCCGTCAGTGTTTAAATCAAACATCTGGACTCATTTTGGATTTCCTAACACAGAAGGAAGACTTGGATATGACATATGTAATTTACAGCTGTGTCATATGAGAATAAAATACTCTGGGAATACTACAAACATGAGGGCTCACCTCACGCGCCATCCAGAGATAGCATTAGCCGCTGACGGCCAAGCTAACACTAAAAATCAACCAACACTGGACACACTGAGCTCGACACAACTACCATCAACTGTGAGAAAGAAAGAAAATAACTCAGTCCATCACCTTCTTCATGTGCAAAGATCTGCATCTATACACCGCTGTTGGAAACCAAGACTTTTGTTACATGCTAAAAACACGTGAACCCAGGTGTGTGACTCCGCCCCCTCACAGCTGTACCCAAGCTCTACAGAGAATTGAGGCGTAAAGCTGAGGAATCTTTGCGTACAGCAGGAAGGGTGGCGTTAACCTGTGACGCCTGGACTTCAAGGTCAGTGGATTCACATGTGACGGCAGCGTTCAAACATCGTTTCAAAATAGTTTGCACCCAGTTTGAAAGAGTGACGGAGACTGTGTGACACTGACGAACGCTTCCGAACACGTCAGGACATGGACCTTCAGCGTGTTGTCTACACACTGACTGGTTTATGTGTCGGCTGTGTGAGGACTTACTGGTGTTCAGGGTGATGTTTGCCGTCTCCTCGTCTTTCTGGGACTGAACCTGCAGCAGGTAGGTGGTTCCAGGCTCCAGGTGATCCAACACGCAGGTGAAAACACTTCCTGCCTCCTTGTTCCCTCCATCTTCGACTCCTAGCTGGTTTGTTCCCAGATAATTAGCTCCTGTCTCCTCCTCCTCCTCCTCCTTTGTCTGCCCCTCTCCTTGCTCCCTTACTCCAATCTCATTCGTCTCTATCTCCTCATCTCCTCCTCTTCTTCTTCTACATTCGGCGCCGTCTGCTCCGGCGTCTGGTGATGTCACAGTGAAGGAGCAGTCCCGTCCAGGTGTGCTGACGGTCAGTGAGATGGAGTCCAGACTGGATACTGGTTCAGTCACAGAGATGCTACATGGGATGGACTGGGCCTCTGTGGGAGCTGCACTGCTCACATCCTGACGAGGAAACAAGACGACAAACATTAAAAAGATGAAGAACTGATAGATTTTTGAAAAGTTTTGATTTGCCATCAAAAACCTGTAGTTCAAAGGAGCTCAATTTGACATCACTGTCTGAAAGAGAACATTCTCACACGTGGCCTCCTGCAGTTCAAGGTCTTACACCGCCTTCGTCTACCCAAAGAAAAGTTAGCCAAGATTTATCTGGCTTTATCTGGAAACAGCGAACATGATAAACCTTTATTGCCAAAACTAAAAATGTATTAAATATACTGCTTTAAAAAACATCTGGATATTGTTCAGTTAAAATCTGTAAAACCAAAAACAATGGCTCTTTTGTGTCGTTGCCAGGAAAGCATCAAATGGACTGTTGTGGTAGTTTATCAGCTGCGGCTAATTCAAGGACATTTACTGTGTGTTTTTATCACTTTTTGGGTTCGACCAACCTTTGACCTTGTGAAACAGTGCAGAAAATAAAATCATTCATCACTGATAATGAGGTTCAAGGAGTTTAGAGAGAAACAATGCTGCAGGGAAGACAGAGACGGACGGACGGACAGATAGTGAGACAGTCAGACAGGAAGTGAAGGAAATGACAGAGGAAAATGAAACTGCCTAAGTATCAGTGTTACACACTGTGGGGCTCTGCAAGATGCTCCGACATCAGCACATTGGTCCTCTCTCTTCTCCATCTGTGTG
The DNA here is from genome assembly GCA_035609425.1 of Epinephelus awoara. Lineage (NCBI taxonomy): Eukaryota > Metazoa > Chordata > Actinopteri > Perciformes > Serranidae > Epinephelus > Epinephelus awoara. The sequence continues at coordinate 2,648,049 of CM069316.1, read as the reverse complement.
AGTCCAGTACAGAGACAGGTCCATGTCATGTTTAGCTTAGCTTAGCACAAACACTGAGAACAGGGGGAAACTGCTAGCCTCCTGCTAGCTCCATCTACAGTTTAAAAAAAATCCATCTTCCAACAACTCTATCTTTTGTATCAAAGGTTGTATTCCTCCACCAACCAGTCAGGGTGCAGTTTACATCCACACCAGACTTTTAATGTATGAAGTGAAGACTTTAATTAAAGGTATTAAATGTAGTGAATAACTTCTAGAGAGAAACTTGCCTCAGAGATTATTTTTACAGTACAGAGGACTGACGAAGCGCTTCATCACTGGTGCAACGACAGTCACCTGAAGCTTTGCAAGCAGCAAAACCAACACACAGTAGTGGCCGTAATAGACGATGCTTAAAATATCAATGTCTCTGCAAACAAAACGGATGCTTCACTCACATCTTTAACCCGACAGCACAGAAGATCTCACCTTCTGTTCCTGAGATATGACGCTAAATACTGGCTAAAAGAGTGTTTTCGTAGAACATTATGATGTCACTGTGAAGTTAACCTTTGACCCTTTGGATATAAAATGTCGTCATTTTATCATATGAGACATCTGAGTAAAATTTTGTCATAGTAAGTGTATGAATTCTTGAGTTGTGGCCTAAAACATGTTTTGTGAGGTAACAGTGACCTTTGACCACCAAACTCTAACCTCATTGTTGAGTCCAAGTGGACGTTTGTGCCAAATTTGAAGAAACTCCCTAAAGGTGTTCCTGAGATATCACGTTCATAACATTTGGATGGACGGACAACCCAGTGACGCTGAGGCATTAAAAAACACATTGTAGTTTAAGCAGCAGTTAGCATTAGCGCTATTTGTTGACGGAAAACTACTTAAACTTTGTCCGAACTCGACTGGTGTCGAGCCTGGGAGCTAAAAAGAAACAACATGAACAGTAAATCAGATCTTTGGAGTCATTCTGGTTTTGGGAAAGTAGCACACAGTAAGCTTTTTGTTAACTTTCGTGTAGCAGGTAGCGCACAACTAGCTCATGTTAGCTTCCGTTCTTGGAGCATGAGCCCACAGGAACCAAAGATATGAGATTAATCTGGCTAAAACGCTGCAGTTTGGTGTTGATTCTCAGTTGGATCGGTTGCATGAACATGTTTTGAGTCATTTTATTAGGATAATAAAAATTTTTTTTAAATAATCATGCACTGCTGTTTGGCATAAGGTGCTTTTTCACACGACCACTAGGGGGCACCTTCAATTCTACATACAGATGCTTTAATTTAACAGCATAATAGTGTGCACAGGTGCTGATGAAGCGAAGCCGAGCTGCTACAGCCAGAGATAATCTTTCTAACCATATTTCTTTACTACGACAAAGTTTTCTTTTGTAACTACAAAGTATCGTCAAGGCACATACCGTATAACCTTATCATTCATGGTTAAATTCTGTCAGAGGATTTTGTTGTATGTTATTAAACTCTCTCTCTTCACCCAGTGATCGTGTCAACCTCGACTCAAGGATTCAAGAATCATTTATTGTCATCAACAACATGCAGGATGTGGTCCCTTCATACGTCACAAGGAAGACAAAACAAAAACATATTTTGAGTTTGCATCAGGAGGAACGTAAACAGCAGCAACAAAAACTCTGCAGTTTCCATTTGATCCCTGGCGTCAGAATTACCTGAAAAAGGTGGGTTTGTTTGTCTTTGTGCGTCGTCTGGTTCAGGAGTTACGAAAATCAGCATCTTACTTAGACATCAAACCAGGTTACAAATACGGGAACTTGTCCTGCTTGACTAAATAATGTACGTCCGACATCTTAACTAAGATTCACCATCAAGAAAACATGGTCTATCAATTCTGACAGTTTTGAGCATCATGCATGTTTTTGCTCATTTTAACAATAAGGATTTCTTCTCGAGACAAGCTTTTTATCCCCAGTTGAAGATGTTGGCTGAATGACTTCAGAAAGAGGTTTAACACGCATCAGCCGCCTCTCAAAGAGCTGCAGGCCTCTCCAGGACTCTCACAGTAAGGCTTGTATCAAGAGACTTCAGAGAGTTGGTCCAAAGTTTAACTGGGTGGATGTGGTTACTGATAACATGTCACAAAAAGACATTTATGTATTTACGTTGCCTTTTCGCTTTCTTATTATCGTACATTGATGCACCCTGCGCCAGTCTCTGCACTGTGTGACTCTGATGAAGATGCACCAGGTGTTGAAACGTTAGTCTTCACCATCAAGTCCGCACGCTCCGATATACTTTGGACCGAATCTCTGACGTCTCTCCTGATACAACATGACTTCAATTTCTCTTTAGTGAAACAGATGTTGCAGCTGGAAAAATCCTCGCTTACATGTGTGCAGCTTAACAAGAGAAAAAATCTTTTACCCTGTAAAGAAGTCATTTTAATTTTGATTGATTTTTCATTGATTTTTTTATTAAGACAAACATTTCTTTGACACGATGAGGAAGTAATTTTGTTTCTTTACGAGAAAACATCTCATCACAGAGAAACCTCTTACTTTCTCTTTCTCTCTTCAATCTAACTCATGTGTATGATGAGAAATAAAAACACCTTATTTATTGTATTATATTCTACACTTGCATGCAAATATGACGGGAACTGATGGATCCTTGATGTTGTTTTGATAGAGATACTTTTTTGGTATAATGACAAAGTACAATAGATATTTTAAATACTAAAATACTAATACTGTCCCATAAGATGAGGCTCAGCTGCAGCAGCATGTAAACGTGTCGACTTTTAACCATTTAAACTCATAAAAATCACATCATTTTCACTTCTTGTTTCACAGAATAACTTGAATTGCATCTGAAACTTTACACTGTGGAACATAAGCGTGTGAACTAAAGGAAATGGGAGCAGACTCACCCAGAGCAGCAGCAGAGAGGTGACCCACAGGCAGCAGAGATAAAAGTGAACTTTACATTTCAGCATTTTGATCGTCCTTCAGATCTTCAAGCAGAACAAACTCCACCATAATCCTGAGGATGAGGTAGAAGATTCAACTTTATATTCACCCTTTAGAGCCAGAAAATATTCCTTTCTTTTGTCTTTGAGGTCCGTTTGGAAAATTAAAGTCAGTGGAAACGAAGCAGCTGGAAGTTTAAATGTATCTTAGAAAGACAGAGCAGATCCCTGTTGGACGATTTTGATTTTTCTCCAGATATTTCATCTGGTTTGTTCGTTGTCTCTTCTCGGTCTCATGTCCATCCTCAACTCAGACTTCAAACTCAGTCTTTCCTCTCTTTTCTCTGGGCTCCCTGCCTGTCTCACCCTCAGCTGTCTGTCTCTCTTCCTGTCTGTCTGTCTGTGTGTCGGTCAGACTCTATAGTGTTGAGGTTGGGAGTCACTAACGGACTTCCTCAATCAAGCCAACAGCTCTGTGAGTCACTGCAAAGGCACGACAACACCAACTCTGCCTGGATGGAGGCTATAAATAGGCCTGTAACTACAATGGCAGCACACCTAGCCGCACCAGCAGCAGAGGTAGATGTTAAAAATAGAGACGACTGTTTGATTAATTCCCACTGAGACGAGATCGTCCTGGAGTTTAACGTTTGCTCTCTTTCTTTCATGACAGCGTCGTCTTTTGATGCAGCTCCATCTGTTTCTCAGGTGTAAATTTAGTTTGGGCTCCACATTAACATCCTCATTGGTTTCTGATTTATGGTTCTGAAGACACATTAAAAAGTACATATATTTCATTATCATTGAAACAAATAACTGGGTGATAGTGGTGCCAGTCCAACTGAGAATCAACACACTGCAGCTCTTTTACTCACTTTGAACTAAGGATACAAGATATATATCAGGCGAGAAATTATCCGCCAATAATGGGAAATATGCATTAATGTGTACTAGTCCATAGCCACTGGTAGCTTTGTCACCTTCTACCTATGCCAGTCCTCAATGTCTATGTGCAGTTTCACATAGATTGACCACGTCAGTGAGTAGAAAAACGTGGGACAGACAGAATGACTGACTGACAGAATGACACACTGACAGTTTCCATGATTATGTACAGCATACCATACCATGACTTAGTCATACCAAACATTAGAAAACACCAACATTGGTCCACAGGGGGAGCCACAGCCATCGGTCGCATTTTAGCCATTTTGAAGCAATTTTCTGTTGTTATAGCGCCACCCAGTTGCCAATTAGAGTTAAATTTCTCCAGTCACCTTGAGGCGTCCTGTTCTACATATCTACCAAGTTTAGTAAAAATCCATATGGCGGTTAGGCCTAGATAAGAAATGAGCTCTCTAGCGCCTCCATTTTGTTTGATGGGGTCAATAATGGAGGGGTCCCCTCAGATTATGTGTGGTCATATGCCTACAAAGTTGCGTGGTGATGGGTGAAACCCTTGAGATGTTATACACCTTTATGTGATGAGCCACGCCCTCCGCAATATTCATTGCCTTATAGAAGCTCAGTTTTAGTAAGTTTTCCAACTTTTGCCAAGAGGGAACTTTAGATATTGGTCCCTAGATTATGTTCACCCAGTTTCATGCAGATCGCTCAAACTTCCTAGGAAGAGATCCATTTGAAGTGTTTTTCAAAACATTCAAAATGGCGGAAAATCTATATAAGCGGAAGTTATGGGTTCTTGAGGCAAATGTGTTCCTCATGAGGAGAGGCATCTCTGTGCAAAGTTTCATGTCTCTACCACATACGGGGCATGAGATATGCACATTCAAAGTTTGACATTTCAATGGGTTGCTATAGCGCCCCCCTTTGGCCAATTGATGTAACATTGCTTCATTGGCATCCTCCCATGACCCTCTACCACTGTGCCACATTTCACATGGATTGAAGTCAGTGAGGAGAAAAACGTGGAACACACACACAGACAGAGTTTTCCTCATTATATAGTGAGATTATTCCAACAATAAAATTATATCCGATAAATAGGGCCGAGACTACAAAGCCAGAACTGGGTTGGTAATTAACTTTTTTGCCCACCTGCCACTCAACTGATCTTTCCCTAAGCCCCGCCCCTTTGAGATGGTCCAACAAGTTGTCAGAGTAATGGTTCGTTTTGTACTCAGAGGTCAGAAATTCCCAGCTCCCAGTCGGAAGTTTAAACTTGAACGCACCCTGAGGTCAGATTTCCAACTTGGAAACTCTGAGCAACCGCATCAACCCCGACTTACAAATTTAAGATGGCTGCCGGTCACATACATAGTGAATAAACACTGTTTATAGCAACTTTATCTTATTAGTTTTACATCAGGTCAGCCTCATCTGCGGCGTTCATCAGCTGGAGTGCATGATGGTTTTGAAGCTGTCTGTACTGTGTAAGTGCGAGGGCAACAAAGGCTTTCTTGCAGGCGTCCATGTTCGACTTGTCCACCGTCGTCAACTAGAACGCAAAAACTGTTGTCAACTCGGAGGTGACGTCATTCCCACTTCCGACCTCCGAATACAAAACAAACGCAGCATAAGCATGGAGCCCACACTGTAACTAACTGCACTGAAGAAAGACAAAGAGGAAGAACAACCACAGCACCCTGACGAGAGAGACAAACATGTCGTCACCGGTGTGGACGTCTTTTACAGTTTCAGAGGAAGACAACTGGTCTGATCCCCGACCACCTGACTCCCCACCAGACCAGCAACATTTATTACAGTTTTATTGACTGAAAAATACATCTTGAATTCTGTTTTTCACATTAGTGACAGAGCCAGAGAGCCGACTGAAAGAGGCCTCTAAGTAAGATGAGGAGAGAGGAGACTGATGATGTCATATTATTGGAGGACATGTTCAAATGTCACGAGGCTTCGAAAAGAAAAGAGAGAAAAGAATAAAGTCTTAATTTGCACACACACACACACCTGCAGCAGCCTCTTAGTGTCTATGTGGGAGGTGGAGGGACTTTACTTTCTGTCTTCTGTTTCCGTTGCGTACACGCTGACATGTCTGTTTTAACAGATTACATTAAAGCATTCAATTCAAGTGCTAAACAAAACCCAAAGTATGTTTGGGATGTTTCTGAAATACTTCACAAGACAAAAAAAAGAGAGTCCGAACGTTCACTATCTGCAGCTCAAAAGCTAAAACACCATTAACAGAGAGGTTATATTTCTCCTGTATAAAGTTAACTCTTCTGTCTGCAGCATTACGAGTTAAAAGCCAAACCGCTTTTGTTTCAGTGGGCTGCAGCTACTTTTAGTCATCCACACCTCTTTCCTTCCTTCCTGCTCCCCTCCGCGCTCCCTTTGTCTCACTCTCTCCTCTATTATGACAGAAAGTTTCTAGGAACGACAGTTTAATCTCCAAACATGAAGTAATTTCACCGTCATGACTCACTGGAGTTACTCCGCACCAATCCTCAGTGAGCACACAACAGTCAGCACGAGCAGTCAGACAGTCTGTGCACCATTTTGGATCCTTTGTTTTGATTAACCTAACCAACAAGTCCCATCTTCAAGCACCAGATGTACAACTTTCATATTCATATTATAGTTTACTGAGGTGAAACGTGTCTTCTAATTACATTTACTCAAGTACAATACTTCAGAACAAGAACCTCATTCGTACTTGAGTATTTCAAATTTCTGCACACTGTACTTTAAGCTGCACTTTGTTTTTTTAAACCACTGAACATGACTTTGCAGATTTAAATTATTGATCCAAAATATAATCAATTAAAGCATGATTATATATCTTATAATATATTATAGGAAACTGAACCTGATCTGCCTCAAATTACCCAGTAAGATCTAAATGGAGAGCCAACGTGGCCACTCACAGCCTGTTTTTGTTTATTCATGCTTCATGTTGCAGACAGATGTTTAAAATATACGTATATATCAGTGGTCCCCACCTGGTGGGTTACGGTCCAAAAGAGAGTTCTGGGTCCATTCTGAACGGACCATAAGTGACTCGCAAACGTGTCAAGCTTGTGCAGTGAATTTCCTGCCCAGAGCTTTCATTTGTAGGTGCTGCTTCCTGCTGTAGAGTGAGTGACTAACAGACAGCTACCTGACAGAGACAGAAAACGAGCTCGACAAAAGGCCAAACGCAAGTATGACGCTGAAAATATTAAACTGTGTTGACCTTGAACTAATGACTAAAGAGAAATCTGGACCTTGTGACTGGACCAGTTGGGAACTACTGGTATATATAGTTTTCTAGTGTTTAACGGTAAGTTATCCACACAGTGCTAATGTTCTTGTACTTTGTTTTGCTGCTGTGACACTTCACATTAACCTGCTTCAATAAAATGTATCTGATCTCGTTTGTTGTGACTGTAGTGTGTCAAGTTGTTTGGGTTGTACAGTTAGCCTAAAGTTCGGTTTAGTTTATGGCACAAAAACACTATACGTGTAACACGCTAGGATGCATGGTGTGTCCTGCAGCCTGCATAATAACGAGCCGAAGCCATGACGTCACTTCAACACAATCTCTCATTCAGCATTTCTTTTATCTGTCTGTCTATAGACATGAAGTGTGTCTCTGGAGTTTGCTATTCTGACACAAATCAGCTCCACTACAGCAGCTTGAAAGCTTCGTTATTTTAACAAAGTCAAGATTACTCACAGTACTGTGTGTACACGAACATGTGGTTTCATACATATCCATAAAACTAACCCTTAAATATAATGATTCTGAAGCCTTTGTACAATTATCTGGTCACACATCAGTCAGTCGGTCAGTCAGAGTGCAAGACAACATGAGTCAGAGCGCCATTGTTTTTATGTCCAGTGTTTATGTACAGATTACAGGTAACAATATATATGTAGATAGAGTAGATAGAGAGGTTACAGCACTACTCAGTGGCTAATGTTCCGGACTATTACAACATTCAAGTTGATTAGTAATACAGTTAAAAAACCACGTACCGTACGTACACTATTTAGCATCAGGTGTACTCTGACTGAGCTGTAACGCCCACACAGCAGAAGTTTAAAGGGACACTGACACTTTTTATTTTAATGTGGTAGTTTCAGTTTAAAATTTGCACAAAATAAACTGGTCCTAAAAGTATCTGGTTCATATCGTTTCCAACAGTGTCTGGTTGTTTGACCGCACACTAATGTATCAGAAACTACTGTTAGCATGTTAGCATTAGCATGAGTGTCAAATGAATCTGCTGGCTAGCTGATGAGCTAATTGTTATTCTCCTTGAGTTAAAAGGTTACTGGCAGATTTGGTGTCTTTGAAAAGTTTTAAATAATGTAAAAGTAGTTTGAATGTTTCCACCTGTAACTTACCCAAGTAATTATGCACTCCAGTAGATCAGGACCTTCTGTCACATTTACTGAGGCATTACGTCTACGGCACAGTGCAAATGACAAATCAGTGTTTATTCATTAATGTGCAGGAAATATAATAAAGCATTAAAATCAGTTTTAATTAATTAATTTGCTGCCATCTGTTCTTAAATGCAAGCTAAGTAATTAATTATTTAATTAATTAATTCAAAAAAGCTTTGAACTTCTGGACTGGACAACAACTTTACATGATCTAAAACTGGTGCTTACACTCTGTATAATTAACAAAAAACTGAATATCTACATGAGCTGAGATTTGTTTCTTCACTAGCTAAGGAAAGCAAAGGAACAAAAATTTACATTAGCTAAAACTGGCAATGCCATTGGCTAATGTTAGCAGAAAAGAAACACAAATTTTACTTTACCTAAAATTAGCTAAAGCTAGCAAAATCTTTAGTTTAGCTAAAAATTATTAAAAATTAAACTGATGTTAGCAAAATAACATTTATGTAAGCTAACCATTTTTCTTGTTATGATTAAAGTTAGCAAAACAACAAATGTATTCATAACTTTTTTCTGTCTCACTAACCAGTGTTGCCAAAAAAATATCTTTTACTTTAGCTAAATTGGTTATTTTACAAGCTAATGTTATAATTAAATGTTGCTGTTATGGTACGATTATCTTGTCAGCTTTTTCCTCACATTTCACGTGCAATTTTACATCTTTAATCAGGCTTCACTTTCTTTGGTTTAGACTAAATTTTACTGTGGAGTAAAGTGCAGTAGCATCGTAAACTGTGACAGGAAGTTCTGATCCAGGTGGCAACAATTAAGTGATGGGGATAAACGGATTATTCTTAGGAACATTCACAGGAACTTACTTCGTGCCTGGGTGCAAGATTTAAAGTTAATGGTTTATTTTTAGGGTCTGTAAGTTCCCAATATTTTTGTAGCATGTTTCCTGGAAAGAACTCGGCTATATAATTTGGTACTGCTCACAGAAATTAGACAAAAACTTTAGTTGTGTTGAGTTTATAAACATTTGTTGATGTCCAGAAGACTTTCGAAACTTTCTTTGTCCATATATGTTGAATTATGTGTCTGTCTGTTGCCACATTTTTGCATATTCAGCTGGCCTGCACTGTCTCCAGGAATCAACAGCAATTAACTGGAATTTTGTAATTACAACAGTACCAATCAAAAACTAATTATTTTCAGTTACACACTGCAGAGTCCTTTACGGGAAACTTCCAACAAACAGCAGTCACAAATAATTTCTCACTAGAAAACTAGTGGACACTATGTGACCTGTAAAATAAAACCTCACCCACAAAGTGTAATCCTAACATTACGAGCCAGTAAAATCAAATGCTATACAATTCAATTAAAGTGAATACAAGATATTTGTTCTGTCTAAAAAATGTCAAGTGTCCCTTTAAGAGCAATCGAACAGTCAACAACAATAAAGTACAGGACATGAACCACCACCTACTGTACATACACAATACTACGTCAGAGGCAGTGTGTGTTGTTGTACCCGCTTCTGCAGTGGGTATGGAGGCTGGGCTCAACTCACTCTCACTTCAGTCAGTTCAAACAGGAACTTACGTCACTTTCAGTGCGCCAGATTTTTAACCACTTTGAGTTTTAAAATCGACCCTGAACTGACTGAAGTGAACACTGGGTTGATGATGGTCCCATGGAGGCATGTTGGACATGTAGACAAAGAGACACTGGTCCAAGGTCCCTTGATTGTATCACAAGAAAAGAAATAAATAAAAAATACATAGAAAAAGAGGAGTTTTCAAAGTTTCTCTCATTTATTGTCCGTCAACGGTCCCAGTGGTCCCGACGCTCCAGTTTTAGCAGCAAGATCTCCGTGTTTGTTTGTGGTCTGTGGATTGGAAATGTAACTGCCCACATTAGGTTTAATAGCACTTTAACACGTACTGTACAAGTTGTCCCGTTCACACACACAGAGCAGGTTAGATGTAGAATGTTAATGTTCTTCATTACTGGCATTACTGCAGAAACCTCACATCTCTAAAACATATCAACGAACCAGGAAGTGACAAAACATCCTCGGTATTTTCAGTTTTGTTTTGCGATCCGTGCTTGTGTTGGACATCCGAAAAATTAAAAATGACTGCTCTATCATAAACACAGGGAGCCTTAAACAGGGGTGCTGATTCAAACATCCCTTTTCTGGCTCAGATGAAAAACAAAGAGTCAATAATTAATTCCACTCGGCTTGTTAAGTTGATGATTCAGAGATGATGAGGTTTGAACCCTAAATAGTGAGCTTACATGCGAGTTGAGAGATGGCTGACAGCTGCTAAAACACATCGAAAACATGTAAAAACAGTATAAAAATAAAGTTATTATTACTTTGATGCACCAAAAATAACGTACTCACTTGATAACAATTTACAACAGCACATCGATGAGATGACTGCACCATTGTGACGTAAATTCTTTCACATTTTTGGTATAAAGCAACTTGTCGCACAACAGGGGAATTGTCGATGCAAGAAACAAGGTTAACCACTGTGCAGAGAGTAAACTCTGAGATCAAGCAGCACATTTCTCAGAAAACTACGCTGTTTTAATTTGGCCGAGAGCTAAAAACTAAACTTTGACGTAAATGTCAAAATATTTTAACAGTACTGGGCTCAGTTAATCAAATATATTGTGACTGGAAGCGAGCGGCTACTTTTAAGCTAGCTTGTTTTTCCACCAGCCTCCATTTCTTTATGTGTTTTTGGGTGCTGTTAATTTAAAATAAAAGATAAAACAATTATTTTGTTAGCATTTAAAATCTACAGCTCCCATAATTCTTAAACCCAGTACTGCTTTCAAAGGCTCATGGGAGCTGTAGTTTTTGGATAGTATAAAGAATAACTGTTGTAGCAAACTAAGTATTACCTTAAACGCATGGTTTAGTGGTGAAATACTGGATTTAATTGATTTAAACAATATTGCATTAGCAAAGCAGGCTAATATTAGCATGAGCTTATAAGTTAGCATCTATTTATTGACATTAAAGCACAAGAATTAACACTGAGTCACCAAAGCTAGGATTAGCCTCTATGGAAGATTGCTGTACTACGGGAGCTAGCTTAGCTTAGCAGGAGCTTATTTGTTACATTGGTTTGTTAGCTTTAGCATTTGAGCTATGGCTGGAAGTTAGCGCCATTTGTGACTTCGGCACTCCGTAAGTTACCGATCCAAAGACAGACGCAGTTACTAGAAATAAAGATTGCAAAGTTGGTTTTTGATGAAAAATTACTTGATTACAAATTAAGTAGCATTGTATACAACAAAATAAAGCTTGCGTACTCAACACTGTCTGGTTAAACACAATAGCACACTTGGAAACATATCAGAAAGTATTGTTAGCATATAAATATGAAAAAATGTAGTTAGCAAGTGTCAGGTGACTTGGGCTGACACATTTAGTATTTCTGAGAAGTTTAAAATAAGTTTCAGTGGTTAAGACATCTGCGAGATCATGAAAATACCTTTGAGGATACATCAAGTGTTTGCTGGGAATCACAGGGTAACGTACGAAGGACCGAAGTCACAAAGGCGGTGTGGCAGGAGGGGTTGGTTCAACAGTGGTATATTAGCTTAACCAAAGGTGCAACCAGCTAACAGTCATTTTCCAATAGTCTTTCTCATAAGAACACCACATTACAAAATAATTTTTAAATCCTATAAGACACAGAAACACAACAGTGTTATTGAACAATGTCGATCAATTCCAGTCGAACTATTTCTACGTCTCCATGACAGAAAAGAGGTAACAGGACAGTCTGGTTAGTTAAAAACGACACGATCCGTGTCCGACACGGTCAGTTGTTTAAGAGAAGTGAAGTGAGTCTTTCGAGTTCCTCTGAAGAATCGCTCGCCAACAACACACGAAGAAGAAACAGCAGAGAAGAAGAAGAAGGGGTATATTCCATTTCCTGAAATGTACCATTCCTCTTTCCGTCAGCAGGCCCCGCCCACAACAGTCCTTATTGGTTGTCCATCAAACTCAAAGACCTCCGAGATCATACCTGCTATAAGGACTTCGCTATGTTAGCGCACTTCCAGGTTTAAGTCGATGCCTCCCGTGGTGGTGGTGGTGTGAGCTCACTGGCCGGTTTCTGCAGAGAGGCGGGCCTCGTACAGGCTCAAGGCGTGATGGACGAACTCGTACTGCTCACCCGTCTGGATCATACCTCCCCTGCAGATGGACAAAGAGACTTTTTAACCATTTCTCACCACCAAATTCTCATCAGTTCATCCTTGAATCCAGGTGGAGAGAGACAGATTTTATGAAATTCCCTCTCGTCGTTCTCCACCCAAAGACATAATGCCTCAGGTCGAGGCTGTCCCCAGAGAGGAGGCAATGGGGACTGTTTTCACACTGACATTGTGGGGACATACAGGCTCAAAGCTTTACTGTGGTTCTTTGTAAAGTGTTCATGAGCATCCAGTAAAGCGCTTTATAAATCAAATGTATTATTATAATTATTAGTAGTAGTAGTATTGTATGCCGTACCTGTAATGGCAGAGGAAAACTGAAGCAATAGAAAGTAAAATCTGAAAATATGTTTCGACACTGGGGGCAAAGAGCTGGTTCCTTCACACATTGCTTGAAACATTAATCAAACATCAACTTCATAACATAATAAACCAAACATGTAAAATGCAGAAAACTGTGGCTGTAGACAAAACTCTGAGTGTACAAGTGTTGTGAGGACACACTGACATTATGGGGACATGGTGACGAAAGGCTCCTCAGCAACTTGTTTTGAGATCATTTATTTTATGGTTTTTAGACGCAGCACTGCAAACTTTATTTACCTCTCCTGTTTCAAGGTTTCACGTTAAAAGAAATATGATTCCCCCCTTTTTTCTTTCATATATTTAATGTTATAATGTCGGATGTTCGTATTAAACGTGACCAAAGTTTTAAATAATGATGTAAACTTTTGTAAAACTAATCAATCAAAAACCTCAGGCTCTGTTTCAAACCAGACGAGATTGGTGATGGTGAAGTAGATGAAACGTTTGTACGTCTGTGTCACCTGTCAGCTCGCAGTCGGCAGGTGATGCTCAGAACATCCACCACTCCCTCCAGCTGCAGCTGTCGACAGCCTATCGTCGTGGCGATAAAGCAGCCTGTTCGGCCAATCCCAGCGCTGCAAGCAAAGGAGCATGGGTAATGGAGTCATTCAAACCTTTCAACAGCAGCAGAAGAAGAAAAGTGTCCCAGTTCCCTCTGTCTCTACCTGCAGTGGACGATGACCGGTCCAATGACGGCAGCCGTCCGTCTGTCTGTCTCGACGTCGGTCATCAGCTGCAGCAGCGGCATCGTGGAGTCGGGGGTTTTGTGGTCGGGCCATGATGTGTACCAGTAATGCTGCAGCACGCGGGTTTGATTCCCACACTGCACACACCAACACATAAAATCTGAATCCCAACACAAACTATTAACACAGACAGAAACAACAGAAATATAAAGTGCGTGTACCTTGAGTGTGAGGCTGCGAGTGGTGTAGTGTTCACACTCTCTGATGCTGTTCACCAACACCTCCACCTTCCCATAGATTCCCCTCTTCTCCGGCCAGTACAGGACACACTTCTACACAGACAGAGACAGAGACGGGGAGAACCGTCAAAGGATTGTACATTATCCCATCCCACTATTTCGTTTCTAACTTTCCATGTTTGTTTGTTCCTACTCTGGGTTCAACTCTCATTCACCCTCATCATCATCATCATCATCATCATCATCCACCTTTTCTGCTTTGTTTTCTAAATGTTCTTAAACTTTATTTAAACACCCGTCACACTACCTCGTTCTTCTCCTTCAGTTTGGTGATCATGACGATGACGGGCGCCTCCTCCTGCCACGCCATCTGCCAGAAGTCGTTCACCGTGTTCACCATGGGACCCTGGGTGGCGATGAACGCCTTCTCTTCGCCAAGGTAACCCTAAAACAAGAGCCAGTTTAAAAAATGAATGAACATGAATGTGGAAGTCTTCATAACGTAAGGAATTTATTTATAACATCACTTTTTTTAACAGCAGTAGAGACAAATATATCATGATTTTATTATTAATATTTGGTGCATTGGTGGATGTCTGCGCTGTCAGTGCCCTTCATATTTCATATATTTATCAGACACAGCGTCAGTGTGCACAGTAGGATGAAGAATTTGTTCTCTCATGTGGTCTGACAGTGTAAATTGTTTCAGTGGAGTTTCCTGACAGGAAGAAAGTCTATTGTATGGGAGTCTGAGAGCGACATTACAGACTTCTGCAGGAGTATACTTTCACTGCATGTGTGTGTGTGTGTGTGTGTGTGTGTGTGTGTGTGTGTGTGTGTGTGTGTACATTCCAGATAGATGATGTGATAATGTCAGTGTGCTGCGATCGTTTTCAGGTTTAGAGACGATCTAATAAACAAATGTCATCATCCCGATGAACAACACAACTGAAGAAACGACCGTCACCTGAAGACAAAACACTGATTTTTTTTAGCCTGATCAAGTGGGAAAACACACTGAACTACACTCAAAATGGCGGCAGACTACATGTTGAAACAACAACCTCCACACACACCACGAACACATGATGTCATGTTGGACTGAACCAGAACAAAAGGGACAAAAGGCGAGGATATGGAGCTAAAGCACCACATCACGTGTGAAACAGTGGATGGAATACTGTGGCAACATCAGAAAACTAAAAACTAATGCTGTCTGTATCTGTGCAGAATGATACGACTCACCCGTATGTAGTTCGCGTTGATGTAGGAGCTCAGCAGGTCGTTGCAGCTCTTTGACTTCAGGATCACTCTGGAATGAGGATCTAGGACAGATGGCAAGGAGAGGAGATGAGGACACAAGGGAGGGAGGAAGGTCATTTTGGATTCACTGTGCGTTCCAGTACCTATACTACAAAACTATACAGTACGCCAGAAAAAGATTAAGTATGTAGTACTGTCAAAGGCAGTATGCCAAAATTAACAGGATGTTCCGCTACACCCGGTTGAATTCTGCAGTCTGCAAGCCGACGTGATTTTCTGGTTGTTCTGACCCACAATCCTTTGTGCAGCCGTATATTCGTCACATCGACTGTATGAACAAGAGGGTCAAAGTTCAGGGCGTAACAGTATGTGGAAGTGGTGTGTCTCCATTGTGTGCATACTGCATTCAACAGGACGTACTTTTAAAGGCCAGCTGCAAGTTTGATCCTGACCCACTTACGACTCTTTTAAACTTGGTCTGTACGTGATCTCAGGCCCTTTTTCATCTTGGTTTCCAGGTTATTTTCAAACTAAGTCGTGTGTTTGTTTTGTGAACTGCTTTTAGACTCAGTCTTGACTTGATTAATGTCTGTTTTAGATTTAAACCTCTAAATCAGAGGTTCTCCATCATTCTTCAGGAGTTCTACAGGGAATCAACAGATGTGAAGTCTGGCGGCTGGTGGCTGCTTGCTCCGCTGCCGTTTAGCGGCTACCGAGCGGAGCTACCTGCTAACAGCCTCACTGCAACTAACAACCTCTACAAATCCATTCAGCAGCTCCACCATCCACAGCCAGACACACACAGCTGCTCCAGTGTGACTGTTCCTGGCACAGACTATTTACTGGAGTTTTTTTACTGGAGCATTTGAAGATAACGACAAACACAGCGGTTCTCGGCTTTCAATGTCCGATAGTCCACCACGAACATTTTCGTCACGTCTTGTCTCGTCAGCAAAAATGAAACAGATTTTGTCTTCGTTTTTGTTACCAAGATCTATTTTTAGCTCTTCAGCGTCTCGTTTCCGTCGTGGAAAAATGGTCGTTGATGAAAAAGCTTTGTCATAGTTGTGGTCAAAAACATGTTTTGTGAGGTCACAGTGACCTTGACCTTTGACCACCAAATTCTAAATAGTTCATTCTTGAGTCTAAGTGGACCTTTGAACCAAATTTGAAGAATTTCCCTGACGACGTTCTCGACATATCACGTTCATGAGAATGGCACAGATGAATGTATAGGCGTACGGACGTATGCATGGACGGATGGACAACCCAAAAACATACGGCCTCTGGCCACGGCTATCCCCAACACTGAGGCATAATTAAAATATTATTTGTTCTACTATTACATTTTTGGAAACATATATAAATCATTAAATGTTTGTGCCACAGACCCACTTTTAGAATCACTACTCTAAATGTTATCTAGGTCTGGTTTTTGACTCCTGACTCAGTGTCGAGCCTCTCTTCCACTTCAGCTCAGACTGCGCTGACCACGGCCCCGGACAGAGCCACGAACATTTCAGAAAAGACGAAACTCAAACACAGGAAGTGGTTTGATTGACAGCAGCTATAGGTGAGAATTCCTTACTCTTGATTGGCCGGAAGGAAGGAAGGAACCCCCCTCCTTTACTGTGTATTGATAACCCCGCCCCCTCTCCAAAACATGAGTGCCTGAACTAAAAACTGTCGTGTGTGTGTATGTGTGTGTTACATAACGTCTTAATCAGGCTAAGTGCTTGGCTGGCGGTGTGAGAACAAACTGTTCTCTGAGGAACGTGTATTGTTCCAGTGTGTGTGTGTGTGCGTGTGTGTGTGTGTGTGTGTGTGTGTGTGTGCAGGGAAGAGGGAGGTGTGATTTTAACTCGTCCTTGAGGTTGTTGGCCTTTGACTTTGAGCTCCTCCCACATAATAAAACAACTTCCTGGTTCAACAGGAAATGAGAGACAAGGACTGTTTTGGGACGGTTTCTGCTTCCTAGCAACACTGAGATTATTTCACACACACACACACACACACACACACACACACACACACACACAGCACTCACTGGGCAGTATGGTCTTGTATCTGTTCTTGGTCCCGTGGTTTGGAATATCGAGCTCTTTGGGATCGATGAAATTCATGGGGATTTCCTGAGATGGAAAAAAGACGTTCAGTGTTAGAAATGTATTAAAGAAATAATCCTGCAGCCGCACTGATAACCGGACAGGTACATTTACCTACAAGCACTCTGACTGACATGTAACGACTCAATCAGTACAGCTGGAAATGTTCAGTATTGATAAAAAGTCTATACCATCAATTAATCAATATCTTAAGTTTGTAAGAATAGAGGTTATATTCATCACAGAATATATATGTTGCAGCTCTTTTGCTTATCATTTAACAGACTTCTTACAGCGTTGACTGCTGCTTTATAATAGTCCATGTTTCCAGATGGTTCTGGTAGTCCTTGGTTTCTGGTTTGGAGACCAGACTGCTGCATGGTCACTTCTCCTGAACACAGGCCGCACCGCTCTGCAGCCGCCTCTGAACGGGGCACAGCAGTGATCCACAGCAGGAACAGGACAGCGCCTCACATTTCCACCCTCACACCAGTCAATTGAAACAGCCCTGGTAAAATTCATCAAAGAACTCTTCCGTGCAGCTGACTCTGGACTGCTCACCGAGGTGTTCTGCTGTGTCACTGGGTGTCTCCCAGGGGTCAGTATTGGGTCCACTTTTATTCATCATCCACCTCACTCCCCTGGACACAATCCTCCGTCACCATGGTAATCATTTCCACTGCTATGCAGACGACACACAGGTCTACATCTCCACCAACCCCTCCACTGCCCTTCCTCCCACCTCCCTCGCCACCTGCCTTCAGGACATCAGGAGTTGGATGAGCAGGAACTTCCTGAAGCTCAACAGAAGCAAAACCGAGGCCCTACTCATTGGTTCCAAAAACACCCCGTCCAAAATCCAAAGCACCCACGTGATTGACAGTAAGCACAATGTTAACGATTCACAACCAGTAACAGCCAGTGTGTTCCCCGGGTCACTCACTGGGCCCAGTTTTAGAACAATCAAGTATTAAATATCTGTCAGTCCTTATTCACCGTTACGCACAGGTCAGGATCAAAGGACATTACAGTTCCTGACATCCCGTTGGAAACCGATGCTGCAGGGAGGATATCCAGTTTGTTTTTCAACACCTGTACAATGGCTAACAGGATGCTAGTGCACTTGATGCCCATTCTTCTCCACCTTTCCTCGATGTTTACTGATGATTAAATTTGAAAACCTCGACCTGGCTAGCAGCTAGCTAGCAAGAAGTCAGCAGAAAGAGAGTTTACTGATACATTACATTATGATTTCCTGCAGCCACACGCCACCACCGTCCAAAGCCAAACACAAAAACCACCACCAACACTCGTAAAATTGACATAAGAGCCTGAATTTAGCACAAATTTAGCAGAGCTGGCAGAGAGGCGACTGGAAACGCCATCCTGCCTCAACATTTAAACTAAAGAAAAGAGTGAATGTGAAATGAACGATGTGTTTAAGGACTCACAGCGAACTCGGCGTGCAGCTTGTGCGTGTTGATGACGACGTCGCGGAGCTGCTGTCGCGTCAGTGGCCGGCCGGCCGACAGCAGGTACTCCCTGGCCGCCGCCTCTCTAGGGGTTACCACAGCAACATTGAGGGGCTCCACAGAGCCGAGAGCCGACATGTCCAACACCAGAGAGACGTTAGAGCCGCGTCTGGAGCAGAGAGAGGGTGAAGGTGATGGAGGGAGGACAGGGAGGAAGGAAAGAGAAAATAATAATGTTAGAAATGAACAAGGCTAGAAGTTTCTCTTCCTTCCTGTGTTTCATTCATCGAGTTTATTGACCTGTGCTTTGTGGTTTATAACAACGTGTTCTCCACAGTTACTGCTCTGATAAAGTTCAGACTAATATCATCTGGAGTTTACTGTACAGACATGACAGTTTTCTAAAGAGGAAATAAAACCACAGTTGCTCTCTACCAGACGGACAGATTCAGGAAATGAGTTACTCATGTCAAGACACATTTATGAGACGTTAAATCACATTTACTCATGAGTTAATCATGAGTTATTCGGTTAGATAACAGTATGAGAATTACTAAATAAAAACTATGAGATATTTAGTCCTGTTTATGTGATTTAATGAGTCAAAATGATGAGATACTGAAATCAAACTATGATATAGTAAGTATTTTTTTTAAATAAGATAATTAATCAAAATAAGGACATTTATCAAGTCAAAACATTGAGATTATTTTATCTAAACTATGATATAAAAAGTCAAAATTGATGATATTCATGAGATGACTTTTATAAACAGGAATTTGAACAATGTTATTAGATTAAATACTTTAAAATAATGCGTTTATCTGAATTAAAATTAGGAGTGAAGGAAATTTATTTTTAAACTAAATCAAATTAAATTATCATATGGCTACATTTTTATTTCTTTCTTTAAAGTAAATATGAGAATGAACTGAATTAATTCTTTAAAACTAAATTAAATGGTTTCAATTTTTTGACCAGGCCCTGGATGAGCGAATGAAAATGGAAATTGAATGGTTTTAACAGAGGATCTCCTTCTTAAATTAGATTAATTAACTATTAAATTGCTGCATTCGTAACAGGAATTTCTTTTTGACTAAATTAAGAAAAATTAAATTAAGTGAATGGTTAAATTTCTAAAGAGAATTTATCTTTTAAAGTAAGTTATAATATCAAATTGTTGAATCAATATATAGAGATGATTTTGTTAATTAAATAATAGAATTTCAATAGGTGTTGTTTTTCAAA
Source organism: Epinephelus awoara (assembly GCA_035609425.1). Classification (NCBI taxonomy): domain Eukaryota; kingdom Metazoa; phylum Chordata; class Actinopteri; order Perciformes; family Serranidae; genus Epinephelus; species Epinephelus awoara. The sequence continues at coordinate 2,628,169 of CM069316.1, read as the reverse complement.
TTAAATTAAATTAATACATATACATAAAGCAGGGCTTTTAAAAAAATTTATAGATTTTTTTTTTTTAGAATTATGATGTTTTAAATTAACATTTTTTAAAACTCCCATGTAGCCCCTGAAGCATTTGAGAAACACTGCTAAAGAGGATTTTTTTTCATTTCGTTTATTAAACTGAAATAAATTAAACGGTTGCCTGTAAATGGAGGATTTCTTTTTTTAAAATGTGAATTAAGAAAGTTTGACAGAATTTCAAGTTAAATTTGTTACAGGAACAAAACTGCTGAACTGATTTCAGACAAACAGCGATTTCTGCGAGTTTGTCAGAACAGAAGAAGAAGACGATTGACCAGAAAAGACAAGGTGTGCTGTGGCGGGATGAGGGTGGTGGACTCTCTCCGTCTGGCTACGTGTCAGCCGGCTTCCTCTCCAGGATGCTGTTACTTCCTATCCGTCTGATTGCTGATTGGCTGCCATCCAGAGTGGACAGCGCACACACACAGACACACACACACACACACACACACACACACACACACAGACACCAAGAAAAACATCCTGTTCTCACTCTGAGCCTGAAATCTTCCTTCCCTCTCTTACCTTAAGGATCACAGGGTGTTCTCCACACTTTAACACCCCTCGCTCTGAACACTGATGTAACCAGAACAAAATGGCCGCCCAGGTTCAGACCAGCATGTCAACGGAAGAGTTACGAGAAGCAGATAACGGCTAAAGTGCTCGCCGCCGAGCGGAGGCACAGATAAAGATGTTTTCTTTTCTCTTATGAAACTACCTCAGAGGGAGAGTTACGAAAGAGCCGTTAAAGCAACATTCTGAGGTGACATTTTGAAAAATGAGGTCGATTTTATTTTACCAACAAAATCCATGTTTCTCACGCCCAAACTTTGTTTTAAAAAACAGTCCTTCAGCGCTGAAAGACGGATTCTGACACTGTGAGAACACACCAACACTACAAGCAAAAGTTCTGCTACTTAAAAGTATGTAGTAATTATCAGTGTGTGTCATTTTCCTGCTGCAGACGTTTAAAGTTGAGCTCATTTTAACTCTTTATATCCTGCCAGATAGTTAAGTCTACAGCGATGAATCATGGTCTATAAGATCATCATCTGTTCGTAGCGTGGCCGAACTGTGAGAAACACTCATCTCGAAAAAGCCCCCCCAAAAAAAACTGTTTTCAGCTTTGTGACGACGACTGTTCCAGCTGATCCCAGAGGGTTTTTAAAGAGTTTATTTAGCTCAAGTAGGAGGAGATTTCCTCAGCACATAAAGGAACACTCCATCCTTCAGTTAATCACAAACATCAACACATCTGGTTTCCTCCTCTCTTCATGTGCTGCTCAGGTTCATTTTGTTTTGTTGCTTTTCCTTTTTCCCGGCTCAAACAACAGCCTGCCAGCACACTTCCCATAATCAGTCTGAACTGCCCAAAAATATTTTTGTGCCAGGAGGAACCCAGGGCCGGCTGCACCAGGAGGAACCCAGGGCCCACTGCACCAGGGGGAACCCAGGGCCCTCTGCACCAGGAGGAACCCAGGGCCCTCTGCACCAGGAGGAACCCAGGGCCGGCTGCACCAGGAGGAACCCAGGGCCCTCTGCACCAGGAGGAACCCAGGACCCTCTGCACCAGGAGGAACCCAGGGCCCTCTGCACCAGGAGGAACCCAGGACCCTCTGCACCAGGAGGAACCCAGGGCCCTCTGCACCAGGAGGAACCCAGGGCCCGCTGCACCAGGAGGAACCCAGGGCCGTGATGGTTTCAATGCACAGAGCCAGTAAAATAACAGGAATTGATCCTTTATTGTAACGTCTGGATGAAAACACACCTGATGATTGTCCGCCATGTTTAGAAACGGAAGTGTGTGAGTGTTTGTGTGTGTTTAGAGAACAGTAACCTCTAACCTGTAATTGTTGGAGCGGACAGGTGTTGAGCTGCATACGTGCCGATGAGGAGGCTTTAGACTGAGGTGTGTGTGTGTGTGTGTGTGTGTGTGTTCTGTTTTCATCCTATAGCTCTGAAGTATCTCATGGATTTCACATAACGAGGCAGGTTTCCTTTATCAACAATGTACACAGAGAACATGAACACGTCCTGAGGCTGTGTGGAGGGAGGCGTCTTCCTCTGTGGTGTTTCTCCTCATGTCGGGAGAAATGGACGTTAGAGCTGCTGTGAGTGAACACATGACCTCTGACCTTCCAAAGATTAACCTGTTTTGTTCTCGACCACACACTGATACACACAGGGGGCGGAGCTTAAACACCTGTCTTCTTACCTTTCTTGCAGTCCTGCGGCAGGTTTCATCCTGAAGGGGGAGGGGCAGGGCTTTAGCTCGTTAGTGGCTGTCACCGGGGCAACGCTGGCCAGGGGTGCGTGGTTGTTACTGCTGACGATGGGGACGGGGGCGGAGCTAGGAGGAGAGGCGCAGTCAAACATGTGGTTCATATTAATTTATGGGAAGTTTTGGGACACGATGTCAGCTGACTCACCTGGGCAGAGGGACGACAGGAGGAGCAAGGCGGCGGCAGGGTACGATCGGCGGCGGCTGGGGAATGGGCGTGGCTACAGCTGGAGGGAGCTGGGCTTGGACCATGCTTCCTGACGTCACAACCTGGAGAAGAAAGAAGACTCATTATCAATCAGTCATTTGTATGTTTTATATGGATGCTTATGAGCAGAATTTGGCGTCTGGTGCCGACCTTGGCGCCCTTTGACTTCTGGGCAGAGTCTGATTGGACAGTCGGGGTCAGGTGGACATCAGGGGGCGGGGCTTTCAGCTGTCTGTCAGAAACCTGAACCTTCTCCTTAAGTCGGTACAAAACCTGCAGATCAGACAGGAGAGAAAAAACTGAGCTCATTTCAAATAAAGATCTGGTGACACCTGTGACTGAAGAGGGAAATCCAGGAAGTAGTCATGTCCTGACGAGGCATGTTTAGATTTACGTATAAATACTTCAATACTTTGAGTTCAGACCGACGTGTTGACAGCACTGAGTGTCAAAAACTGTCAAGTGGCATCATTTTTTATCTCATTTAAATCAGGAAACCTTTCTAACTGTTCAACTAACCTCTCTACAGTCCGTTATTTAACGCAGAGAATTTGTGCGATTTTGTTGAATTAAAACAAAATACTTAAAATATTTTCATATTCCTCAGACCAAGGAATCAAAAAGGGTCTTGTTTCAGTGTTGGTACTGACGATACCAGCACTACCCAGCTCTATGTTTAGCTTTCATGTTTATTTTTGATCAGTAAATAAGTTGTGGAATAAATAAAATAATAAAAAAAAAAAATCAATCAATGCATTAATATAAAAAAAATTTAAATTATTAATAAAATAAAATAATAAAAAAAGACATACATTTAAATAATCAAATAATTCTAAAAAATTAAGTAATGTGTTGAACATTTTTCCAGCTTCTTCTGTCACATCTATCCCCAGATAATAATCAACTATTTAAACGTGTAGAGTGGAGTGATGTTTCAACTACACAAATTAAGATCTGTGAGACAAATGATTGCTGTCTGGAGCTGCAGCAACTAATCATTTAGTTGTCAACTATTAAATCACTCACCAACTTATTTTAAAATTCATAAATCAGACTGACTAATTCTTAGAGTAAACTAAACTCAAAAGGTCTCTTTCCTCCTCTGTGACAGTTAACTGAATATCTTTGGGTCGTCAAAAACTAATCAATTAATCAAGACAATAATCAACAGATTAAACGACAATAAAAATAATTTTTCTCTTTAAATAGTTGCAGCCCTGATAGTGTCAGGTAATTCTACTCATACTAATTATTATTACAAATAATATGCAACACATAAAACTCATTTTTCCCCTTTTTAAATAAAGATTTTTTCTTATTGCTTCAACTTTCTAGTCTTGAAAATCTTCATGTGTAGTTGTTTGTGTCATCTTTAAATTGTGTCTGTGTTCTTTCAGTTTTGCTGTGTGAAGCTCTCTGGGCGTGACAGTGTCTGGGTTACATATCCACAGGTTTACATGAGCAGAATACAAAAGATCTGCTATTAAAAGGGTGCAATAAAATAAAGATTTAGGTGTTTTATGGCAATTATTATGTTTCATTTGTTCCTAACATTTCCATTCTTGGAAACTCCAGACTGTTGAAAGGTTTTATGATGGTTTTATGGGACAGGAGGGAAACCTGAAACTCCCCTGAATGTTGTTTTTACGAATTTCTCTGAACACGTTGACCTGATTTCACAGATTAGTAAAAACACAACTCAGAGAGACACAAGAAGAATTAAAGAGTGACTGTGAAACTACTGCTTCCTTCATATGATTTGAGAATGAACGGCTGAATTGTGAGTAGAGAATAAAATCGCACAGAAAGGATAAAATGTTTTAATTCAGATTCATTTATCTGTAAATAGATCAGTTCTTTAATGCAGGTCTGAGACCAGACACAGTAATAATTACATGAACTGAATCCCCATCTGCTTTCTCTGTACAAGTGCTCCCTCCTGTGGGCGACACGTCACACTGCAGCTGATACAGGAAATAAAATCCGACTGTTTTATTATAATAAACTGAATTATTAATATTAAAATATCTTCTATAAACGTGTTTATTTATTGCTATTATTTTGTGTTTTACAGCTGATATAATCATGTGAATAGAGGCTCATACATCTGCATGAGTGTGTGTGTGTGTGTGTGTGTACAGTGTGGCTGGAGGCCAGGACACACTGACCTTTGACCGCGGCCACAAATTGGCTAACGGCGGTCTGTCTCAGCCAGTCAGAGCAGCTGGATTAGCAACGTGTTGCATGATGTCAGTGATTATGCTGATCTGTGTGTGTGTGTGTGTGTTGAATACCATCAAGCAGGTGATGACGATGACGAAGACGGTGAAGAAGAGGACTACGGCGTAGAAACCCTCTCTGCTCCACACGTGATCCCTCTGCTCGCCCTGCAGCACGTTCTTCTACAGGAAACAGAGACAACAAGTTTCAAAATAAAGTTTCTGATCGTCCTGGTGTTCAAACACATCGTTATAAAATCCCACAGGCCTTCATCCTTCCTGTGGTCAGGTGCAGACATCATCTGCATCAGACGTGCACGCTCACTTGGCGCCATGTTTATAAAGATGTAATGGTGCACAGGAAACCACTTCAAGATTTCTACATATTCAGACGAACAGTTCAGTGAAGGCCCAGTTTTTCCTCTCAGTGTCCTCCTAAGTCACTGAGGCAGTGTTGTACAACTCCAGGTATTCAGACACCAACACTATCAGCTCCTCCATCTCGTCTTCCTGCGACCATGATGCCCGCCCCCTTGTCCAAAGCCAGGTGGACACCACCAGAAGTTTAACACAGTGACGTCTGTGCAGTGCAGCAAAATCTGTGCGTGTTCACGTAGGCAGCAACTGATCACACTCCTACTGCCACGTCTGAAGCCTCCTCCTCTCTGCCACCTTCCCCTCAGTGTGAAGCAGCTTAAAGGTGACAGAGCGCATAAATTAGCATTAAAGTAGAGCTTGTTAAAAAAACAAAGTGCCAGGGGAAGAAGGGAAGCCCCACATGTCATCACATCCTAGAAACATCCCTGTGTACATGTGCGAGGCCCCTGACTGGCCCCTGACTGACTGAAATATATTAAATGTTATCCTAAGTTTTTAGGTCTTGGTTCATGCAAACAGTGAAGTTAAATCAGTCACACCGAGCCTCATTCATGAAATGTTAATAAATCTGTGAGTACATTGGCACATAAAAAAACCTCTGTACTAAAAACCTACTCTAGATTCATGAAAGCTGCAGAAAACTCTGATTTGGTTGGAGGCACGTGTGTATCAGTGTGTATCAGTGTGTATCAGTGCGTATCAGTGTGTATCAGTGTGTATCAGTGTGTATCAGTGCTTCCAATCAGTTGTAAACTGATGAACAGTCAGTGACATATATGCCATATATGGATAATTACAGGTGTGTGTTACAGGTAAGGACAGGTGCCTCCTGTTGACCTGCGAACATGGAGCAAAGAAAGAAAGAGAGAGAGAAAGAAAAACTTTTCCGACGCTGAGACCGATGTTATTTTAGGTAACGTGGGGTTGAGAAATACATTTCGTTTTCTTCTGTTAGCGGTGGTGTGACAGGGACAGGTAAATCAAAGTCGTAAGAACCATTTAAGAAACAAAAATGGTTCGACATGAAACTTGATGCAAAAAGATGCACAAGTACACACATCTGACATCATCAGAGAGAACTCAGCCTCAGCATCGTTTGTCACTGTTGTGAAATTAAACCACCATTAAAACATCTTCCAGGCAGTCTGATGTAAAATCACACCGTCTCCCGCCAACTCTCTGACAGCTTGGGATTCACCAGCTGTCCGGTGTGAGCGCAGACAGACGCCGAATTGCTTTCTCACGTCCACCTGTCTTTTTAAAGCAAAACTGAATTTGAAATAATGTTTACGTCTCACATGTCGCGTCTGTAATAATTAACTTAAACAAAAATGACATTCAGTTTGGGGCTGCAGTGTGTAAAGAGCGCAGAGGAGGAGCCGCTGGTTTATTTGATTTATTCAGAGAACAGAGTTTTCCATTCTTGTATCAAAGGCACCATGTGTGACGATTTCAGTTGTTCTTTGAGACAAACAAATTTTGCAGTCGAAAGTGTGTCCGAGCACGTGTGTATTTACCTCCATCAGCGTATCTAAGTATGTCCGCAAGCTCCGAAATTCTCATTTACATATACATTGCGACCTGTGTCTCATCATGTACGTGCGCCATCTTGAAAATACAGGTACGTACAGGGACATACTTGAGAAATACGCAATCGCCTTTTGCGTTTTCACTTGTGCTGAAGAGAGTGACACAAAGCAGCAGCGAGCAGGCTAGTCACAAGTGCCGGTGCATTTGAAAAAAGGCAAAAAGGCAATGTGACCAGCGATTAAAAAAAACGAGGATCAACATCGGGGTAGCCTTTCCCAGGGGGAGAGAGCTGCTGAAGGAGAATCACAGCTAACAGCTGTTAGCCGCAGGGAGCGATCACACCGAGATGAAACGCTAGAAACGCGGCACCAGTAAAACCATTGTTTTCCTATGATACGGTGCGTCTGACCGGCGTTCAAGTGTCTTTTTAGACGGGCGTCTTTTTAGTGACGCGTTTTTGTAGACGCATCTTTTGAGACACACGTAGACACTGAAAAGTTCAAATATTTTCAACTTTTTGAGCATCCGACACCAGTAGCTAGCGCGCATTGAATAAGCGTTTTTCAAGCGACTTTGAAGCGTCCGCGTCTCATTTCTGTGTGATCGCATTAGCGCTGTTAGTGCTGGTGGAGGGATTGGTCACTACCAGCTGTTAGCGGCGCAGTAATGCGAGGAGAGGGGTGAGGTGTGTGAGGTTGAGCCACTTGTCAGTTGTCAAAAGACAAGACGTGATTGGTTTGTTTCAATTTAAACCGCACCAACAGTCCTACGTTGTAAACACAGCCAGCATGGTGAGGAGGGGGTTTGTCAACTCGCGTTACGTGTGTCTCGCGTTACTAGATGGGAGAAATTCCAACACACTGCCCGTTTAAGTCAATTTAAATTCACATTTTTAAGAACCCTGATCTGAAGCTTAAATCTGCTCAATTTGTCATGTTTACATCATGCGTTTCAAAGGCATCTGTGTGTTGTGAACATCAAAGAGCACAATATGAAATAAAACTCATTTCTAATAAAAAGAAAATTGTTGTGTTCACGTTTCATGAATGAGACTTGTTGTCTTCAGACGTGAGAAAGTGTCTTCTAGTTCACGTATGTTTATTTGTGAAGTGAGGGGAGCGACAGGCTAAGCGTGTGATTGTGGTGTAATATCCCTTTAAAGCGTCAGACAGGCCTGTTTCATTGTGTGTCTCCTGGCTGACGCTCTCAGGGAGTCTCTGATGTGTTGCTGTAGCATTATTAGAGAGGAGCTGTCACATGTCTCACTGCAGGACGCACAGTAATAATATTAATAAAGCTGCTCTGTTCGTCCTGCGGCTGATCGATGACACTTTAATAGTTCCATTAAACTTTTAGCAGCAGCACTCTGCTCTCTAATAATCCCAATCCATCCTCTCCGTCCGTCTCCACAGGGACTAACGAGGCTGCTTAACGAGCTGCAGTTACCGTGGAGACCGAGCAGCGGGCACACACACACACACACACACACACACACACACCTCAGTGGAGACCTCTGTGATGCCAAAGTGTCCCAGGTGGCGGTGAAGGACCCTGACGTTCAGTGACTGGATGACCTCTTCAGCGGGGCGGGGCTCGGAGACCCCCAGCCTATCAGAGGACACGAAGAGCTCGATGCCATTCTTCTTCTCCTGCAAGAGTCAATCAATCACTTTAACAATCAATCAATCAGAGGAGTGTCATGTTGGAGTGGTGTGTGTCTTACATTCAGCCGGTTGATGTGCACGTGTCCTGGAGGAACACCCAGCGCTGCCGCTACGCCTTCCCGAAACCAGCGAAGAAGACTGACGTTCAGCCTCCTCACATCCACAGCCAGGTACTGAGACACGGAGAGAGAGACACGTTATGACCTGCTGTTATTTATGACTTAATATTGTTCAGTGTCTGTTTACAGTGAGACAGTGTTTCCTCTGCTCCCTCTGAGCAGCAGCTTCATTTGGTTTCCTTCGTCTTTATTGTGCAACATTCACAAACACATGTTGAGTGTCAGAGCGAAGAGTCTGTCTGCTATCAAACTGTAGATGTTAAAATGTCTCCATCCTTCCTCACCCTTGACTCCCCCTCCATCCATCCCTCCATCAACCCCCCGACTCCCCCTCCATCCCTCCTCGCCCACGAAATCCCATCCATCCATCCCTCCATCCATCCCTCCCCCTCCTCTTGTTTGGCTCCTCTGGTTTTCCCAACAGTCTCTCAGCTTTCAGCAGAAGTGATACGGAGGCAGGTGAAACACAAACACTAATGACTCATCCTGGATTTTACTGTAATCACAGCGTGTGTGTGTGTGTGTGTGTGTGTGTGTGTGTGTGTGTGTGTGTATGTGTATGTGTATGTGTATGTGTATGTGTGTGTGTGTGTGTGTGTGTGTGTGTGTGTGTGTGTGTATGTGTATGTGTGTGTGTGTGTGTGTGTGTGTGTGTGTGTGTGAAGACGACCCTGAGGGCTTGTAAACACACACAGAGTTGATTGGTTTGTGTTGCTGATGTTGCTCAAAGACACACAGACGCCTTCTTTCCTCCATCTCGCTGAACAAGGTCGAACTCATGTCAGTCAAACCTTCATGTAAACATGACGAGGTTACACCTTCAGGCTCCGCCTCCTTTAACTACAGAGATACCGCTATAGACAACAAGAGCTACGACTGGTCGACCTGTGATTTGACGAATATGAAGTGTGCTGAAAAAAAGACTCAGTTATCTTCTGATTTTTAATAACAAAGACATCTCCACTGCAGACCCTCTGCTCGCTGAGATCATCGTCATCGTGAAGACTGATGACCGATATCCATTATCGATATATCCATGTTTTACCCCACCTTATTTTGGTGATCGTCAAGTCTCTTCTGTGGTGGAATTAACATCATCTTATACAGACATACTCATATCGTGACGGCCCACCAGCAGATGGAGACGATATCGGCCGATACCAATGACGTGCCGATATTACTGTGCATCCCTTTAAACATATGCAAGGAGAATTATTTTCCGTATATAACCAAATATTTCTGATCTGCCATTTTTGAAATGTCTTTGTTGTGTCCTACGGTCGTGTCTCGTCTGGACTGCACTACACTGCCCAACGAACTCCGGTGGTACTGCTTGTGGTAAAACATATTTATGAATTCTTATTTAGATCTATTAGTAATTAATAATGTTGATAAATTTGACTTAAAAGGTTGTATGACCTTTATTATGAGGCTCAAACATGTTTAGCAGCTCCGGACAGATTTTTTTTTTTTTTTTTTTTTGGCCAAAAATGGCTCCTTTGATAGTCAAGGTTGGCGACCCCTGGTTCAACATGATGGACGCAGCCACCATGATGTCATCCACTGGTTTGTGGAGTAATGTTCTGAAGCCGTGGCTCTGACAGTATGGCCGACGTCTTAGGATTTTAGAGCCATAAGTGACCGTACAAAAGGTTTCTCCTGATGGAGCTACGCTAGCAGTTTCCCTCTGCTTCCAGTGTTTGTGCTAAGCTAAGCTAAACATGTCCTGACTCTGTCTCTGAACACAGATGAAGCTGGTATTGATCATCCTGTCCAACTGTGAGTGAGACAAAAAAACATCAAGTCTGACGTCTGCAGCTCAAACACACCGACTGCTGCTGCTCTGTGTGTGTGTGTGTGTGTGTGTGTGTGTGTGTGTGTGTGTGTGTGTGTGTGTGTGTGTGTGTGTGTGTGTGTGGGCGGCTGTTTGCTAATGGCTAAAACAACAACATGTTCTGTTGCCACTTAATTCAATATCAGGAACAATAAACCACAGCCAGACACGCTCAACACACACACACACACACACACACACACTGATGTTATTATCAGTCTGCCTCTGGTCACAGTTTGTTCTGTTAAACAAACTCTTATTTTTCTGTCTCACACTGGAAATAAAATCCTGTGGAACAAACAAACAGAGCAGCGCTCACCTGCAGTCTGAAAAGCAACTAAAATAATGTTTTATTATTAATATGTTTGTTGTTTTCTACATTAATCAGTCATTCAGACAATAACGTGTCAGAAAACTATCAAAAAAATGCTCCCAAAAAGCCAAGATGGTGTCTTCCAGTCCGACCAACAGTCCAAAACCCAAAAATATTCAGTTTACTGTCATAAAACACAAAGAAAACAAAAAAACTCAACTGCAAATCAAACAGTTTAAGCAATAAAACCCATTTAAACAGTTTAATAAACCTACAAGCAAACAAATCAACCAATTAAAGAAACAATCCAAAGGATCAAAACAGAAACTATAAAAATACCACAGCCAATAAATAATAACAACAACAACTAAACAACCTTACCAAGTAAACATGTAAACATTGTTGATCCTCCCCGTCGACCACAGGAAGCTTTCACTCAATGAACACAGAGAACAGCAGAGAGACAGCGAGAGAGAGAGAGAGAGAGAGAGAGAGAGAGAGAGAGAGAGAGAGAGAGAGAGAGGCTGGCCGCCTGTCAGTCAGGGCTCAGGGACTTTTCGCTCCATTTCCTGATCTAATCATTCCCTGATCTGTGATTGGCTTACAGCTCAACCTGCCACCTGATTGGCTGTCGTCCAGGTAATGCCATTATCCCGCTGCGCTTCCTGTTAGGATCAGGTGCTATTTATGTCCAGCGCGCACACACACACACACACACACACACACAGTAATAGCCAGTAATTAGCTGATAGCCCTCGGGGCAGACGGGGCAGTGGGAGAAAGGGGTGAGTGGGTGCGAAATTGTCGATATGAACAATAAAACTATGTACAATGTGTAAAGAATAACAAAATAAATTAAGAACTGGTCCAAAATTCCCATTGAAATAAAAATGAGACATGATATTGCAGAAAATTAATAAAAAAAAAAAATCGACCAATTCACCCTTTGTTGGCCTTCTGATTGGTCTGCTGACCCACCAACCAGAGCGCTCCTCCCCATGGCAACAGTTGCTAATGTACTGGGGTTCGCCAAACATCGCCCCAGGCTGTGTTCTCCCAGGTTGTTGTTAATGGCGTCATGGAGAAACACAGAGCTCTCTAGCTGGCAAACGCGGATAAATCAGTGAGTTATATTATTTCAACATGGTTTACAGGTGTGTTCGGGGTGTCGGAGTAGTTTTTATTTTTTATTAATTTCATAATATGTGATGTAATCCAGCAATGTTACGCTAGCTACAGACTGTTGTTAGCTCGCTATGCTAACCTGTTGGCAGGCCTCAGACAGGCCCAGTTCGTATTAGACGTTAACTTGCTGGCAACATTAACGTTTGTAGAGGACAACATTGCTATTTATATAACGTCAGCTAACTGTGGTGTTAAACTTGTAAACACTCAATATAACGTTAACGTCGGGCGAGAGAGCTAGCAACCGCGGGGGGACAGCTCACGTTAGTGGCCATGGCTACCGTCTTACATCGGGACAAAACAACGATTTTCACCAGTTTTCGGATAGATAAGTCATGTAATGTCCATTCACTCAACTGTAGCCACGTTTGGATCCAACGTTTTGGACAGAATGATCGATTCTATTCGAATTACGAGAAAGTTAAATCTCCCAGTACTTTCTCTTGTTTCCTATGGGAATGAACCCCCACGAGACTAGTTTTGTCGAGCCCAGCAACAGTAACCAAGGAGGGCGGGTCTTGACAAAGGTGAATTAGCTGATGAATCAATTAGTTGACTGACAGAGAATTCATCCACAGCTATTTTGATAATGAGTTAACTTTTCTACGCAAAAATATTTTCTGGTTCCAGACACTCATTTGCTGTTTTTCTTTGTCATATATGACAATTAATTTATCTCAAATTAATCTCAAACTTTTGGACTGTCAGACAAAACAAACAAACAAACAAACCGGAGACGTCACTGTGGCCTCTGAGAAACTGACAATATAATCTTTTAAACCATTAACTGTGAAAATAATCAGCAGACTCATCGAAAATGAAAATAATTGCTAGTTGAGCAAGACCTGAAAACGCACTGTGTTTCTACGAGCTTCACATTGTTGTGCTGTTGGTCGTAGTCTGTGTTGTAGATGGTTTGAGGTCTTGAGTTTTTCTCAGTGGAAAGGGTCTTAGTACCTCGACCTGGAACAACCATGTACTTGTCATCTTTCTTCCTGACAAAATCAAAGTAACTGGAATATTTCCAGCTGCTGAATGTCATCGTTACCATTTTTCCAAGATAGCCTTCTGCTTTGTGACGTGTGACATGCACAGTGTCACGAATACGAAAATTAATCTGAGGATGCGACTGATTGTTGGATTATAAATCAGCAGGTGGGTGACAACAAAACTGAGGTTGTCAGAAGCTGACATTGGGTGAGAGGCAGGGTTCACCCTGGACCAGACTATCACAGGACTGACTCTATAGCTCCTTTCACACTGCCAGATTTTCTGTGAATGTTGGGCCGTTTTGCCGGCAAGCTGCGAGCGTTTAGACACACAGAGCTGGATTGGCGAGTTGATCCGAGGTGCCCAGACCGAGACGCCCTTCTGCAATGGGAGGAGCTGTTGATGACTTGTGGGAGGAGCTGTTGATGACTTGTGGGAGGGGCTGTTGATGACTTGTGGGAGGAGCTGTTGATGACGCCGCACGTGCGAGCCACTGGCGGTAGATAAACAGGAAACAGCTGATAGCAGGAATTAGCGAGCAGCTAGTAGCAAGAGGGAAACACAAACCTGGAGGAAACCCACGCTTACACGGGGAGAACATGTAAACTCCGCACAGAGGGGAGGGGCGCCCCCACCCTGGGTTCAAACCAGGAAACCTCTTGCTGTGAGGCGACAGTGCTAACCACTGCATCACTGTGCCGCCCCATTTTAACTTCATAGAGGTCTTTTGGTGAATTCTTTATTGATCAGCGTTTAGCATCTCTGATTAACCACGACCAAACTATCACTACTGTACATTTCACTGGGCAGGTCTCAGTCCTCTCTAAATCACTCAAAAATCCGTCTGCTTCAGAGAGCGGAGCATAATCCAGAGTCATGAGGCAGAGCGACTGGCTGACACACGTAAAGATATTTATATGTTTCTATGAGACATTTTATTGAATCAGGCAGAGCAATGAGATTACTGCAAGCGAGTCATTTCTTGCAGCGTGTTAGCTGTGCAGCCTCTCTTCAGAGCGCTGACGGGAAAAACGTGAGCGCCACGTGCAACATCCAGCTCAATGAGATCACTCGCGCACACACACACACATGCAAACACACAGCTGAATGAGTGGGTTGACGTGAGGTTAGATTATTCACGCTTGTGTTGGTTCCTTTGAGAAAGAATGGCTCCAGTTCAGAGCGGAGCAGGCTCAATAAGCTCTAATCCGACATGAAACATTCCCTTTATTTAATAAGTGAGTGTGTACTAATTTATACTGCATTAACATCACCCTCATCATCACAGCTTCATCTCAACACATACATGGTAGCCAGAGGCTTTTTACAGGAGCTGCTAGTTGCTCTAAAACTAAATTCTTTTTGCAAATACACAAATATGTTGAAAAAATAAAATGTTAAAATGTGTGTTTATACAGGAAACAGATGAAGCTGCAGTGGTATCACAGCCTCCTGGATGAATCATGATTCTCTCTGTGGGTTTGAAGTGGCGTCAAAGTTCCCTCCACTAGCAGATGTAACACACACCACTGACATGAATAATTTAATAGTTTCACACACACACGCAGTTTGGGTAGTGTGTAGGCTGAGATTTGAACTTGAGCACAGCGAACCCGCCTGCTGCTGCTTTCATGCTGCATGTTTAAATATTTGCTTTGTAGCGTTCACTGACACAAATACACAGATCTGCAGGTAACGCAGCAGCAGTCACCTCAGATATGAAAAATAATCACCGCCCTGTGGTTGTATGACTCCGCCCACCAGTCCAGTGTCTCTGACAGTCTCCATCATGTCAGTGAAAACATGGATGCTTCACACACAGAAGATCTATACAATCAGCCCAGTGTCAAGATTAGAGTCACCAATTCAGCATCTGACCAAATGTCTCCCCTTCTGTTCCTGAGATATGACGTTACAACATGATGATGTCACAGTCAAGCTGACCTTTGACCTTTGGACCTTCATTATTTTATCCTGTTAGACATTTGTGTTGGGTTAAACATGAGCATGTTACAGTCCTGGAGGATTATTAATGTGCACCTCCTCCTGTACTGCCTTAATATGCACATTCAGCACATCCAATGCATCAAAACATTGTTTTCTAGTTGGAGCCGCGCCTCGTTTTCAAACTGTATGGTTTGACTAAAATGAACAATGACAGCAATATAGTCCACGATGAGCAGCGCTAAAATCAACCTGCGTAGTTGTCCCTCCATTGTGACATTACAAAGTGTCACATTTATCTTGCAAGTGTACTCTTCTTCAACGTTTGCTTTACTTCCTGGATTTTTCCCACATGGAAATTCTGACCAATCAAGAGCAGCTTTCTCACACAAGGCATTTGATCTGGTCCTCTTGTAAATGCTGCCGTGAGAACACGAACCAACTCTAGGCAATTATACAACTTTGGAACAACATGAGTCCCTGATTCAGACCAGAGGAGACGACTCTAGGACTGACAGCAGCCTGAGAGACAGGGATGGACGGTTTGAAATAAAAAAAGACTAAAATTGATGCAGCAGAAAAGCATCTCAGCAAAAGCCCACATTTCCAATCATCAGGAGAAAAACACCTACTGGACTTGAACATCAACAGGTTTTTGGAGATACACAAATATCACAACGCCGACCTGTTCAGGAGGTGGTTAAAGGAATGAGAGACGGAGGATGTGTTCACACCAACCAACGAATCAGCCACTTGTAAGGAAACCAGCCGTTCCACTGTTCCACATTTTGACATGATGAACAACATGTCAGAGCACGTTAATCAGAGTTTGCACGGCTGCACGTCAACAAGAGCATTAATAAAATATTTAAACAGCTCAGTAGGAAAATTTTGTGCGTGTGAACTCAGAGACTGACGTAGTGACACCTTCTCTCATCTACTGAAATTAAAAAATGAAAGCACAGTTCAGTGTCACTCAGCAGCTCTCAGCTCCACCATTAGGTTTTCACGCTCCAACAAATAACTTCAATCTAACACACACACACACACATTTGACTACAGTGTGTGTAACAACCAGCTTGCACGTGCTGTGAGAACCTGACAGGAGAGCAAAGGCCACACACACACACACACACACACACACACACACACACACACACACACACACACACACACACACACACACACACACACACACACACACACACACACACACACACACACACACACACACACACACTGCAGTGTCTTGCAGGCATGTGGTGTGATGCAGAGATGGGAGGTGACTGGGCACCATCTGGGACTTACACAACCTCTCTGCCTCTCAGCTTCCACACAAACACATTTGATTCTGCTAGATTAGAAGGAAATATACAACGACTGACAACGAGTTATTACAGATCAGAAGATAGGATGTGTGCTCGGAGTACATTCTGTAAAAACAGAAAAATAATCCAGTTAGTGACACGGCTGCAACTGATAATGACTCATGAGAGAATGAAATCAGCCTCTGCTGTCGGTGAATGTGACCTCATGTCTTCTTATGTCATCGTCAACAAGGTGAAAACTCAACAATATTGGTGCATCCCTAATAAACATGAAATCAGGCTATCTGCTTATTACTTCCAGATTAATCAAATTATAATTTGGTCTAATAAAATGTAAAGTAATGGTTTTAAAAAAAGGCTGTACCATTCTTCTGAAGCTCAAAGGTTTCGTCTTTAAACCACCTGTTTTTGTCCAACAGCCCAAAGACTTGTTCGGTTTATGAGCTTTTTCTGAGATTTAGCTCCTAGCTGCGTTGTTCATCATGTCACCTTGTTTGCTGGGAGTTCATTAGCCTATTTTGTTCGTGTACTGTGACACCTGCCACAGCGCCGCTCACTGAATGTTGACAGTTTGTCGGGTGAGTGGAGGGGGCGGGGCTTAGCCATAGGTCAATAAGTCGACTGAACTATTTCAATAACCAATCAATCATTTCAATCTTTCTGTAAGCCAATACTCTGGTTGCAGTGTCTTACAAGTGAGGATTTTATTTAATCGTATCACACACACATCATGCAGGTGAAACGCTGTCAGAGCGTCACTGATGAAAAGGAAGCACCTGCACATTTATGTCAAAAAAGTTAAACACTGACAATGTTTTAATCTACTTGCATCTTTATTAAGGTCAGAACTGTCAGTCAGTGAGCAGGTGTTACCTTTAACTTTAATAAAACAAAAAATAAATATATAAAAAACAGACACAGATAAATGTTTAATATATATATTCATTAAAGTGCTTTGAGATCTGATTCTGTCATTTCACTGCTTTTTCTTTCCCTCCTGGTGACGTGATGAAACGGCAGCAGCCTGCAGGGACAGGTCATGTGACCACACACACAGGAAGTCAGTTAACCCAGAGCAGCGTTACGTAATGCAGCGCTGAGCCTCACAGCGGTTTCTCATTGATAAAAGCAGAGGACAGTCGGCCACAACTGTCAAGTCACAGTGTGATGAGAACTGACAGCTCCTGCTCGTCAGCTGATCCCCAGCTCTAAAATACTCACAAAATAAATACCTTTGTTTACATTTTATTTCCTGTCCTTGACTTTCAAAATATGCCATATGTGGCCCTTTACACAATAATGGTTAATCGAGCAAGATCACTTCACATTTTTATCTTTCACCTCACAATGACAGGACCATCATACAGTTTGCAGACAGTCATCACGTCATCATTGTCTCGCTTTTCTTTTAAACCCATTTGATGCGAGAATCAGTCGGCCCCCAGGTATTTTCACATTATTTAGTCTTTTGTTCTCGTCCTTTAATTCTCTTGAGATCCATCAGATTTATCTTGAGATGCCCTGGAGGGTCTCAACCTGCAGCTTGGGCATCACTATAGTCTATGGGAGGCCTTTGCACTGAGCTAGTTTAGTTTTATGCAACAAGCATTAAAAGCATGTTGAGGAACTTTTACATGTAAATAATGTCTGTTACATTCAGGCCCTGCTGCAAAACAAGTTCACACAATGCTGATCAGGTCAATTATTTTATAATAGATTCATTTAGTTTTTGTTGTCTTTTTCTGGTCTTTTTATTTCAAAATAAAAAGGAAGGGCACACTGTAGTGGTCCAGAAATGCCATCACATGACCAGGTAACCTGCAGATGAATACATATACATTATTTACTAAAGTACAAATTTAAATTTCACATTAATCTTTCATCGCACTCTCAGCGAGTGAGTGTTTAATTCATCAGGCGCTGTGCAGGGTGACCTATATCCCACCGCGAGGACCCCTGGACCCTGACGGCTGTGAAGACTGAACCAGAGAAACAGTCTGCAAACAGACAGACAGGTAACCTATCCAGCATTCACGTCTGTCTTTTGGTTTCCGCCGTAGGTTCCTCCAGATTGCCTCTCCCTCCCACAATGCATCTGTGGCGACGACACCTCTGACTGTGTTGGCAGAGGACTGTGTGAGTGTTGGCGGTGAGACCTCTGTTAAATTAATAATCAGAATATATTTCTGCTATAAATAAAAGTCTGAACTGACTGAAACACACATTTACTAACAACACTTCATCCATACTGAGTCCATTATACTGCACTTAGTCCACAAGTCATTGATATAAATTGTTAAATACTAATATTAAATGATGTGAGATGTGCACTAGGAGACATCAGAACACACGCGTGTCTTGGACACCAAAGAGACCAGAGCGGCTCTGGAGGGGAGTTAAAACTCATTTAACTTTATGGTAATGAGCTCTGACGCGGTTCAGGGGCGACCAATCGGAATGCCGATGCGACCAAAGCTGCCACAGATATTTTTTACAGTCGTGCTTCTTGGGCGCCCACGAGAGACTTTTCCTCTTTGGGAACGTCTGGTGTGAACGTACAGTAAGCGCTCTCAGTGTAGTGAGGTGACGGCATCACAGATCAAGCTCTCCAGTCAGACCCTCAACACACTGCGGGTCTCCTTGAAGAATACACCAAAGATACCAGAGATGTCCACTGCACTCAGTGTTAAAGTCCATGGTACAGGCAGGCAGACCAAACATGCATCCAAGGCACTCTGACTGTAAAGATTCTTTATGAATACATGGAAAAACCAACGTGTTTAAATTAGACCAGAGACGCACTTCACTCCACCACAGAGGGCCAGACGCTGGATAGCGACCTTGGTGATTTATGATGACACTCTGCGGACCGAGTCCTTTTACGCTTTTGCCTCTGCCTCAAAACCTGTGATTAGCCACTCTGCAACAGACAGCGTCTTCATTTAGCTTGTTTTACCAGTATTTAATTTGTTTATTGCTCTTTAAATGTCAGCTGTTACATGGCTGTTTAAAACATATGTCTGGTAGCTGTTCTATATGGCTGGAATTCTGGAATATTAATGGCCAAATTGTCCGTCAAAAATTGAGATGGTTCGGGCATCTGATCAGACGCCTCCTCAGCACCTCCTGTTGGAGGTTTTCCGGGCACATCCAACAGGTAGGAGGCCCCGGGGCCGACCCAGAACACACTGGAAGGATTATATATATGTCATCTGGCCTCAGAGCACCTCGGGGTCCCCCAGGAGGAGCTGGATATTATTATTACTAAGGAAAGGAACGTCTGGATTCCCTGTCTCAACCTGCTGCAAAGTGTCCTTGTTAGTCTCAAGAGATGTTGTGTCTTAGGAATGTCAAGGCGCCACATATTTTGACTGTTGCATGTGTTATGGGAACTATAAAGATAGCAGGGCTGGAGGACATCTAGCCACTCACTCACTCACTGACTGACTGTTCATGCGGTTGTATGTGTGTGTGACTCTATTCATGAATGCTTCTTAAAACTCAAGAAAGACAGCCGACGTGTGAAGACTTTTTCTTTAAACTGTTCATTAAATAGTTGTTTTGCCACCACAACCCCGACCCAGGTAAGTGGATAAGCGAATAAATAAATACACGGATAGAAATATGAGGCTGATCACAGGGTTTTTCAAGACCAAGGTGGCAAAGGCCTGTGGCGGGGGGCATCTGGACAGCTATACTTTTAGATACGCCAGACTATAATATGAAAATATGGGTAAAACTCAGCATTGAAATTGTTTTAAGGAAAACTTGGTCAACACCAAAAGGGATTTATGAGTCTCTTATTTTATTTTTTGCCAGTCTTTTTCGTCCTTTTTTCAGCTGTGACCTGTTGAGTGTTGCATTGTGGGACAAAATGTCCATCGACAAAAGACTCAAAGCTGCTGTCATGGTAATGTCTGCATGCTGCCATTTTAACTGTGTATCATCTTTTCATTTTCAGTGTGAACACAGTACAGACTGTAAACACAGCTGTGGCTGAAACACACACACACACACACACACACACACACACACACAGTGTTCAGTATCTGGGACACAGTTTGTTTCTGGTCTTTTCCTCTCTGACAGTGAGAATCTTTGGTCGTCTCACGATTTCTGATTTAAAATGATTCTTTGACTAAATTAAAAGAAACCAGCGCTCTGTGCGCCACACCCTCGACTCCTGTCCTCAATAGTTAACCATTAATCAGTCTGCCCCACAAATGCTCGATCAGACTGGAATCTGGGAAATTTGGAGGCCAGGTCGATGCCCTGAGCTCTCTGTCACGTTCCTCAGGACGTTCTTGAGCAGTTTGCGATGTGGCGTGATGCACTGTCCTGCTGGGAGCGCTGTTGCCATCAGGTGAGATCTACTAAATGTCTGGTATCGTGACGCGCCTGGATGAGGTACAAATTATTCATAGTCCACAACATTACATTATTACAAAGATCTGATTCAGAATCATAGAAGGATCCAGAACACCTGTCTGTCTCTCTGTCTCTCTCCATCTGTCTGACTTTGTCCCCGTCTCGCCGTCTGTCTCTCTCATTATCAGCCAGCACATACCTGTCTGTGTCTCCGTCTCAATGTCACCCTGAAGGTCGCTGCTGTTTATCTAAGAGTTATGCAACCGCCCATTGTGTAGGTAAGTGGGTCTCTCACACGCACACACTCATGATTAGTGTTTCCATGGCAACAGAGAGTGCAGCATCTCTCCTCCGGCACCGTGGCTACAGACGAGTCCGCAGCTCCTCATCTGTCATCTGCTCACTGTCTGTTTGCTCTGACCTCTGACCTGCTCACTGTCAGCCGCCTGTGACCTCACCGAGGGAGAGGGTGAAGCTTCTTTTTTCAAACGCTTGCAACAGCTTCCAGAGACGTCTCATCTGCAGCCGTCAGCTGCTGGTCGTCAAACTGAGGCTCTCAGGATTAAAGTAGCACAGTAAACATCTGCAGCTGCTGATGGTGTTTAACTGCATCAGAGACACCTTCAGCTCACCCTCACTGACATCTGACTCTGTCTCCTTGATAATGACAACAATGAAGTCCATCACACGCCTGCGTATCAATGACACCAAGCTCAAACTGAACTGATCATACACAGAGGAAGTGGTCAGAGTACAGTAGTCAGGATGTGCAGAGGGCTGATGGTTTGCCTGTTTCTTAAGCAACATATCACTGCAGTTTGGCGGCTTAACACCGATTCATTTGCATATTTTGGAATAGCAGAGGCACGACACGCCCGTCTCTCTCTATGACTGGTTAGTACTCGGTGCCTTTGTTGGATTGGTTGGGGTAAGATTTGCAAATTCAGAGAGCAAATGTAATAAAATTTGTGCTTTTCTTGAGTGCTCCTGAAGAGAAATACAACAGTGGTGTATCTGATATGTGTGCAGGTGCTCTGACGTGCACCGGTGTATGTCGTCTTTAAGTACCTTTCAAAGGCTGGTGAGGTATTTACATATTTATGCAGCAGCAAAGTAAATCTTGTATTTCTACAACCCTCCCTAATCCTTTAAAACACATCATGACAGATTTGTCACAACACTGCACCTCCAACACACGTTTAAATGAAGGGATCATTCAATGGAAACAGACTTTATGCAGACCTGCAACCTTCCAAATCTGACCTCACAAAGACCAAAACTAATAATACATTCAGGCCTTCCACAAGTCCATATTAAATCACCAGCACACATGAAGTGTGTCCTCAAAATCTGAGCAAGAAAAGACAAACACATTTTGCAACCATGAAAAAAAAAAACAACTCCCACCTCTCACCCAATCAGGGAGCAGATTACTCACCACGGTAACCAGATGGCGTGCGGACACCACAGCGTGCTCCGGCTGAACCTCGTGATGTGGTCGTGCCAGAAGGTCGAGGGTTCGCTGGCCGCCGGGCTGATGACGAAACCGAGACTCCAGCAGGGCGGCAGGCATCACTTTGGCTAACCTGGCAGGGTGCTGATGGTGGAGGTGGTGACGATGATGATGATGGTGGTGGAGGTGGTGGTGGTGGGGGTGGGTCTCTGGAAGGCTGTCCACATCAGGCTGTGAGTTCAGGTCGTGCTGGGGGTGAAGGGGTGGAGGGAGACGACTGGAGCGTCGAGAAGGGAAGAGACGAAGCTCGTGGTCACCGGAGGACGATTCTGAGGGGAGACGAAGATGAGGACAAATGTTTGAAAACTTGCAACTAGACAATCGATTGTTCGCATATGCCTCATTTTCACTGCATGCTTGAGCTCGACTCACTTTTGGTCCCAAAATTCTCCGCTAATCACCATGGCAACACCAGGTAAAACTACCGTGACTTCATTTTGACACTCGCTGGATCCTTTTTTGCAACCAAACAGAGGAACGTCTGCACTTCGTTAGTTGTGTGGCTGCCGTTTCCTAAAATTTGAAAATTAAAACAACTGCATTCCCAATGACGGTAGCTTGGCTATTTCAAAATGGCGGGTTTGTAAAGGACGTCCCGTGTTGTGCCTGTAACGATTCTCTCTGACCACTGAAAACGACTTCTCATTTTTAGTCCACTACTGTCAGATTTGCTGACTGAAATAACAACTGTCGCTGGCAAAATGTATCAGCTGTAACTAGCTAGCTAATTATCGTTCGCTCCAAATGTTGGTTGAAACAAGTTCTCCTGCCCATTTATAATGTTCATGACTGAAAAAAGAGTGAAAGCTTTAAAATTTGGGTCTTAAATTAAATTCATGCCAACTCTGAGATGCCAAGACTGAGGTCGAAGCTAACAGGTCCTCTGCAAAAAATTAACGCCATCGTTGCCCTCGCAGGAGATTATTAGTCCAGGTAAGACGATAGTTAAAGCTCGTCATTTATAGCATTATAATAATGTTGTGTCCACACATCACTTGTGCAAGTTTCAGCACTAGAACATCTTGTGTCGCTTCATATGTGCATGAAAAGGCTGAATCGATGAATGAACTTCTGCCAGTGAGTCCTCGGCGCCATAGCTCCCCGGAGGATCTCAATGCTGGTTGGCTATCACAGAGCGAACTGGTCGCTGAAGTTCAAATTTTTCAGCTCTCACAAATAAGTGTATGACGCAAAACTGTGCTACTCACAACTCACATCGCTTCCATCACGCCACCTGATGAGAATTCACGTCTAATCGCATCTTAACATTGACTTCACACGTAATTAACTTGCGCTAATTGTTTTATTCGCACCTGGTGTGAACACAACATTCGGAAAAACTTGTACAAGCAACACAAATGTTAGATTTGTGCGTCATTGTTCACATCTTGGAGATAATCTAAGCATCATAAGTAAAGTATTAAAGTAAGCTTGAATGTGCTCAGCTTTACTTACATACTTGTTTGCATTTCCAAACTGTGTTTTTGTACTTTTAACATTAGAAAAGACCTGCAGGATGAGAACTAACTGACGTGTTTGGCAAAGTAAAGCTCTTTCAGGATATGGGATGACATGCCATCTTTCAGGCGGCTCAAAATTTCGAAAGACCATAATCCAAAAAATGTCCTACTGGACAAAAAGCCCGGTATCCTGAAAAACAAACGTACATTGCTCTGAAGGGTTGTTCCTCCAAAAGAGACTACAAACTCTCCTAAACAGAAGCATATGTCGTTTTGTCTGTTGAGCCATATTTTCTCCATAATTGAAAATATTTCCACACTGCTGATTTATTCCTGAGTAACTAACGTTATCGCCATTACAGAATTTCAAAATAAAGGCTTAACCTAAAGATGACATACGGGTCGATGTTTTCACTTTGCATTGATGATACTGGATTGCTGATCATCATCTATCCTGGTGGACAGACAGACCATTGCAACTGGTTTCTACAAATTAAACTTAGGGGCGTTACCAGTCGGCCCCGTACGCTCCACGTCATCGCGGAGGATCTCATTAGAGCTGCGAGCCCGGCCAGGTGACGACAGGGACCGGGATCGGTCAGGGCTCTACCACGGACCAAACGGAAATTTGAAGTGACTGCATCTGTATGGATCCAGATCAATGGATCTTTACACCCATAGTCCTGACCAGGTTAGGTCTGCAGCAAACGTTATCATGGAGATCTAGCCTGATCACAAGAGAGAGAGCCATCTTTGTATGACAGAAAACCTCAGGCTTTAGACTCAACCTACCTCACTAAGACACTAATGCTGCTTCATGGTGCAGCCCTCTGGATGCTAACGTTAGCCTGAACACTGAAAGCATCCAGGACCAGCTCCCACACAGTGACTGTCGGTCCTGAGCAGGATTTTTCTACAATATCCTGTAAACCTACAAAGTGTTGCAAAATGATATGCTAACTCTCAGCTAACCATCATTTATTGACTTTAAAGACTTGAGGAAGAGGAGGAAGATCCGCAGACAAGAGCGGTTTTACTCTTAATTATGGTAGAGATCTACCTCAGGATATAAACGATCACCTCCCTCTTCCTCTTCCTCCTCTAATCTTTTAAAAATCTATTCCTCCAACGCAGCACATTGAGCAGCGCTCGCAGAGAGACGGCAGAATAAGAGATGAGAGCAGGAGATCCCATCTGTCTCTCTCTGCGCTGTCACAGCATCTTTGGTCAGGATGGAGGCTTTCATCAGGCTGCAGGCAGGCTCAGAGGAAACCCCTGCACACCGACTGAACTCACCCAGCCGTGATGAATATGAACACTGCATAATTCATCCCCAGTCTTTATTTATCCTCCGAGATAAAAAATATCTACTGAGTGAAGCCCTTTTTTACCCCGGCAACATCCGGCCTCTTGTTCACAGCTACAGACGTTCACACTGAAGATGGATCTGTCTATTTAAAGACGACGCAGACAGGAACCTCAGCTGGACCTGAGCCCAGCACGCCTGATCTCCACTGTTTGCTGACCACAAAGATTAAATGGACAAAAAGCCAATCTCCCCCTGTCAGCAATCAATAACATCTTTTTCTTTGTGATTTAGCAAAAACTAAAGTCAGACTTTTCCTTGAATAGTCAGTTTCTCTGTCTGATGGCTGCACTCCATTTAGCTAATTTAACATGTACAGCGTTAGCCAAGAGGCTCATCTGGACAGATGCTGCATTGACTTAGTGTCAGAAATGGGCCGATATTTTATTCAGACAATGCTTATAGTCTGCATTTTTATCACATCGTGGGCCAGTTGAGGAAGTACATTTCCCTCTGAGATGTATTTGAGTAGAAGTATACAGTTATATTAAAGCAGCTGTGCAGAACTTTTCGTATCACCGCCCCCCTTGAAGATCCGCATGTTAATTTGAACCCAACAGCGACAACAAAGCCTTTCTCTATATGGCTGTTTATAATAATTTTGGTCCGATAACATTTGTTTTAGCATCAAAATGTTATTTTCCTAAGCCCTTCTACGACGTTTTCCAATGTGACCTGACGTAGATGACTGCATGATGGCGATGCTACATATACATAATGTGCGGCCCACTCTCATCGGAAAAAACAACCACATAGGTCGACCAGCTTATTACGACCCATGCTTGTGTTTAATATAAGGCAGTGCCCTCAAGTGGCCGTAGTAATTATAACGGGAGCAAAGGACACGGTGACGTGACATAGCTTAAAAAGCGTCTTAATCCACGTAATGTTGTACAAATATTGCAGAAGCCCTGATAGCAGCAATCGCCAACAGGCAGGACGTGGTCGACATCCAGTCCACCGAAGCTTCAGAATAATAACTAACACAGAAAACATGAGAAGGGAAAAATGCATAACAGTATTTATGATATCTAGCATAATGTTCATGATATATTGAAGCGACCCAACAGCAACTGAGACTGAAAAAAAAATTGTGTTTGTTTTACCAACCCCAAATATGTATGTTTGACCCGCGAGTACTAAAGAGCACAGGACTTTCACTCAGGAGACAAGTGTTCATGTGTTCACAACATACGTCATGTTACATTAGTGACAAAAATAACCTAGTAACCTAACCAGGAAGGTTTGGAGCAGAACTGCGACTGTTTCATGACATTAAGGACGTGTTTAATACTGCGACCGTTAAAACTAGGGCTGCCCCCTTACTAAGAACTTTCCTAGTTGACCAACAGTCCTCATCCGGGTCCATCAGTGGACTAGTCTCTGACTGCTGAGCGTGGACACTTCCTGTGTCTGTCCTTTCAAAGTAAAGTCCCACATGGTCCAGTCATATAGGTTTGGATTTATTCTGACAAGGCGCAGAAACCAAAAGTTATACGATTACACAAACAAACTAACCAAAATCGGCAGTGTGACACCAACAGCTCCTGTGTTCTGCAAGGTAAAATTACTGGTTTTGTCAAAGGAGTCTGGTGGTTTTGAAGATTGTGATGTAACAGCCTCAGAAAGAGCGGTCTGACTGCAAGGTAAACCAGCAAATATATTACACTGAATATGGATAAATACCTCAAACAACCCAACTTCAAAAAATCCAAACTAACCATTTCAGTTATTATTATTTTAGCACTCTGACCTACATCACAATCCTTGAAGAGTATTACCTGAATAAATCTGCTTAGTTACATTTCACCACTGTGAGCAGCACAGTGAGGCAGAACAGGGCACCTCTTTCTTGTTTATCTCAATAAATGTCTTCTCCCACCATGGCAGGGAAAGAAATTTGTTTCTCAGAGCTGACACCGGCGGTTTCTCTTCCAGCTTCAGTTTGACCCGCACACAGTCTGAGCTGTCAGACCGCTCGTCCGGGCGTCTGTTAGACTCGGCTGTCTGTTCTGCCAGAAAATACACTGAAAGAAAAATATCTGACAGCGTCCTCTGACTCCTGTCTCCCAGACTGTCTGCCTGCCAAGAACACGACGATTTCTCTTGGCTGCATCTGCGTCAAAATATCTGTTGTGTGACTCAACCGATGCAGACAGAAATCACAAACTGTGACCCTGTGTTTGTTTACAGGTGAATGTGAGATATAAAGACGTCTGACTGTTTTATGGGAACTTCCTGTTTCTGAGAAAAGTTGCACCAGTGCAGGTGGAGACATAATAAATTAAAGTATGCACTGGATTCTGCTGAAGCAGTTTCAGGAGGTTTCACTGACTGAATCAGTCCTTTGAGACGTCTCAGGAGCTGACACAGCTTCTCTCTCCACGGCCTCTTTTCTCCCTAACGACAGCGTCCTGGTTGCTATGCATGATGCTGAGCTGAGCCGCGCTCTGATTGGTCAGAGTCGGGCCTTGCCTCACCTCAGTGGGAGCCGTCAGCCAATCAGAGGTCGAGTTAGAGAGGGCTGACCCGGTAACTCTGTGGGGAGACACACTCCACAACACACACACTGGGAGATGACTGCATCTGATGCTGAGCATCTCTAATAAACCGTGTGTCTGACTCACAGTCTGTGTTTGAAAACATAATGCTGTCATGAAATACTCAAAACTTCACTTTGTGTCTTTTATAATTATCATTTATTCATTATTACAGAAATTAGCTTCTGTTTTCCTTAAAATAAACAACTGTCTGCTGCCGTCCTGTTAATGCTGCTGTGTGTTTAAACCAGTCACATCCCTAATTTTGAGCCTTGAGTTGTGTCACTGACAAACAGGAATGGAGGAACGAGTCTTTAACACTTTGAGAAATTCCTTCAAACTGTTTGATGCATTATTGTGTCTTTGTTTGGTCACGTATGAATGTTATTAGTGTCTCAAAAGCCCTTTTTAAACAGGAGCTGTGAAAATTTGCAGGAAAGTCCAATCAGTGTTTTTTCAGCATTGGCAGTATAAAAACAAAATCAGGTAGTGCAGCAAAATGCCGCCTACCTACTTTTGTTTATACAGAATGTGCCTTTTTCGGGGCAATGGGGGGCGTGAGCAAGTAACAAAACATGTAGCTCAGCGTGTGACGTAAACAGTGACGTGGGAGGGAAGCCGCGGCTGGTCAGTCCTTCGGTGATTCTCTCGTGAGTCGGCCCGTCCTTCACCGTCCCCGTCATCTGACGGTTAATGGCCTCTTCGTTTGCGAGGACAAGGAGGGCGCGCAATTCCTTGTCTCCCCAGTAGCTCATCTTTACAGTGTCTGTCAGGTTTGTGTTTCCCTCTTGCTACTAGCTGCTCGCTAATTCCTGCTATCAGCTGTTTCCTGTTTATCCACCGCCAGTGGCTCGCACGTGCAGCGTCATCAACAGCTCCTCCCACAAGTCATCAACAGCTCCTCCCACAAGTCATCAACAGCTCCTCCCACAAGTCATCAACAGCCCCTCCCACAAGTCATCAACAGCTCCTCCCGTTGCAGAAGGCCGCCTCAGTCTGTTTAAACTAAAAAGGTTCCTCCAATATGTCTACCCTACGAGGAGGAAAACTGGGCACCTTGGATCAACTCGTCAATCCGGCTCTGTGTGTCTAAACGCTCGCAGCTTGCCGGCAAAACGGCCCAACATTCGCAGAAAATCTGGCAGCGTAAAAGGGGCTACAGAGTTCTACACAAAAAATAAACCGATGGAGAAAATGTTTCAAGAACTGACAGAACTCTGGATGAATCACAGACTGACATGTGAGCCTAACATCGCCTGTGGAATTTGGGGTTTACTGCTCGCCACAATAGGAAGCAAGAAAATGTGAGTCAAGTAGTGGCGTCACCACTAATGAGTGCAGCACTCTGAGACTCTCGTCAAAAAGCCTGTGAGAGTTTTCCATTAGATTTTGGATTATTGCAGAATATAAACTCTGAGGCAAACAAACATTTCTGATACTTAGACGTCCTGTTCAGCGAGATAATCCAAAAAATCCCAAATAAACACCCGTCTTATGATTTCTGATGCGTAAATACAATCAGCAGCAATAAAAAGCTAACGTTAGGCTGTAAATGAACAACTCCACAGTCACATGACTTAATGTCGCCAACACAACGAGTTTCAAAGCCGTGTCTGGTGCGATGACGTTCTGTAGTCTCATTGAGCCACTTGCTAGCAACTGTCTTTTTCAAGACACACAGAAGTAGGACTGTACCAGAAGAACTATGTCAGTCGAATCAGATTCAGCTGTTCAACAGGTACATTTGACGATTCAGGTTTTTCCATATCAAGGATGCATGATATTGGATTTTTTGCTGATATCCGCACTGATATAAAACAACTTACTTAGCCGATATCCAATATACCCATTCATTTTAAAGCCAATATCGTCCGATACGGATGACGTGCCATTATTATCGTGCACCAAGTACAAACATCATCTGCAGCTGGCTGAACCAACGGGTAGAGTGAAAGTCAAGAGCGAGCATTCTGCAGCAAAATCTGGGGACCAAAACTTCCCCAGAAGTTTACTGCAGAGCACAAAGACCGGAGTCTGCGACTAACGATTCCAATCTCCAACTTTCAAGAGGCAGCCCTACAGAGAAGCTTCAAAATTCACAAGTGGGATATTTACTGACACATTTTACGTTGCAGAACAAGACATGAAAGTCTCTTCAGCTTGTGTTAAACAGACCTTATTTCAGGCATCTAACCGAGACCCATTTAAAAAGCCCACTGGCTTCAAGCAGAGGGAGCCGAAGCGTGAAAATGCTAACCCATTCCCAGGTATTAGGACTCACACTCTGGCTGCATATCACTGATTCAGTATCACATAAATCCAACACAAACTGATGCTCACATGTATTGCTTCTGCATTTTGAAGAGTAGTTAACGAGGTTTTTTTTTTCTGTATTTGCATTAATGCAGCCAGCATCTAATGGTAATTACAGGACCTGCATCAGGGAGCCAATTAGGCTCTCGGCTCTGTGAGACCTCAGTCTGGTGGTTTACGCTGACCTGAATTCAGTTTTTGATGTTCACACAGGAAACCCGTCATTAAACATTAAACAGACGTGTATTTGTATTTTGTGCTACGATATCAAACAATCCCCACAGATACTGAGGAAGGAGTGAATGTGAAAGGGTTATGGTTAGATTAAAATACGCTTCTGTTAATTAAACGTTGGCCTTAAAACCTCAGAGGTTCAGATCGACTGTTCTTCTCTGACGTTTCAAGCTGAATCCATTTGTGGGTTTTAGACTGTTTGACCTCTGAGGACAGAATCTGGCACCTCTCCACATACTGGATGATCACTGTATAGAACAATACACCATGCTGTGATTATAATCCTAACACATTCTTGTGCAGATACAGTCCTGCAGCACTCATTATTTAAGGGTTAACCTGGTTACAGACTGTAAAATACCTGTCATTTCTATGGACACATTCCAGTGGCAGGTTAAAGAGGTCATTTTGCTTCTTTTACCTGAGCAAGCAAATATTTAAGAAGCATTTTGGTTCATTTCAACAAGGTGACTGACAGAAAGGAGCATCTCATTAACAAAGAACAGGCTAATCCACTGATGTGAGCACGAGCATTTGTGCTTGCAGGCAGCACAGCTCCAGACAACAGACGCTCACCTGTGACCAGCAGCTGCGTCCACAGCAGACACAAGAGAAGGAACACGGAGAGGAGTCCTCGTGTCCCTCGTCTGCGGCTCATCCTTCCTCCTTTTCTGCAGCTCACACTGAAGTAAATCGGCTCCTGCAGCTTCTCTCACTGCTGCAATTACGCATCAAGGAAAAGTGTGTATTTCCGTGCATCTATCTGCGGGTCCGCAGCGTGCAGCATGAGGGAGGAGGCGCTGTCAGAGCTCCAGAGATCCGCTCCTCAACACCGGCCCCCTGCGACGATGCTTCCCCGCCCTGCGGTGTCCTACAGCGGCCTGGCTACAGCAGGAGCAGCCGCTGTGCAGCTGCGGCAGCACCGGGAGAAGCAGAGGTTTCCATCTGGCTCAGGGAGGACAGAGAGGGGTGTGTGTGTGTGTGTGTGTGTGGAGATGGAGCTCAGGTGGAGGCTGGAGATGATGAAGAGAGAGAGGGAGGAAGGGGAGGAGAAAAGGCGTGGTGGAGAGGAGAGGAGGAAGAGGAGTAATTCATAAAAACCTTCCTCTTTAATGGCCTTTGAAATGAATGTCGCCTTTACGGCACCTATATGAGAATTTACAAGACGTGTGAGACTGTACAAATTAATGGAGTCTAAATGTACTAACTTTTAATTTATGACAATTTATATGTATTTATTATATTGCCTATTTTTATTATTTACAATGCATGCACTGTCATTTATTTTCTTATTTTGCTATTATTGTATTTTAGATATTATATTTTATTTATTTTTGTTTGTCTTTCTTTAATATTGTTCAATCTGCCTTGTTTGTAATGTGTCAAGGGAAATAAAAAATCATTAAACTTGAAGTAAATTTAGGCTACAAATTAATTTAAATTAGACTTTTGGTGATTTATTTTAATGACAACAATTATGGTGATTGAATGCGCAGTTCCTTGTTATTTTTCATTTTTATTTAATATAATTATTAGTTTATTTCTCATGTTTTGTAGCAACACTGCAACATATTTTATTCTATGTTCAATATTTTAATCCAGAGGTTAAATACATCCAGAGCCATAAAATTATATTGACCCCCTTAAAATATTTATGAAGCTTGCACCACTTCAATTGAGGCCAGAATACTTCAAACAGTCGCTCACATATTTCTACTGGTTAGCCTCTGTGAGGTTATGCTAACTTAGCTACCATGCTAAAGCTAATTAACATGCTAATACCGTGTTTCTGCTAACGTCATGTCACTTTGCAGCAGTGGGATAAAATATTCGCCTCGTCCTCATGTATTAATATAAACTCTAAATCCAGTAAAATATCATCAAATATATTATTATAGACTGAACAACCCAGCATTATTCAAATAAAGTCATTAAAATGGGCTCTATCTTTATCAGCTGCAACATTAAAGTGATAAACACATTAAAATATCAATAATTACAATACAGTATTAGAACATATTGTTCTCAAATGAGTTATTCATAATGAGAACTTTTACTTTTGGTACAAAGTATATTTCAATGCTAATATTTGTGTACTTTTTACTTGTAACAGTGTATTTCAACACTATTTTACTGCAAATATTACTGAAGTGCAAGATCTGATTATAGCCCACGGCATTAGTTGTCTCATCATCGTTTTTATATTTTCAGTAGATTTAAATGGAGTAAATAAAAGTTATTATGATTATTTCTGTTTTTATTTACTTCATATTTGAGCAGCAGGAAGCTGTTCTCTCTGTGATTTCTGTTGCTGCTGGTTTCTTGCTGCATGTCCAACTTTATTTGATTTATCTGCTCCATCTGATTGTCAGAAATGTAATTTATCCTCCATATTGCCAGACTTTAATATCGTTTATCATCATATTTATTGATATACTGTCAAACTTCAATGCAACTGAAGTTTAAGAGCCACTACAGTGTCAGATTATTCCAAATTATATGGGTTTATCCAGGTTTCTAAATGTTTGTATCTGCAAATACACAACTGGGATACAAAGAACCTTATCATAACTGTCACTCTAATGTGCATGCAGCTCTCCCACTTAAAATCCACTTATTTTTACGCTCACTCATATTCTCTTGGTGCTTGCAGTGCTTTTATTGCTATGCACCAAATCACCAAGACCATTTCCTTGTATGTGCAAACCTACTAGGTAATAACAATATTTCTGATTCTGATCCAGCACAGTGGCTCTCAAACTTGGGCTCAGGACTCTATGAACTGAGGCAGACACTTATAGTCCATGTAAACGTTGTCAGGGTTTATTTTTCAGTGTATTTAATTAGTTTCTGGAGAATCATGTGTGTCCTTAAGGAGCCTCCTGCACCTCCCATCTCTCACAGGAAGCCTGCCCATCTTCTGACTCCTCGTTTCACTTTCACTGCCTGCTCCAAACATTTAGCTCAGCATCCCTGTGCAGCTGATGTGTCTCTGCTGCAACCAGCAGCATCATGACTCAGGTCAACCCCTGTCTGAGGCGTCTCTTCATCAGCTTCAACGTCTTCTTCATGGTGAGTAACTGGACTTTAAAGGAGAAATACAGGCTCAGTTTTACCCTGAAGGTTTCTGAGAGGATGCAGAGCGCGTAGAGAGGAACAGTGACGGTGACAGAGGAGCTTCTGCAGCTGAAACAGAATCTGAGTGACCTCTGCTGGTGAAAATCATGAGGTGCATTCATTTAAACAGCATCACGTCTGTTTGTTGTTGACTGTTTAATTGACATGTTTGTTTATAATCGTGTCAGATTTACAGTCAGTTTGATGGATGGATAATGTCACAGATGACCTCAGTGTGGCTGCGACGAGCCCCGAGCTTCACTGTAAACTGAAACTTACCAGCTGCTCTACATTTACTGCAGATACAGATCAAGTTTAATTGTGTGGCAACATCACAGCTGGAAGTAGTGACTATTTTTATTAAGCTCAAGGAAAAAATATCCACTACAATTTCCAGCACTTTAACGTGATGTCCTCAACTTAAAGTCCAAATCCCAAAAATGTTCAAATTTCCTGAATTCTTGTGTTGTGTTCTGGTGTTGCTCTTAAAGTGTGTAATGAGATTAAATGTCTCCGCCATTATATTGTGAATGATTTATGTGATGATAGAGATAACCACAGGCAGTGCCACAAGTTGTATGCACAAGCTAATATGCTGCTCGTAAATTCAGTAGTGTTCAGTTAATGTGAAGAGAGCTCTATATAGAGCATTTTGCACCCTGCTGCCCACTCGTGGCGCTCCTATAGGAAGAGCAACATGCAGAGACTTTAGCCCTACCCCAGGCCCTTGGCCCTCCAAACAGAGTGTCAAGGGCTTGAAATACTCCCCTAAGAATTGAGACACCACTTCAAGCCCGCACACAGAAAATGTCTATAAGCTTGTCAGGGATGTGTAAATGTTTTTATGCTGTAAGGCTGGAGAAAGTAGGTGGGAAATGACCAGGAGTTACACTGGAAGTCCGGGCAAAGTAGGACGTAAGTGAACGGGAGGTACGCTCTAAGCAGCAGCCTAGTTATACTGTAAGGGGGTGATCACACAGAAATGAGACGCTAGAGTCGCGGACGCTTCAAAAACTCTTGAAACGCTGGAAGCGCTTATGCAATGCGCGCTAGCTACTGGCGTCTGATGCTCAAAAAACTGAACTTTTTTTGAGCGTCTAAAAAGATGCTTGAATGCCGGTCAGACGTGCCGTATCATAGAAAAACAATGGTTTTACTGGCGTCACGTTTCTAGCATTTCGTCTCGGTGTGATCGCTCCCTAAGACACAGGGAAATACGCACGGGAAGTGAGCGGGAGTTACACTGTAAGTCTGTGGAAGTTGGGGTAAAGTAGGTGCTAAGTTAACGGGAGGTACACACTAAAGACGCGGGCCGTATTATGTAGTGTTACCACAAACTTTTTTTGTCAGGCTTGTTAAAAGTAAAAGTTCTAAAATACACTGAAACAACATAAAACCAAGCTAATTTGATGGTTGTCGCAATTTTTACACCTTTATTACCAAAGAAAAACGTACATTTGTGGGCTTTTTTTCACGCGTCTCTCCCGTTTCCACTCGCCACCCTCGTTAGCCCTCCGTTCGGAGTGTGGGTCTGGAAAATCTCCGTTTGAAGGGCTATTTAGCCCTCCCCCTTGGCCCTAGCCCTCAACGGTAAGAGAATTGGGACGCCCCTACCCCTACATGGGCACGTGCATTTTGAGGACGGGGTAGGGCTAAGGGGAGGGGCGAAGGGGTGAACTGGGATTGGCCCTAAATGTGGCCTGTGATGATGGCATGAGACTGCTTCTCAAACTTCCACGATGGTGCGGTGGCTTTTTTTTCGCTACTTATTAAACTATTAATTAATCATCGAAATAACAGATGAACCCTGAGTGTCATTGGAAGAAAATGTGATGTAACACAGTGATAAACCCTGTCCCACATTTTTTGGAACATGCTGCAGGCATCAAAAAACAATAAAGTTTATCAGTATGGACATTAAATATCTCGTCTTTGGACTGTATTGAAGTGAACAGAGGTTGGACAGGATTTACAAATCATTGCATTCTGTTGTTAATGACGTCTCAACGGTTTGGAATTGTGTTTAAGTTTTTGGTGCCTTTCCTTAGATTTGGTTCATATTTTTGTTTCAGGTTGTGGGTGGACTCATCATCATTTTCTCCTTGACTCTGCTGTCTCCATCGCTGGACGACTTGCATGGTGACCATGATGTAAGACAGGAACACAGCTAACACCTGAGACACCTATTGTTCATCTCTACGCACCATGTTAACATTTCTGAAGCGACGTATTTCAGATTCCATGTATATAAGCCGAGTTTTTCATCAGGAGGAAGAGGTGGTGAATGATATGACCCTGTGAGGGCTCAGCTTACTGTTTGAGACCAACAGAAGTTTTTTAATGCCGGCCATGTTAGTTGCAACAAATCCCAGTATTTTAAACAGGAGCATACATTTTCTCAGCCATAAAGATTATTTTCAGGCATTTTTGTGTTTATTAGAGAGGAAAGCACATGTGCATTATAGTCTTGGAGAACGCTTACGACCACGTCCCAAGGGGAGTCTTGTGGGGGATACTGTGGGAATACGGGGTGCCGGGGTCACTGCTACGAGCCATCCAGTCCTCGTATAACCAAAGTGAGAGCTGTGTCCGAATACTTGGCACAAAGTCAAACACATTCTAGGTGGGTCCATAAAGGTTGTCCCTTGTCTTTGATTCTGTTCATGATATTCATGGACAGGATCTCAAGGCACAGGGTGACCTCAGAATTGCATCTCTTCCTTTTTGCAGATGATGTGATTCTGTTGGTTTCATCGCACCATGACCTTCAGCATGCACTGGGACGGTTTGCAGCCGAGTGTGAAGCGGTCAGGATGAGAGTCAGCACCTCCAAATCTGAGACCGTGGTTCTCTGTCGGACACTGGCGGATTGTCACATCTTGTTTGGGAGTGAGTTACAAGTGTAGGAGTCCAAGTATCTCAGGGTCTTGTTCATGGGTGCGGGTAGAGTGGAGCGTGAGATGGATCGGCGGTGTGGCGCAGCATCTGCAGTGATGCGGGCGCTGTGCTGGACAGTCATGGTGAAGAGGGAGCTGAGCCAGAAGGCAAAGCTTTTGATTTACTGGTATGGTCATGAGCTCTGAGTAGTGACCGAAAGAATGAGGTCATGGATACAAGCGTCTGAAGCAAGTTTCCACCGTGGAGTGTCTGTGCTCAGCCTTAGAGAAAGGGAGAGGAGTCAGACATCTGGAGGGAGCTCGGAGTAGAGCTGCTGCTCCTTTGTGTCAAAAGGGGTCAGCTGAGGTGGTTCAACATCTGATCTGGATCCTCCTGGGCGCCTCCAGTTAGAGGGATTACATATCTCTCCTATAACCAAGTGGTTTTTGTACCTTAACGTAACCTCATGTTAATCCCAATGTTGTAAGAATATAAAGTCGAAAAATTAAACTTAAAAAACCATTTCAACATATCCACTACATACGAAATGTACAAATGTAACATATCCGTGTTTCGTAGAAACGTACGATGCCAACATTTATTCGAGGGACTGGGTTGGACACACACGGGGTCTATGAAGCACTAACCAGCCAATCAACTCTCTGTCATCCAGTTTGAAGCTCAGACGATCGGGCACATCGTTCTCTATGTCGTTGGCTCCGTTACCATGGTGATCGCCATCTTGGGAGCCTATGGAGCCTATAAGGAGAACCTGGTGGCTCTGATAGTGGTGAGCAGAAAACACCCGAAACTTAACTTCTGCATTATTTTACATGTAGCCGAGGTGTTTCTGCTTTGTCTTTTTCTTTATTTCTGAAATTATTCTTTCCTATTGTTAAATTCCTTTGTTTATATTTACAAAAGATTTGTGCAATTTGACTCCACTTGTAATAAAATGCTTTATAGATGTTTCTAAAAAGAGGTGTTGCTACAGATTTTTGTAAATTCTGACCACCACAACCTGAAGTTAATTCACCTCTGCTGTGTCAGGGTGGAGGCAGATGTCACCAAACCTTGTTGAGTAAAAACCACAACTATCTGCATAGAATATTTTCTGATGCAGTTGGTTTTGTGACTTCCTGTTCTCTGCAGTTCTTGGTGTGTATGGTTATTGGAGGTCTGCTGATGCTGCGAGTTGGAGTCCCTGCTGCCGTGGCCCGACCCGAGGTAACAACCGACTGTTTGAGAGTGAACACAACAGTGAGAGTTCCAGAGCAAATATATCAAACATCAAATGTGACGCACAGTTCCTCTCCAGTTCACCACACTCAAGGAGAAAATGATTATTATTATTTGTCTCTGAACCGTTTGAATGACTCTTCCACAAATCCCCCATCGTCATATATCAAAGCTTTTCATATACAACTGAATATAAATACATAGCTCACTGTTATGACACAAAAAAGATCACTATTGGTGGAATAAATCTAAAGACTACAACAATTAAGGTTAAATGTCACAATTCACTGGAGCTCTGATTCCCAACCCCCACTAGGGGTCACCAAAGCTCTACAGGTCATGATGCCTTCTTAAATTAAGGGGAAGAAAACTTAAAAAATAAATAAATATATGTACAAAAGAATCCTAAAAAGTGTGTATGATTGACATTTTTTAGGCTGCATGTGACATCACACTGGTGAAGTTGTCGTCTTCATTTACTTGTGTTTTGTCTGTTTGCAGTTCATTTTATTCAGATTTTTTCCTGACGTCAAGTTTAAACTCCTCCAGACGATCAGCTCTGGTGTCTTGGAGGCTTTTTAATTGGTGATGTGTTGGTGTTTCTAGTTGGAGAGTGTGATAGAGGGAAGGTGGAGGTCGTTACTGCCTTTGGATCAGGCTTCAGACGACATCAAGAATTGGGCTGACGCTCTGCAGACTTCAGTAAGATGCTCACACACTCACAGCTTCCTGCTGAGAGTTACATGAGACGATGGATATGGATCTGTGTGTCTGTGGAAGAAGAGGTGAATCATCAGTGTGTTGTTCTGTTCTGTGGGTGTAATGAACACTGCAGCCTGAACGGGGCGCTGGCTCTTCTTCTTCTCTTGTGTTCAGCTGCACTGCTGTGGTGTGTTCAGTCATGAGGACTGGGAGGACAACATCCCCAACTCCTGTCTGTGTAACCTGGAGGAGGAGATGGATGGAAAGTGTGAGACGGTCAGATACAGAGTGAGTATTAACACACAACACAAAGTATTTAAATACTCCTGCTGATACTTTACCTGAGTAAACAAGATTATGAGTTTGAGCAGATATTTGATGCAGCTTTGATGACTTGATGCTTTTAAATATTTGGTGCTATGGATCTGAAATATTTCACCAGACTTGTCAAATTGTTTTTAACCTATTCTTTGATCAGAAAGTTCCTGATTCACTTCAAACTTTTGCCAATTTTATGCAAATTGTCTCGGCAACATTTGAGAGCTTTGATGTTTTGAAGAAAGGAGTTAGTGAAACGTTGTGTATGTCACAAAAAGAAGGGCTACAAAGAGGTTCCCAGTTACAAAAAGTGTTTGAGTTGTTTAAGAATAAGAAGAAATCAAATCAAAGAAGCATCAATGAAACATCTGAGAATAAGTAAGTTTTGAGATGAGCCTCAAAACACAACTGCGGCGGCATATTAGGGCCAAAAATGTAATAAAAAATACGGAGTGTAAGGAAGAAGGGTAATATCCTGAGAAAAAACTGTGTAACCTGAGATTAAAGTTGTAAATTTGAGTCGAGTACGCTCACAGATTTAGACAAAAATCTGAGATTACAAAATTAGAATTTTGCAAAAAAAAAGTTCTCTGAGATTGAAGACACAGATTTACAAGAAATAAAACTCAGACGAATCATGTTTTCTGTCCGTTAACCACAGGACTTCATTCTGCAAAGTTGGATCAACCTCATCACACCACAGACGCCACAACATGATCTCATCCCGACTCATCATGTTTTGTTGTTAACGAAATATTGTAAACATGTGGGCGAATAGTCGACTGATGGCCCTAAATGACGACTATTGGTTGACTAGGAATAATCTTAGTCCGGGGGCAGCCCTAGTTGACTCACACAGGACACAAACTCTGGTCTCCTGGGTGAAAATCCTGTGCTTTACCCATTCATCCATCACTACTTCCTTCCTGCCTGCCGCTTTTTACACTACGTCATGTCACTTTCTGGCAGCCAACTTGTGAGTTTTTTCTCGTCAATTTACGACTTTATTCTCACAGATTCTCAGTTTTTTTTCCTTTGAGTATTACCTCCTCTCACAGATCCTTTTTTATTCCCTACAATGGTCATGATACGCAGTCTGACCTCCAGAGGGCCAGCACAGTTTAATAAAACATCTTTAACCATGTCTTAAAGCAGGGCATCAAAAAGTTGTGGTTTGTACTTGTACCGTACTGCGTTATGTTGAAAGGACATTAAGGGCCGTAATATACTTGCTGCAAACAACGCAAACGCGACCGCATCATGGCTGCCACGCGTGATCTGCGTTCCTTTGACGGGTCGAACGCACATCTCAACGCGAGGTACCGCGACACATGCACAAGATGCAATATTCGTATAACCGCTAAAGGCGCTGGTGCGAATGCACACAGTGACCCGACCGCTTGATCAGGACAGAACATACTCTACTTCTTCTCATGAGATTCTTCACGATTTGCGGGTTATATTTCTGTTGTCTGCCTCAAGTGGTGACCGCCAGTATTGTGTGTAAGCAGCAAGTATATTACGGCTGTAAAAGGTTTCAGCCCAGTCTGAACCTAAACCTAACTCTAATCTGAGCTCAAATAGCTCTTAAAGAAGTGACGACTGGATAAATACACTCACTCTGTTCCTCACTATCAGGGTCTAAAATGTCTCCGCACAATCAGACAACTGTTAAAATCAGGTTTCTCTCTTCCAGAACTTCCTGTCGAACCTTTTCTCACACAGGAGGTCAGTCTTCAGGCAGGTCAGTGGACACAAGATGTATTATTGTTGTCATCAGTACAACACTCTGATATTATCAGCATGTTATAAAGCCTGAGAGGGAATGACATCATGGTGCAGGTCACTCATTCAGAATAAGAAAACATGTTACGAGATGTTGTGTTTTAGGAATGTCAAGGTGCCACATATTTTGACTGTAAATGTGCATGTGTTTTGGGGAACTATAAAGATAGCAGGGCGAGAGGACTTGCTAGGCACTCGTTCACTGACTGACTGTTCATGCGGTTGTATGTGTGAGTGTCTCCATTCATGAATGCTTATTAAAACTCAAGAAAGACAGCCAACGTGTGAAGACTTTTTCTTTAAACTGTTGATTAAATAGTAGTTTTGCCACCACAGGGTAAGACAGAAAATGTGTTTTCATGCAATTAGTGTGAACTGACCCTTTAACGGTGGCTCCTCTCTCTCCTCCCATCACCAGAACTGCTTCCCTCTCATCATGGACTCTGTTACAACAAATGCTGACATCACGCTGGGCATCGTCTTCACTCTGTTTGTCCTGGCAGTGAGTTCAGCTGTGTGTTTGTCAAGACAAGAAAAGATTTGTGTCAGTCATCACAAGAGTTACTCAACCAAACCTTAGTTGACCAGATTTCATTGGTTGCTTAGTCACAGAAAAATAAAACCAACCAACGTGAAACTCTATCAGGAGCTGCACCTTGTCAAAATAAATCAAAACCTTACTTTGAAAGGACAGACACAGGAAGTATCCACGCTCAGCAGTCAGACAGGAGTCAGGTTAATTTCCAGGGCTGGTACCTGCGGTTATTCCACAGGCTAGTTAATAACATGTCGGGCAGGAAATCCAAAGTGTGGGATCATTTTGAGAAGGTGAAGGACGAACCCAAGGTGATATGTAAACTCATCTTCATTGGTCGACTACAAACATGACGTATCATCTGAAACATGGAATGAATGAATAAATAGAATGAGTAACTCCTCTACCACTCAGTGTGAGCCTGTTTGTTCGTCTGAACAGTGCACTTCCTCCACCACTGCTCATTACTATGTAAAATGGGCTTGAATGTCAGATTGCCAGTTTTTGAGCCCCTTAAAGCTCTCTGTGTTTCTGAAGCTATCTGACGCAATGAACTGGCACCATCAGCCTGGTTTATCTGCACATGTAACACCACAGATGAAATATCAGAGAGTTAATGACAACAGTCTGAATGTGCAGCTCGTCTCCTTTAAAAGCAGCAACAGGCTTGAGTTAATCACATTCCTCCTCACTGAGTCACAGCACCACTCCCCACACAGAAACCTCATATCTCCCCTCATAGCTGCCTGCTTTCCAGGAACAGATGGAGTTAGTGGGTTTCCACAGAACAATGCTGGTATTTTGATCCATGTTTTCCCCTCCAGCAGGTTTAACACAATGCGTCTCATATTTCACTTTCCTTTCTCTTGCTCCTCCATCTCACCGTTTCTCCTGTTATCTTTTAACGAGAGTTTCACTTCAGGTGTTTGTTGACTTTACTAACAGACAGAAGATAACCTGATCACCAGGCAGCTGTTAAACCTCATCTTTAAAAGTGAATTATACTTTACACACTGATCATGTTTTGTATCATAATAATCTTAATCTGCCTGCAGCTGTCAAATAAATAAATGTAATGAATTAAAAAGGACAGCAGTGGAAGATGTACTCAAGTCTTTTATTTAAGTAAAAGTAGCAATGCTACGCTTGAGTTAAAGGACTTTTATGGCCTCAACCTTTCCCTAACAACAGACTTACATACAGCAGTCCTCGCAGAAGCTGATGCATGATGTCACAGCCTCTGTGTACTCATCCACTTCTTAGATGACCAGCAGCGTGGGAGACGGGGTGATAGGCGTTGTTAACAGTTGTGTAACAGTGATCCAGGATATTCTTCTCTCTGGTCTGACATTTTATAAACTGTTTGTATTTGGGGAGTTCATGGGTGAGGTTACCGTTGTTAAAGTCACCAAGGACAATAACCAAGGAGCCCGCTCCACACACAGTAGCTATCTGGTCGGCGAGCGTGCGCTGTAGCCTACATCCTGCACGTTGGCCTGCGGTAGGATGTAAACACCAACCAGAATGAATGAAGCAAACTCACGGGGGAGTAAAAAGGTTTGCAGTTGATGAAAAAAGATTCCAGATCAGGAGAGCAGTGCTGCTGGATCACTGTCACGTCATTACACCAGCCACCGTTGGTGTAAAAACAGATACCTCCACCTTAAGTTTTGCCGGAGAGTTCCGTGTTACGAGCCGCTCAAGAGTTGGAAGCCTGCCAGCTGCAGCGCAGAGTCCGGTATCGATCCACACAGCCACGTCTCAGTGAAGCACAAAACTGCAGATGTAGAAGAGTCTCTGTTTTTCACCATCAGTAGCTGAAGTTCATCCAGTTTACTGGCCAACGAACGCACGTTGGAGAGAATTATACCTGCATGGCAGCGGTGTGCGGTGTCCGCGTTGGCGGTGACGCACCAGCGCACCGGCACGTTTCCCCCTCCTCCTTTTGTTGCCAAAACCTAACTATGTGTTTTTGTTGCCTTAACCTAACCCTAACTTTTGTTGCCTAGATCCAAACACCTGTTTTTGTTGCCTAAGTCTAACAATGGACTTTGTTGCCGAAAGCTAACCAAAAATCTTTCTTGCCAAACCTAACTACGTGCTTTTGTTGCCTAAACATAACCATGTGCTCTTGTTGCCTAAAGCTACCCAAGAACTTTTGATGCCTAAAGCTAACTAATAATTTTTGTTGCCTTAACCTAAATATGTGCTTTTGTTGCCTAAAGCTAACTATGTGCTTTTGTTGCCTTAACCTAACCCTAACTTTTGTTGCCTAAATCTACCAATGGACATTGTTGCCGAAAGCTAATAAAAAATCTTTTTTGCCTAAAGCTAACTACGTACTTTTGTTGCCTAAACGTAAACACGCGCTCTTGTTGCCTAAAGCTACCCAAGAACTTTTGTTGCCTAAACATAACTATGTGCTTTTGTTGCCATATTGCCGTACCAGCAAATGTCCTCTAATCTCTCTAGAGTTGCCTGGGAGACGGCACAGAGGAGAAATGAGGAATGACAAAGTTCAGTCAGCCTTGAGCAGTTGTCTAAAATTAAGGGTGAGGTCACACTAGACTGTTGAGATGAACATGTGGACGCTTCATCTGTGCATGTTTCCTATACCTATACCTAAACAAAATATAAAAATAATTCAGTCTTTAAAAAGATAAATAAACTGGGCTATTGTGATTCGGCCTATTTACCACAACCTTGTAGGACGTTAACCATTTATAAAATTATCATTTTCATAACATTTTAC
This sequence comes from Epinephelus awoara, assembly GCA_035609425.1. Lineage (NCBI taxonomy): Eukaryota > Metazoa > Chordata > Actinopteri > Perciformes > Serranidae > Epinephelus > Epinephelus awoara. The sequence continues at coordinate 2,584,985 of CM069316.1, read as the reverse complement.
AAAGAAAAATCACAATCTCCAGTGATGTAGCATTTTATCAGGCCTCATCAATACAGTGGGATCACTTTGAGTATATCTTAATATTACAATATAATTATATACTTAAAATATAATCAGCTGCTCTGATGTCATGTGGTGTCCCACAGGGCTCAGTCCTTGGCCCTATCTTATTATTTTATTTTGGCCCTATTAGAAATAATGCCAAGATCAAACCAGTACTCTCTAAAAACATATTTGAACAACTTATCCATTCCCTCATTTCCTCACACCTTGACTACTGTAACTCTCTCTTTATACTGTATGTCCTAACTATGCATCTGTTCTGTCTCCCTCAGGTCAGAAAACCACATGTTAAAGGTCCCACGGTCCAGACTTATGACAAAGGGCGATCATGCTTTTACTATTTTAGCATCAAAGTTACAGAACAAACTTCCCCTAAACTTTAACACCAAATCAGCTGAGTCAGTTCCTCAGTTTAAAAAGTTGTTAAAGACCCACCTGCACAGACTGGCATTTATATAACACTGTATGGTTTTGAAGGTGTATATGTGCGCATATACGTGTGTGTGTGTGTGTGTGTGAATGTGTGACACCTTTTTATGTGTATGTATGTGTATAGATGTGTATGCATGTGTTTGTATGGACAGTTTGTGTATATATTATATTTCATATATACATATTCTGGGGATGATGTTCTTTTACTTCATTTCATAACTACGGTCCACGGCTGTGGAACAGCCTGCCTGAGGAAAGTGCTGATGCTTTTAAAAGCAAACTTTTTTAGCCTGACTTTTAATTGAACTGTCTTTTATTTTATTCTTTTTTTTTTAAATTATATTTTATCTTTTTAAATTTGTATTTATGATTATTGTGTATTTATTTATGTATTAATTAATCTCTCTTTTAGCTGGCATATTCTTCTATTTCGTCACATCCTGCCACTGATGTTTCCTCGATTTCCTCAGTTACTGTTTTTTTTTCCTTGAGTGCTGTTGTACTTTTAGGGGGATGGGGGGTATTGTTTTTGTCTTTATTGTGTGAAGGCTTTGTGTTGCATTAATTTTGTATGGAAAGTGTTAAATACATAAAATGTGACTGATTGATATTATTAGGATAATCCTAAGTATTCTTGTTCTTCTTCTGAGGAAATCATACTTCCCATGGGTGAAAACTCACGAAACTTTGCACAAAGGTCCAGTCTCATGCCAGATATCCTCAGCTGTAAACTCAAGCCAATAGTCCTGATGGTGGCGCTACAGCAAATGTCTAACGTTCAAAACTTGAAAATTCATAACAAATCAACCATACGTGCTACAACTTCACAACTTTGATCAAACTGTAGCCCCAATACTGAAGAAACTTTTGTACATTTAAACCTATTAAAAATTATGAAGTTCATCACTGTTTTTTTTTTTTCAAAAACAGCTTATTGCTTAAAATTGCCTGAGCGTGACTGATCACTGTGCAGCATCTTCAAGTCTTTTTTCTGCTAGAAAATCTGCCTTCTCATGCTTGAAAATAAACCAAACTTTTCACAAAGATCCAGCGTCAATACTTCAGTGTGAAACCATCTGAAGCGTCTCACTTTGCACATAAACTCAACTAGTTAAACATCAGTTTTTCACATATGGAGCAAAACAATCATTGTTACAAACAGATTACCAACATCTCCCTGCTGTCTAGATGCAATATGTGTATTTTCAGACTTTTGTTTCGATAACTGAATTTTTTACAGTGGTTTGAAATCTGCTTTTCCATGCATGGACGGCTGCTAAACCTGCACGTCTGGCTAAGTCCATTTGTGAAGCTACACATGAATTGTCACAGTGAGATAGAAATTGATTCTTGGTCTCAGAGGTTGTGAGTTCAAGCCTCAGCTGATGCTGAAGAAGGTTGCAGATTGTGTTGCTAAATTCCTAAATGTCTGGACCTGACCCATGGCTGTGCAGCAGCTGTAAATATTATTGTCTTGCTGGTGACATATTTTTCATACGGTTTCTGGTTTTCAGAGAGTCAAGAGTTTACAGAAAGTGAGACTCTGTAATTTCCTGTATCTGGGATTTTCAGTGGAATCATGTGGGGACACAGCACCGCCCGCCTCTCTCTCCAATCCCAAACAGTGTGAGTGCAGCGACCTTAAATCCCCTCCAGCTGCTGTCGCAGCTTCACATGAACGGGAATTTTCCATGTGTCTTCCCGGAACGAAGCCTCTCCCTCTCTGCCTCCTGCTCTCCTCTTTCTCCGGATGTCTCCATATCGGACATCCCAGCGGCGCCTCCTCCGCGTCATTTACTGGAAGGCTCCACCCCGCCCTCCACCCCGCCCTCCCCCGCCTCTCGCTGCCACCTAAAACCAGCTCACCCTCCTGCTCCGCCATCACTTCACCTCCCGGCTGTCGGAGCCTCAGCGCGTCTGGAAACATCTGTGTGGTTTTGTTGTGTTTTCACCTGTAAACATGGCTCAGGTCAACACCTGCCTCAAACGCACCTTCACCATCTTCAACATCCTCTTTGCGGTGAGTCAAAATGGCGGCCTTTGATCTTCCGGTTCACTCTGATATCTGGGAATATAAAGTGCGCAGTGGACGTCAGGCTCTGCGGGGCTGCTCGGGTTAAAGACAACTTTTAACACTTATTTCAGCAACTAAATGTATTTTAATACATTAATGAGTCATAAATGAGCAGGTGTGCTCAGGTATAATGTTAGAAATCACATAAACAACCGTGTTTGGGTGCTAAATTACTGACAAACAAGCTTAGAAAAGTTAAACAAACCTATTTTAAGTATAAATAAGCTTCTTTTTCATTGACAAACATGTACAGCACAGTTTATCGTGTTGGTTTCAGTGTAAATGTGTTTGTGGAAGATAAAAATGTGCACAGTCATCGTCTGTAATGAGAAACAGATACATGCCTCATAGGCAGGTGTGGGCAAATTACGTTGAAATGTTTTTAAAAAATTAAGCGATTTGGCCATTATGTATTTATTTATGATTATTAGTTGGTAAAATGTAGTGTTTTTAAGTTTACTGTATTGTTTACATAGTTTGTGTGCAGGGTTTTGTAGGAAATTATGTTTTTTAATGTGTTTTGTTTGTTTGTTTTTCACAGAAATATTTTTCCTAGCTTTATTGTGTTATTGTAAGCATTGGTGGGTAAATTAATATGTTTGTAGTCTTATCTTAGCAAGACTACAGCTACAAAAAGGTGGTGGGGAAAAAAGGCTGATTGTGACTAATCCAAGAAGGTGTCCTTAAAAATGAAGCTGATTGAAACATTTAACGTTTTTGTGTCGTTGGTTTCATGTTGGAGATTATGTTGTTTCTTTTTTATATATTACTGTTTGTTGGTTGGTTTCTAGCATAATTTCTGAGCTTTATCGAGTTATTTTAGCATTGCTGGGTAATTTCATGTTTGTAGTCTTTTGGTAAGAGAAAAACAGTTTAAAAAAAGTAGTGGAAAAAAAGGTTAAATGAAACTTGTCCAATGAGATGTTTTTAATGTCTCTGTTTTTGTCCAGTAATTCAAAGTTATTCAGTTTACAGTGATTTAAGACGAGACAACTGCAGCCGATTTGAACATTTAAGAGGCTGGAAGTGTCTAAAAGGATTGAAAAAAAAAAAATAAATAGTTTCAGATGTTTTCTTTCCTCTATAAGCCGTCTGTTTTTGGTTGAGGGTTTTTGTTGCTTTGGTTTCCGTTCTGTTTGTTTCTCTGCCTGTTTCCAGTCACTCTGAAGGCAAAACATCAATTACGTTTAATAGTTTGCAGCTGTTTTGTTCCACAGAAAGCTTCAGTTTAGACCCTTTCTTTCCATAATAAAAGCCCCTGGTGTTCATTTACAGTAACTCTGGTCGGCCTGTTGAGAGTTTGTCCTCATGAAACCAGGTCAGGCTGAATCTTATCTGGGCTTTGATCCTCTCTGTGGGCTCATTGTTCTGCTTACCTGCTCATGTGAATGTTGGCCTCCGTCAGGGCATTGTTTGTCATTTAGAGACATGTTTGAGTGAATTTGTGTGCAGATACAAAACAATTATTCAAGCAGATTAATCGCTTATGAAACTAATTGTTGGCTGCAGCCCTAATCTTCAGTAAACACAGCAGTCAGTTGTTACACCTTCAGTAAAGGCCGCAGCTAACATTTATCTTTACAATCGATTAATGTGCAGATACAGTTGCCTCAATGTCAATAAATATCTTTTTTTCCAACTAACAGGGACAAATTCCCAAATATACTATTCACGAGCATGTCAAGCTAAGAATGAGAAGCAGATTTTTGCATTTGAGACACTTAATCAGGTACATTTTGGGATTTTCTTTTTTTACATTAAAAATGACTTATTCTCTATATATGGACGAATAGATTAACTGGCCCATCAACACGCCGACCAAAGTTACAGTAAATGCTATATTTCTGCTTTATCTGAATAACTTTTAAAAGCCCAAAGATGCAAAATGATCCCCTAATTTAGCCTAATTTTGTGTAATTTGATCCCACCACCCTCTGGCTTATCTTGTGATCACTGACACAGGCTGTGAGTCTGATGGACTTTAACCTTGTCGAGGTGACGTGGTACTTTTTGTGTGTTTTTACTTTTTTAGTGGATTCTATGCCCCCCTCATGGCCCCATTTCCCGAGTCAGGAAGCAGTTCTTCCGACTTTGTTGTGCTGTGAGCTGCAACTATTAATCAATTATTTGTCAGCTATTGAATAAATCATCAACTAATCTGATTATTGAGAGACATTTTTTAAGAAAAGAAGTCAAAAGTCTTCTTAAATGTGAATATGTGGTTTCTTTACACGTCTGTGACAGTAAAGTGAATATCTTTGGGTTGTGGCTAAAACAAGACATTTGAGGACGTCAATTTCGGCTCTGGGAAACACTGGCCGACATTTTTCACAATTTTCTGACATTGTGGAGACCAAATAATTGAGGAAATGGTTGACAGATTATTCCACAGTGAAAATACTCAGTAGCTGCAACCCTGGTTGTTTTCATGGAAACAACATGGACACTGCAAAGATGACGTGTTGTATTTTACCGCTCAGAGCTTTTAAACACGTTAATAGCTCCTCTGGTTTAATACTTCACATTACAAAGTGATTTTTGTCCCTGACTTGTTGATGCACCAGGACATTCACTAATGTTATATCAGGGTTAATGCTAATAAATAACTTATTAATCCAGGTCACTTTACGAATTGCAGCTTGCAGAATTTGCAGGTGGTAAATTACAGACAGAGATGCAAAAACATCCAGCAAACTTGTTAAAACAAATAAATACAAATTTTAGAAAGCATTCATGATTTTTGTAAATGAAGCATATTATTGTTGTTAAAATTATATTTGGCGGAGAGTGACATGAAACTTTAGGAGTGGGGAAATGTATTTATTTTTTACTCATTCCATTTTCTCATTCTGCGTCCCCTCTCTAAATTCAGAGGTTTTCGCACGTCTGTGAACAGGAAATCTTCATGAGTTCATTTTTTTCTTCAGCAGCAGTTTGTTGAGTTTGAATCGCAGGGAGGATGATTGATATAAAAATGTGATATGTGAGATAATAATAATGTCTCCGTCAACCAAACATTTACCTTCATCCGTCATGTTTCTGAGTACAACAAGTCAAAGTCAGCAAGTCGTGTGCGTAAATTTACAGCGACTTTCTGAGTTGTTCCAACTTGAGGGGGCGTTACTGTGAATTTTCCCAGTCATTTTCCCAATTATTCCGTCACCACATTAATGTGATTGTACTGCTGTTGTTTTAGTCGCTGGATCTGATCAAACTCTGTTTTTTCTTTCTTTCAGATTATTGGTGGTCTCATCATCGCGTTCGCTCTGCTGATTCAGGTCCTCACAAATATTCATGGAGGCGAGGGAGTCGGAGTAAGAACAAACACTGTTCACACGTGGAATTTACAAAATAGTTTGTTGTTTTAAAAAACAAACAAACAAAAGATTAACTTGTGAATCTCTTCTGCCTGCAGCTGGAGGGTCGGACATCCGGCCTCATCGGCCTCTATGTCGTGGGCGCCATCACCATGGTGATCGCCATCCTGGGAGCCTACGGGGCTCACAGGGAGAGCAAAGTGTCTCTGATTGTGGTGAGTTCAAAGACCAGCTGAAACATAGACTGCACAGGGTGATGAAACTTCAGGATAAAAGAGGATGTGAGGTGAATCATTACAATGAAGAATTTATAGGAAAAAAAATTCCAGATTTACGTCATCTGTGGCGTCTGTGAGGGGACAACCAATTTACAGTTACTGCAAACAGACTGGAGTCTACAGCAAAACTTTCTCAACCTGTGTGGTTTCTTTGTCTTTCACTTCCTGTTATTGTGAGTGTGGTTTACAGCGAGCTGCAGGTTTGTTTCCGTCCAACACTTAATTTCTCCTCAGTGACCTAAAAAAGGTTGTTTTGACTCTAAAACCTGAAAGCTGCTTTTTAAAAAGCGCCAGACTTCATTTAGATTTAAGAGATTTTCTCCACGTGACATTCGACCTGCAGAAACACCATCATAACTCATTTTCCTTCCTTACAAACTTGTGTGCTGACGGTCTCTTCCTGTTTTTATCCACAGTTCCTGGTGTGCATGGTTATTGGAACTCTGCTGATGCTCCGAGTTGGTATCCCCACTGCTGCCATCCGTCCTGAGGTAACGACCCTGATGCTTCTAGTCGACTCTGAGTTTTTTTCAGACACTAAGGTCTTTACATGTCAAATTAATGAAACGTACCAATAATTACTGTGTTTGTGTTTGCAGCTGGAGGGCATCATGGAGTCAAGGGTTCGTGAAAATCTGCCTCTGGACCAGACTTCAGAAGATGTGAAGGCCCTGGTTGATGAACTGCAGAAAGGGGTAAGACACACACGTGATGTTTTGTTGACAAATTGATTAAGCTGGACATTAATTTGCAGATGAACCTGACATAAAAATCGTTAGTTTCTGCCCTACGTGTGGTAGGCATTAATATTTTGTCAACTGCTGCTGTCAAGGTCAAAAATAAACTGTAAACCACAGTAATTCCGATATTTGGAGTTCGCGCCGTCCTGACCCGTGGCAGTGCGACTGGGTTGTTCCAAAAGCATGTTGCCTACCCTCCGGCTCTGTCAGCAAAGCCAACGGAGAATAAAAGGGAAGATATTTACAACACAGCAATAAAATTTTATCAGGCCCGGTTAGTTAGCAGTTAATAGGTGTCAGGCTATCGAAAGCAAAATGAACAGAAACTAAAATCTCACGTCAGAGCATAAAAAGTCGGTTAAATCTTAGTTTGTTTTAATCACCACAAACTTGAGATCATTATAGTCAAAGTGTGTCTGAGTCTGCAGCTCTCTGCAGTCAGGAGACAGTCGTTTACTGTCCAGCCCATAAACTGTTGTTGACAGACCAGTTTGCACTCCCAGAATTCCTCACAGGACAGCAAGGTGTGGCCCGGCTGCCTGATTGGCTGGCTGACGGCCAGGTGTGTCGTCGGGCAGAAATGTCAAGTGCAGTGAGGGAGGAGTGGATGATTTTACTAACACGCAAATGACTTGACATATCCGCACAAGTCAGCATCGGTCGCCACCGCAGCTTTCACTATTTATCACTTCTTGTTTTTAGAGAGGAACACGCCTCATCTTTGTTCTGTCGCTTCCACATTTGTTGGGAAATGGGTAAAATATTAACTGAAAAACCCAAAGAAAGAGGAACTATTTTATCACATAGTGGAGGACAGGGGTAGAGTTCACATTTAGGTTGTCATTTTTTCTCAATAAAAGATGAATCAAATAGGGTCAGCTAACAGTGGTAACTCCATAAACAGAGCTAACTGTGTCAAACAGGGGAACTGGAGGTCGGCCCTGAACTTCCACGACAGCGCTGTCCAGATATTAGTAGTAACTGTCATATGAATTCAGTACGCCTCGCTGGACCGGCTCAACACAACAAACCACTGAGCAGCTCAGTTTACAGCACACACACACACACACACACACACACACACACACACACACACACACACACACGGAGTTCTTTCTCTGTTCAGGACGCCATTACTCCACTTTATCTTTATATTCATGCTCTGAATGTCACACAGCTCCTTTTGAGTCTCACAATGTTACACAAATTTCCTTCTAAGATTTGGTGCAGTTCAGCTCCTTCTTTTTGTGCACAGGCTCAAAAATAAGTTTGGAGACCTGTTGTGTTTTGTTTGCACTCTCATTACAAAGTAAGAAGCCGTCGTGACAGTGATGATCAGATCTTAAAGTTCACTCAGAAAGAATACTGAGGTTTGTCAACCGGATTTAATATTCAAAATGGACGCCGGTTGAGCTGGTGGAAACTCACCACAGACTATATAAACTACTGTCCTACTTTCACAGAGCTCAGCAGCGTTTTTCACTTCCTGTCTTCACTCATTTTCAGATTGTACTGAATACTCATCACACTGGTTTGCTTCTGCAGAAAGAAATGTGCTTAAACTGTTTTATTATAAGATAAGGAATGCGACCTCCACAGTTTGGTATAATTTAATGATTTTATTTTTATTTTTTGACGATGAAAATACATCTTTTATTTAAGTTTTTTTTTTTTTAGGCCGCCAGGAAGTGCGCTGGGCTTTGAAGCCAATTTTCAAACAGACACACTGTCACCTGACTTTCTCCTATGACCCACATGACCAAAATAGACGTCTGTATATTGTTTCACAATCAGGATTTGATCGATTGAGCCTGATAACATTTGGAAAGTTGAGAAGAGCCACAAGATTATAGAACTTCATCTCCATTCCAGTAGCAGAACGCTAAACAGGAAGTAGCGTGCATGGCTTCAGCGCTGTATCCAGGTCCCTTTATACACGCATGGTCGATATGATCACAGTCGCCAATGTCGTCTCATCATCGTCTCAGTATGGAAAAAAGGTCGTTGATGAACATATGCAGTCATAGATTTCGTTAATAAAATTTGACGCTGCCTCCAGCCCAAAGTGAATTATCAGATTTCTTTTTCCTTTGTTTGAACAATTGTCTAAAAACAAACCCTTAAATATTCACTTTGCGTCAAAAAGAGAGCGAGAAATCTGCAAGTTGTCACATTTGTGAACCCACAGCCGTCAAATTTTTGGGACTTTTTCGCTTAAATTCAACTGAAACGATGAATTGAGTATCAGGCGGCGCCCTTGACTCGCATCATTTCTTGCCTGTGATAGAGGCAGAGGACTGTAACTGACAGGATCAATAACCCTCCTGTTTCTTCTTCTCTGGTGTTTTAGCTGCACTGCTGTGGTCTGTTCAGTTACAAGGACTGGGAGGACAGCATCCCCGACTCCTGTCTGTGCAACCAGGAGGAGCAGATGGAGGGGAAGTGTGAGCAAGTCAGATACAGAGTGAGTTTAAAACATTCTCCTCATCATCCTGAATCGTGCTTTTAAACTTCAGGTTACTAACGTTTTCTTCTTCTATGGTCTCCTTCTGGGCACGCTGCAGAGGGATTTTGTCTACAGCCAGGTAAGTGGAGCCAAAACTTAAATTGAACAAGCTAAACAAACACATTGACACAAATTATCAGCTGGTTATTTGACCTGTGAAACACAAACTGAACTTTTCTCTCCTCCCGTCTTCAGAGCTGCTTCCCCATCATCACCTACTACATCCTGCTGATCGCTGACGTCTTGATCGGAGTCTGCTTCACTCTGGCCATCCTGGCGGTAAGATTTAATAAGCATTTATTTTATATTTATTTATTTATTATATGTTATTCTAAGTGTCTGACAGCATTATGAAAGGATCCCTACAGAGATAGAGCTTTGTGTTAAAGAGTCAGATCCTTTTTGTTTAACCAGAAACAGCCCTGAAATCACAGTCACCAAACCCAGCAGACTCCATTTAAATAAACATTTATGGTGCGTGTGTGGAGCCAGGATATTTTTAAATCAGTGATAACTCTACTTAAAAACTGTTGAGTGACTACAGCTGCAACAGTTTAAAGACTCTAAATGAGTTGGTTTTAATAACTGAATAATTGTTTGAATCACGTTTCCGGATTTGATGCTTTTCTGTGTCGTACATTAGAAAATACTGAATATCTTTTGTGTTTGGGACAAAATTAGACATTTGAAGGCGTCACCTTGTGTTGTAGAAGAGTTATTACAGGCAGAGCAATCCCTAGTTAGGGTGAGGCTGGTTGTAGCAGTCTGCTGAGTCTCCCTCAGGGTGCCTGCAACCCCTTAAGGAGAATATATATAAATATTAACACTTAAAAGCCAATAAATAGTCTTAAATTTGAATTTCTAAGTTCTTAATGGACATAAACTTTTTTTAATCTAATTTAATTTATCTTTCTTTAAATTTCTTTTTGACAAAATGAGTCATGTCTGACGTTACGAAAAACCTACCACTGAACCTGAAACTGTCTTTACTCTATACTTGGAGTTAAAGGGATAGTGCAGCCAAAAATGAAAATCCAGCCATTATCTACTCACCCATATGCCGAGGGAGGCTCAGGTGAAGTTTTAGAGTCCTCATATCACTTGCAGAGATCCAAGGGGAGAGGAGGTAGCAACACAACTCCACCTAATGGAGGCTGACGGCTCCCCAGATTCAAACGTCCAAAAACACATAATTGAAACCACAAAATATCTCCATACTGCTCGTCCGTAGTGATCCAAGTGTCCTGAAGCCCCGACATAAAAAGTTGTTTGGAAAAACCTCATTTGAAGTCTGTTTTTAGCCTCACTGTAGCCTGTAGCCTGATGTAAACTCACCCTGCTGTGTCTCCCTCCAGCTGCTGGGCATGATTCTGTCCTCCGTCATCATCCACCAGATGCGTCACCCCGACAGACCCACCGTCCTGCTGTCCGTCCCCGCCATCTTCACCACTCCTCCTCCCAAATACCAGGAGCTGCACAACCCTCCGGCGTACTAAAGGAGCGACGCCACTTCTCTCCTCTGTTGTTAGCTTCATGTAGAGGGTCAGGAAGTCGAGCAGTTTATGTTGTTTGTCTGTTTATTCTTGAATTTGAGGCGATCTCTGCAGTTAGAGGACAGAGCGTCCAAAGTGCCTTACGTCCCTGTGAGGAGTCCAGACTGTCGGCTCCACTGAGATCAATGGATGGAAACTGTATCACCACTGGGTTTCATTTTCTTATGCGGCTCTGAAAAGACCTGCAGCAACTTTGTTTTTTTAATTTTTTAACTAGTGCAGAATGGGTCTGATTAGTCTGTGCGTTGGGGGCGGGGCTTGTTGATCGCTTGTGCTTATGTCCAAATCTGCTGTTCTCAGAAAACCAGAGAAGATGGAGGTCGTTAAAGTTTTGTTTTTTCCAACTATCACAAGATAATTACCTAAAGTTGTTCAACAAAACAGTCTCATTGTAAAATATTTTGTTTTTTCAATGGACTCTGGCACCAAAAATCCTCCTCTGGATGCACGCGAGATGACTTGATTGAGAAAAGTCGATCACAAAATAATTTAAAATCACAATAAAGAGAAGATGTGAGCTAAAATGAACGTCTCTGTTTGAAAGGTGGAATTTGTAGACCTTCATCTTTCATTTCATTTTTTATTTCCATTGTAAATTTTGATCCTCCTCTAGATAGGGAAGACATTGTGAACTTTGCGAAAACTTTTCTCAGTTGTTTAAATTGGAAGAATAAGGTGAAGATTTAATCTCTAAATTCTCAGTTTGTTCTTTAGGATTTTGGCTCTAAAAATCTTTAAAAAAATGTATACAGTTTCTTTTGTGTGTGAAAATGTTTTGAGCAACAATAACATTTTTGAGATTTTTGTCTCTAAATTTTGATGATTTTGCGTCCTGTGCTAAAGAGAATTAAAAAAAGTTCAAGGAAACAGAAATTCAGGACATTTATCTTTCAATTTTGTGAAGAATCCAAATTTTTAGGAAAAAAGTCTGAATTTAATTTCTTGTGATTATTGAAAAATGAGGAAACAAAACTTTCCCAAAATCCTCTCTGGCTTTTTCTCATCTCACACAAACTTCAGAAGAGCTTCAAGTTTACAAATTTTGGCTGCAGTTTCCTGAAAGTCGTTGCACTTGTAAATGCAAAAGAGCACTTTTTTTAAAAACGTTACTCTTCTTATTTGGTTCAGCGAACGCAAAAACACACATCACATGGCCTTGTAGTGACGATTACACCATGAGTGCCACAGTCACTGTTTGCTCTGCAGACACTGAAACGCTACAATATCTTACACTTTATAATTAAAGTGGTTTTTGACGGCAAAAAGCTTCTGTTTTCTTCCCAACCCCGGACAGACTGATGGACTTTAATCTGCCGCTCTCGCTTCAGTTGCTTAAATTTTTAAAATATATTTATATCCTGTTTGTTTTGTTAGTGAATGTCACAGTGGGTCTTTTCTTTCTGTTACTGTCAACACTTGGCTACGTTAAACATTATATATCCTGATTCAACCCCTCATAATCCACATTTCCCTGTGAACCAGCATGATGTAAAACATCGTCAGAAACAACGAGAAGTTAAGGCTTTTATTTTGAAAACAGCGCTGTGTTGACAAAGCTTTAGAGGCTAAAATTAAAAGCATGTGCTGTGAGGTCAAGGAGACCTAAAACTTATTCTTTTTTATATAATGCAAAGTGTAAAGGAAGAAAGGGGAAGACTGGATGTATGAGTTCAGAACATCACTGTGTGAAGATGAATACGCCAGTTAAATGTCTGTACAGCTGGAGAAAAGGGCAATATTTTGATTTTTCTTCTTTGTATCATGTTTGATTCTGCTGTGAACTGATACTGTAGATCCTCAACGACTTACAGAAATAAAAACCAGAAAACCAAAATCTGCCTGTGTGAGGTACTGTCTTAAACCCTGTAGACGCCACAGTGAGGGAAAAAGATGTCTAATTGAAGTCGACGCTGGATTTTTAAAGAGCAGAATCACTATTGTCTTAATACATCCTCACAGTGTGGAAAACAATTTAAGTCTATTAAATAAGTACAAAAAGAGTAAGGCCTTGAAGTACCAGTCCTTAGTCCAGGATTGTAAGGACAAGGGTTGGCAGACGTAGCTCTTCCTGGTGGAGATCGGGTGCAGAGGTTTCCCAGCCAAGTCAGCATGATTATTGTCGTCAGCTCTGGGCCTTGACGGAAGGAACGCAAAGTAAGCTCCTCGCAAGATGTGGGAGGAGGCTGAACGAGCCTCCTGCTGGATTTGGAGTAAGAGAGAGGAGGACAGCTGGAGGCCAGGAGCAGATAGGCAGTGATGTGGCCAACCACTGCTGGCCCTTCAACTAGAGTGTGTTGAGGGCCGAAACACACAGTGACAGTTGGGTACCACCTGACGATATCTGCTCCCGACCAAAAGCTACAGTTAGCTTAGATAGGTAACAACACAACGCACCTACAAGTGTACGTCACAAGTCATCTCTGGGTAACCAGTGGCTTCCAGGAAAGATCAACCGAGAAAGGTCAGTGACGCTGGAGAGACAGCTGACCTCCAGGAAAGACTGCCGCAGGCACACAAGGCTGGGCAGCACTCGCAAGAGGGCACCAACTCAAGCTACAAAGGAACCAAATGAGCAATACCCCACGGTCTCCAGAGAGAGGAAGAATGAGAGACTCAACGGGATGGACACACCGGTATGGGCCGATTTGTGGTGTGTGTGGTGCCGCTGCGGAAAAGTCTGCAAAAACACCAAAGGGCTCAAGATACACCAGATCAGTTCAAGCGGGTGCGGAACATCAGCAACCCACGTGCCCGGTGAGACGAAGGAGAACTCCAGCCAGGAGGCACCCCACAGTGCTGAAGATCTCTCCGCACTGGAGCTGCTCCAGCACCAGAGACCAGACCCAACAAGTTCCACTCCAGCAACCCCTATCCATTCGTCGAGCAAAGAGAGGATCAAATGGGCAAAATCGTCAGACAACATCGAGTGGATGCAGTTCGGTGACGTCCTGGACAGCATCCTGGAGGCGACTTTGTCTGGCCCTGTGCACAAGAAGGTTGACTCACTCACAAACATGGCTCACAACCTTGCTGAAGGACGTTTCGGCCCAGTGGAGCAGAGAGCCCAGCCCCAACCACCACATTTAGTTATTTATGTATTCATTTATTTGATATCGACTTAAATTGGATTCATATAGAGTTTTTCTTTAAAATATAGCATGAACCCAAACTTTTCTGATCATGTTGTAAATTTTTTGCCCACTGTAACCAAGATGTGTTTTCCAATGTTGCAGCACCCTCTGGTGGACAAACTGCATAATGACAACACTTTAAATGATCTCAAACATTTCTCTGGGTTGTAGTTTTAAGATAAAAACTAAGAGTATGACTGAAGTATGAATTTAGTGTATCTCTAACACAATGACAACCCTCTCTGTAAATTTAATTTAAAGTACGAACTGCCAACTGAAGCTTTTCTCACAGTTCAGACTCATGATTTCCTTTTTGAGCACGTCTGAGGATGTTTTGTTTTTTTGTTTGTTTGTTTTTTGCTAATTACAAAGTCAGTCATTAATTTAAATGAAGAACCGCACAGTCACCTCGAAGATGAAGAAGCTGAAATATTAAAGTTATCAATGAAAACTGACTTCCTGTCTCTCAGATTCAAACCCTCTGGTTCCTACTGGAGACAATATCTACAAATATTTATCTACACATTATATTCCATGCTTTAGCACTGTTAAGCTGTTAATAAGTTCATTTCATGCTAACACTATCTATTATGTGTAGGCCACCGGTGACACTATAAATTCATTTATTCAAACCTTTATTTAAGACTCGGGAATTCAATTGAGGGAGACCCTCATTTTCAACGATGCCAAGCATGAACAAAGACATTAAAACAATGAATAAGCAAACAAAGAACAATCATGCATATCAATAAAAGTAGAAATTAAATCAGAATTATCATTAAGAGAATGACACGTAGACTGACAGGTGCGTCACTCTGCATCAGTACATGATATCCCTGTCTTTCCCCGTCTGACTTCATTCTCAACCTGCATTAGAAAATAAACTGAAATATTTAGTCTTCAGGGCTGAGAATGTGTCACTGATTTACCGTACTTTCCTTATATCACGCAACAAGATGAATCTATTTTATTCCTACTTTATATTACTATGACTGAAGTCTGCTGCTAAATTCAGTTTCATGTTTCACTCAGAACAGTTTTTAATAAATCAGAAGTTAACAAAACGTGTAAACTGCGTGGTTAATGCAGACGAGCGGAGGATTAGCTGGGAAACATCGCATTTATTCACTTTACATGGAGCTACAGTTAATACTGAATTATGTGTTCGTGTCTCATGAATCATCTTTAGAAGGAGCAGATGTTACCTTTAGCTAGCTTGTGCAGGCGAGGGGTGGTGGTGTGTAGGTAGGTATGGACTTATTGTGACATATAATAATAATAAGCAAAATAATCAAAGCAAATAGCAGGGGCTGTAGCTAACAGTTGATAAAATTACTTTATTACAATATATTTTAAAAGAGACCTTGATATAAATTCTAAAAGTGAACAATACAATAGTTACAAACTTAGCCCAACCTAAGCAAAACTAAAGAAACTAAGAAACTGAGCTGAGGCCACTTGAGAGAGGAAGACTACTCAGGAGTGCTTAGGGGTGCTACCACTATCCACCACAAGTGGGCACAGCACACAACAGCAATCCTTACACACAAAAATGGTGGAGTCTATGGTGTCCCAGTGCAACTACTCACACACAAACGTGAAGGGACCTCACCACGGGTGCCTAGCCTCTCACCAGTATGGCTCTCCGCTCCTGAAATAAAGAAAACTCACAGAAAATACAATCTGAAACAAGCTGCTATAACAAGTCAGCCCGGTACCTGGTCAGCCAACACATTATACATGCTAAACAACGAGAATACAGGTACAATTGTACACAAAAAAAGGCGAGTCCCTGTCAGGAGAGAGGGTCCTCTTATAAACCCCAGAGAAATAGAGAAAAATTCTTGACCACAATGGATAGTTTAGTGAACAGCTCCAGAATAAGTGCAAAAGCATCCCATCATTTGATTTACATTTATCACAGACTGGAGATACAGAGGGGTAAAATTTATGTAACATGAGCTTAGAATAATAAAAACCTGTGTCTACTGTTTATTGAACACCTGTGTATATGGGAAAGTGCAGCCTTAATTTCCCTTTCCCAAGCGTTCTTGACACAATTAGCAGAATCAGGCCTCTTAAAAACATTTATACATTTAGTAATCAACTTCTTCCTCTCTGGTGGAAGAGCAAACAATTCCAAAATAGCACGCTTCTCACAGGTGGACTCAAAATGAGGAATGTTTTCCCGAACAAAATGTCTAGCTTGCATGTAGCGGGGAAAAAAAATAGAGTGAGGTAAATTATACTTAAGACTGAATTCACCAAAGGAGGCAAACTTGTTGTCTATATAGAAGTCCTTTATACATTTGAGTCCTTTTAGACTCCATATAGCAAATGTGTTGTCTAGCAATGCAGGGGTAAAGGCACAATTATGGCAAAGTGCTGTATGGACTGAAATACAAGGGGACTTTATATGTCTGTTTGATCTGATTAAGAATCTTAAGTCAGTTTCCGACAACAAAACTATTACTTACAAATTTAATAGATGTACAATTTGTAAAAAGTAGGGAAGATAGTGAAACTTTTTTTTTTTTTTTAAAGACAAAAGTTCTAGTTTTAACCAAACGGGTGCAGAGTTAAGTGATTCATAGTCTGGAGAACCCCACTGCCAAAATGCCAGTGTCCTAGCATTAGCTGCCCAATAATAAACTTTAAATACTGGAAGACCCAGACCTCCATCCAACGTAGGCCTTAATAGATGCTTTTTTGATTATCTGTGTTTTCTATAACCCCGAATAAAATCTAGAATAACTGTCTCTAGTTTCTTAAAAATGTCTGCCGAGATCCATACTGGCAAATTTTGAAAACTATATAAAAACTTTGGTAATGACATCATCTTAATGGCATTTACTCTGCCGATCATGGAGAGGGGTAAAGTCCTCCAGTATTCTATACTGCGTTTTAATTTATCGATACCTTCAAGAAAATTTAATCTGGGCAGAAATTTATGGTTTTTTGAGATCTTAAGTCCTAAGTATGTAACATAGTCCTGACCAACCTTAACAGGGCAATCTTGTAAAATTATATTTTCTCTGATAAACACAAGTTCGCTTTTAGTGCAATTAATCGTATAACCAGAAATTTTACTGAATGATTGAATGTATTGTAAAAGACAAGGAATACCCTCTTCAGGATTCATTAAGGTGACAAGTAAATCATCAGCGTACAACATTACAAGACGTTCAAATGCACCTACTGGTATACTCCTGACATGAGGGTGATTTCTTATCCCAATTGCCAGAGGTTCAATTGCTAAATTAAACAACAAAGGGGACAAGCAATCTCCTCGTCTCACACCACGGTATAAACTAAATGGCTCTGATACAATATTATTTGTGATGACAGATGATTTAGGGGAGCGATAGATCATCTCAACGCAGTCCATGAAAGTCCTTCCAAATCCAAACCTCTTCAAAGTTTCAAATAAATATGGCCATTCAATAGAATCAAAAGCTTTCTGAGCATCCAATGTTAAGACGGCTGCTTGGATGTTTTTACCCAAATCAGAACACAATATATTTAACAAACGACGCACATTGAAAGAAGAAAGCCTGCCTGGTATAAAGCCAGCTTGATCTTGGTGAATGATGCTTACTTAGTCTAGTGGCCAAAACTTTTGTTATAATTTTGTGATCGAGATTGAGCAAAGAAATAGGCCTATAATTACCTGGATCTGTAGGATATTTACCCCTTTTTAGCAACAAACATATATTTGCCCCATAGAGCGAATGTGGGAGTGTTTTTCTTGCAATAGAATCATTTATCATCCAAAGTAAAACAGGCGCTAAAATTTCATGAAAAGCTTGGTAAAACTCTGCTCGAAATCCATCCAGACCAGGACATTTACCTGTGGGGAATGAATTAATCACTTCTACTAACTCAGCAACAGAGAATGCTTCTTCCATGGAGCACTGATTGTTCTCATTTAACTGTGGTATATTTATTGAGTTAAAGAACTGAGAGTAATCTGTCTCTGTTGCTGTGGAAGCAGAAGTATAGAGATCTGAATAGAATTCCTTAAAACGGTTATTAATATGTTTTGGATCTGTAAGAATTTGTCCAGTTTTTGACCGTATGTTATGGATAGCAGTTTTTGCCGGTGATTGCTAGCGTGCTCGGTTGCTTTGAGATGGCTGTCAGAGATGGCAGAGGTATGATCACATGATCCTGTAACAGGTGGTGTGTTCCATGTTTTATTAGAGAACTGTAAACAAACTTGGAAATCGGCGGTTTCGCTTCAGCGCCGGATGTTGCACCCATAATTTACGCAAGGAATAAGGTGGATAAACAGGACAGCTGACTGGACGAGATCATGGGCGACACGGGTGTTATGTCTTGACGACGAGTTATATGTGGGACCCACCATGTGAGATCTGAAAAGCTGGAGGTAGCAGTTAGCAGCTAACTCAGAAAAAAAGAACAACAGCCGTAAATTTCCGCAACAGGTGAACTCTGAGATACTAACTCTTTTTATTTTCTCACTATGCTAAGACTAGCCCTTTTTGAAGTACTAAAGTCATCATGTTTAGATAATTGCTGATTATTTAGAAAAGCAAGTTCATTGTTTTAGACACTACCTCGTTTTGAAGAAAGTTTCTCATTATGTTAAAAAACAAAGTCATTGTTTTGAGAGGAAAGAATCTCGTTATTTCTCATAATGATTTACAGAATTTTGTGTTAGCACATTGGCAGAAATGGACTTCCATCCCTGAGAGCTTCTTACAGGATGGTAGGTTATTATTTTGAGACAGTAACTTTTGTTTAACAGAAAGAGGACTGAGTGTGGTTCATTTAAAAAGGACTGTACTGAAACACCCTCAGTGGAAATGAAATGAACTGCTGACAGTGTTAGTGTGATCACTCTGCTGATGGAAGGTTGGGACAGACCAAAGTCATCACTGCTGCTCTGTTGGTTTGCTGGTGTTCTGGCTTTAGGTGGGAAATATCTTGTTATCCCTGATGACTTCCACCACACATATGATTCCTGCAGGATCTAATCTGAGGCTTCAGCTCATTAACTCACTGTCATCCAGTGTTTGGAGAATATTTCTCTGACCTCTTTGTGTCTCCACCATTTTCTCCTCTGATTAACAAACTCTTAAACCTCAAAATAAAATGTCACAAATCTAAAAATTGTCTTTGGATGTCGCCATCAGGAGCAGCTCTTGAAAAGGGGAAGTTTTGTGAAAACCTCCCCGGGTCCGAGCAGCGCCTCCTCCATCCAGTTACTGGAAGACACCACCCGCCTCTCCCTGTCAGCTATAACCAGCTCACCCTCCCGCTCCTTCATCGTTTCACTTCACCGCAGTCGGAGCTTCAGTTTTGTCTGAAACATTGCTGGATCTTCACCTGTAAACATGGCTCAGGTCAACACCTGCCTCAAACGCACCTTCACCATCTTCAACATCCTCTTTGCGGTGAGTCAAAATGGCGGCCTTTGATCTTCCGGTTCACTCTGATATCTGGGAATATAAAGTGCGTGGTGGATGTTAGGCTCTGTGGGGCTGCTCGGGTTAAAGACAACTTTTAAACTGCAACTTTGATGTAGTTTAATACTTAAATGAGTCATAAATGAGCAGGTGTGCTCAGGTATAATGTTAAAAATGACATAAACAATCGTGTTTGGGTGCTAATTTATGTTAAACTTCAGCTCAGCAACCGATTTTAAGATTAAAATATGCTTCTTCTCATTTGAAAAAATATGTACTTTACAGTTTGTGTTGATTTTATTGTAAATGTGTTTGTGAAAGTTAAAAAGTGCACAGTCATCGCCTGGTCATCGTTGGTTTTCTTGATTTACAAACACATTAATTCCTGGTTCCTGACAGGTGTGGGCAAATGAAATAAAAATGTTTAATTAAAATTAAGTTAATCAACACGATTTGGCCATTTCTGTATTTATTCATGATTTTTTTTCGTTGGTAAAATGTAGTGTTTTTAAATTTACTGCAGTGTTTGCGTAGTTTATTTGCTGATTCATGTAGGAAATGATGTTGTGGAGTCTTTTAATCTTTGTTTGTTTTTAGCATAAATACCTTTCCTAGCTTTATTGTGTTCCTTTTAAGCATTGCTGGATACTTTAATATGTTTGTAGACTTACGTTAAGAGAAAAAGTAAATCAGAGGAGGTGGAGAGCGACTCGTTTGAGACTTGAAACTCAAACTTAAGGAGGAATTTTTTTTTTTTTATCTTCTCTTATCTCTAAAATCGGAGGTTTTCACTGTCTGTCATCTGTCCTGTTCTATCGGATTTTTTACATTACAATAACACGCCAGCTAGTATAACAATGCTGCCTCGTAATGTTAGCTGGTTAGCTAGCTAGCGGAAGTCTCCCGTCGTCTGTTGCTCATCAAACGAAGCATGATGAATGCGGCAAACGTGATCGGTAGGATGAATGAGATCCATTGTAGATGCCGGTTGGAAATGTAGATGGCTCGCAGCTTCCTGTTTAAAATAGTTACGTATGCGTGAACATAACCGACACGGTGACGTAGTGAGTGGTGTCCCAGTTCCTAGGGAAAGATTTCAACCCCTACACCTCGTTGCTTCATTTCGAGGGCCAAGGGGTAGTGGACAAGGGGGGTTATTGGGATTGGGCCTAACTTGTGAGTTAATAAAAATGTCTCACCAGCAACCAAACATTCACCTCTATTTGTCATGTTTCTGAGTACAACAAGTCAAGGTCAACAAGTTGTGTGCGTAAATTTACAGCGATTTTCCGAGTTGTTCCAACTTGAGGGGGCGTTACTGTGAATTTTCTCTGTCATTTTCCCAATTATTCCGTCACCACATTAACGCACTGTGACTTAACTTTTGTTGTTTTAGCCGCTGAATCTGATCAAACTCTGTTTTTTCTTTCTTTCAGATTATTGGCGGCCTCCTCATCGTGTTCGCTCTGCTGATTCAGGTCCTCTCGAATGATCATGTAGGGACAAACACTGTTCACACGTGGAATTTACAAAATAGTTTGGTGTTTTAAAAAACAAACAGACAAAAGATTAACTTGAATCTCTT
Organism: Epinephelus awoara; assembly: GCA_035609425.1. Taxonomy (NCBI): domain Eukaryota; kingdom Metazoa; phylum Chordata; class Actinopteri; order Perciformes; family Serranidae; genus Epinephelus; species Epinephelus awoara. The sequence continues at coordinate 2,563,874 of CM069316.1, read as the reverse complement.
CTGCCTGCAGCCAGAGGGCCTCATCCGCGTCCATGTCGTGGGCGCCATCACCATGGTGATCGCCATCCTGGGAGCCTACGGGGCTCACAGGGAGAACAAAGTGTGTCTGATCGTGGTGAGTTCAAAGACCAGCTGAAACACAGACTGCACAGGGTGATGAAACCTCAGGATAAAAGAGGATGTGAGGTTTATTTCCAAATCTGATACGGTGAATCATCATAAAGAAGAATTTGTAGACATTTTTTTCCAGATTTATGTCATCTGTGGCGTCTGTGACGGGAAAACCAATTTGCAGTGACCGCAAACAGACTTCACTTCCTGTTATTGCGAAGGCGATTTTTAAGATGCTTTTTTAAGCTGCTTTTTAAAAAGCACCAGATTTTATTTAGACTCATTTTCCTTCCTTAAAAACTTGTGTGCTGACGGTCTCTTCCTGTTTTTATCCACAGTTCCTGGTGTGCATGGTTATTGGAACTCTGCTGATGCTCCGAGTTGGTATCCCCACTGCTGCCACCCGTTCCGAGGTAACGACCCTGATGCTTCTAGTCGACTCTACGTTTTTTTCTCTACTGCATAATAGCTCAGCGTGTTCAGGGCTGAACGACCTGAAGTATAATCACAACAGGAAAAAACACTTTAGGATTGTGTGCGAGGTTAATAAAAGTAAAACTACCTCACTGAGGACAATCTCTTCTACATAAGTGCGTACATGAGTGTTGATGATGAGTTGTTGATATTCATCGAGCTGTTCAGACTCTTAAGTCTTTACATGTTGAATTAATGAAACGCACCAATAATTACTGTGTTTGTGTTTGCAGCTGGAGGGCATCATGGAGGCAGACGCTTACAATAGTCTGCCTCTGGACCAGGCTTCAGAAGAGGTGAAGGCCCTGGTTGAGGAACACCAGAAAGTCGTGAGACACAGACACAGACACACACACACACACACACACACACACACACACACACCAATAAATACAATTACAGTGAAAAACAATCACAAGGCGATTTACAAAAGTCAGACACCATACATTTAAAATCAGCAAGAGAGGGGATATTCTCCAGCCCCGAAGCGTGTTGGAGAATATTCCTAGAGTTTAGAGTTTGGTCAGCCTAGGCTCCATACATGCGAGCTCCAGGTAGAAACAGTGCTGATACTACCTTTCCTAGCACATTCACCACACTGTCTCTCACACACTATATAGCATAACTCCAATATAAGCTAAAATTAAAGGAGGTAGATAAACTCAGAGGATCAGCAAACACTTTACCTTACTTACGCATGGCTTTCTCAGCCCAAACAGCACTGCCACCTTCAACAAACCCAGGCTCCGTACATGCGAGCTCCAGGTAGAGACAGTGCTGATGCTACCTTTCCTAGCACATTCACCATACTCTATTTCACACAAAACACAAAAAAGAAATGTACGTGCCTAAACTATTTTTAAAAAATTATACAACAAACTGAATGTCATTTACTAACATTTGATACCACCACAATCTATTTATTTACTCAGAAACCAATAAATTGAAGTAATTGAATGATTGTGTCTTTTTCATCAGCAATTAATCTGCAGATTTTTTTGTTGTTGTTGTTTTCGTCTTGTGTCAGATGTTCTTGTTTTCATCATATTAAGTCAACCTCTTTTTTTAGTCCAGTTTTAGCTGACTGAAAGACTAAAGATTAAAACTGGATTTTTTTTGCTTAAATTCAACTGAAACGATTAATTGAATATCAGTCGGCGCCCTTGACTCGCATCATTTCTTGCCTGTGATAGAGGCAGAGGACTGTAACAACACTGACAGGATTAATAACCCTCCTGTTTCTTCTTCTCTGGTGTTTTAGCTGCACTGCTGTGGTCAGTTCAGTTACAAGGACTGGGAGGACAGCATCCCCGACTCCTGTCTGTGCAACGAGGAGGAGCAGATGGAGGGGAAGTGTGAGCAAGTCAGATTCAGAGTGAGTTTAAAACTAACATTAATTTTATTTTACTATATAATGATGAAAACTGTGTGTGTGTGTGTGTGTGTGTGTGTGTGTGTTCCACGTTTTTCTCCTCACTGACTTGGTCAATCCATGTGAAATGTGGCACAGTGGTAGAGGGTCATGGGAGGATGCCAATGAAGCAATATTACATCAATTGGCCAAAGGGGGGCGCTATAGCAACCCATTGAAATGTCAAACTTTGAATGGGCATATCTCATGCCCCGTATGTGGTAGAGACATGAACCTTTGCACAGAGATGCCTCTCCTCATGAGGAACACATTTGCCTCAAGAACCCATAACTTCCACTTATATAGATTTTCTGCCATTTTGAATGTTTTGAAAAACACTTCAAATGGATCTCTTCCTAGGAAGTTTGAGCGATCTGCATGAAACTGGGTGAACATAATCTAGGGACCAATATCTAAAGTTCCCTCTTGGCAAAAGTTGGAAAACTTACTAAAACTGAGCTTCTATAAGGCAATGAATATTGCGGAGGGCGTGGCTCATCACATAAAGGTGTATAACATCTCAAGGGTTTCACCCATTACCACGCAACTTTGTAGGCATATGACCACACATAATCTGAGGGGACCCCTCCATTATTGACCCCATCAAACAAAATGGGGGCGCTAGAGAGCTCATTTCTTATCTAGGCCTAACCGCCATATGGATTTTTACTAAACTTGGTAGATATGTAGAACAGGACGCCTCAAGGTGACTGGAGAAATTTAACTCTAATTGGCAACTGGGTGGCGCTATAACAACAGAAAAATGCTTCAAAATGGCTAAAATGCGACCGATGGCTGTGGCTCCCCCTGTGGACCAATGTTGGTGTTGTTTCTAATGTTTGGTATGACTAAGTCATGGTATGGTATGCTGTACATAATCACAGAAACTGTCAGTGTGTCATTCTGTCAGTCAGTCATTCTGTCTGTCCCACGTGTTTCTACTCACTGACGTGGTCAATCTATGTAAACTGCACATAGGCATTGAGGACTGGCATAGGTAGAAGGTGACAAAGCTACCAGTGGCTATGGACTAGTCCTAAATTTTGTTTTTAAACTTCAGGTCACTAACGTTTTCTTCTTGTATCGTCTCCTTCAGGGCACGCCACAGTGGAAGTCCGTATACAGCCAGGTGAGTGGAGCCAAAACTTAAGTTTAACAATCTACACAAACATACTGACACAAATTATCAGCTGATTATTTGACCTGTGAAACACAACCTGACCTTTTCTCTCCTCCCTTCTTCAGAGCTGCTTCCCCATCGTCAGAGACAAAGTCCTGCAGGACATCAACATAGAGATAGGAGTCGACCTCACTCTGGCCATCCTGGCGGTAAGATTCAATAAACAAACACTGATTTTATATTTATTTATTATATGTTTTTGTCACGGACAGGCTCAGATTGTTATTCTAAGTGTCTGACAGCATTATGAATGATCCCTACAGAGACAGAGCCCCAAAATCACCGTCACTAAACCCACCAGACTTCTTTTAAATTAACAGTGGGTGTTTCTCAAAGTCAAGTAGCGCTGCTGCTCCTTCGCATCGAAAGGGGTCAGTTGAGGATGTTCAGGCATCTGATCAGGATCCTCCTGGGCGCCTCCTGCTGGAGGTGTTCTGGGCACGTCCCACTGGTAGGAGGCCCCGGAGCAGACCCAGAACACACTGGAGGAATTATATATCTCATCTGGTATGGGAACACCTCGGGGTCCTCCAGAGGAGCTGGGAAGGGTTGTTGCGGAGAGGGACGTCTGGGGAGCTTTGCTCAGCCTGCTGCCCCCATAATCCGGTTTTGGATTAGCGGTTGAAAATGGAACGATGATGGTGGTCCTCCAGAACATTAGAGCAGTCCTGCAGCGGGGGTCGATGATGTAGCCTCCTTGATATCCGGCCGATTGAGGATCCGTCCATGTCTTTGAGAACCGTGGATTTATCTGACTTCCTCTAGTAACTATAGGCCTACGTACATAAAAGCTGCCTCTGCTCAGGACCACATTTAAACTACTCACCTTTACACTGACCTGCAGTGCTCAAAGAAGAACGTCCAAAAATCAGTCTCAGATTTGGTTAAAATGATCTGGGAAAGGTCTAAAAAAGAATCAGATAGCTGTGGACATCCTGTAACTGAGCAGGTGTTGTCTTGATGAAAACTCACCCTCCTGTGTCTCCCTCCAGCTGCTGGGCATGATTCTGTCCTCCATCATCATCCACCAGATGAGTCACCCCGACAAACCCACCGCCCTGATGTCCGTCCCCGCCATCTTCACCATCCCTCCTCCCAAATACCAGGAGCTGCACAACCCTCCGGAGTACTAAAGGAGCAACGCCGCCTCTGTCCTCTGTTGCGTCCGGAGTGCCTCACGTCCCTGTGAGGAGTCCTGACTGTCGGCTCCACTGAGATCAATGGACGGAAACTGCTTGTCGATCGCTTGTGTTAATGTCTGAATCTTCTGTTTACACAAAACCTCTGTTGAACATTATATCCTGAATCAACCCCTCATAATCCACATTTCCCTGTGAACCAGCATGATGAAAAATGCCTGCTGTGAACTGATACTGTAGACCCTCGACGACTTGCAGAAATAAAAACCAGAAAACCAAAATCTGCATGTGTGACATTCTGTAGTAAATCCTGGAGACGCCACAGTGAGAGTAAAGGATGTCTGATCTAAGTCGAGGCTGAGTGACTGTGGCTTTACAAAGAGCCAAATCACTCACAGTGTGGAAAACTGTGAGTGGAACAGTGTGGAAAACCATTTAAGTCTATTGAATAAGTACAAAAACAAACAAAAATGCCGCTGAATTAAATAGTTTTGAAATAAAGCCTGAAATAAATAAATGCAGCAATATAATAAATGTTAATATATGGCTGAGTCAATATAGTTCAATAAATTTTTATTTAAAAAATGTTTTCACTTATTTCCTACTATCACTTATTGTAATATGAGTTAATTCCCAGCTGTTAGATTTATATTTATCTCCCTGCTCATGATATTTAAATGGAGCATGGTTGCGTCACAGATTGAGACCAAAGCATCGTACGCAGCACTGAATCAGTTATATTTATTTATTCTATGGGCACATTTATTTAATGTTGACCAAAACTGGATGCCATATCACAGAGCTGCTAGTCTGTAGACTTTTTAAACATAAACCCAAACTTTTCTGATCATGTTGTTGTAAATGTGAGCCCACTGTAAAATGGTAGCAAAGATATATTTTCCAGTGTTGCAGTGCCCTCTGGTGGACAAACCACATAATGACAACACTGTTTTAATGACCTCAAGCAAAAAATCTCACCTTCTGATTTAAATGAAGAACCAGACAGTCACCTTAGAGATGAAGATGCTGAAATATTAAAGTCATTAAATTAATGCACTTACAGCAGAAGTCTGGTGTTATTCTATATTTGTCTTATTGTCAATGAACAGAGAAACAATGTGTTCACCCGCCCCTCAACACTTCTGACTTCCTGTCTCTCATGTCCAAACCCTCTGGTTCCTACTGGAGAAAACTTTATAAACACAAATATATAGTTTCATTTAAGGATCAGCAAATAATTGCATTATGCTTATTCTTTGTATATTAAACTTTGGGCTCATATTTGTGGTCTGGACGATTCTACACAAGATAAAGCTCTGATACAGTCGCTTCCCTTTGACCTCTGACCTCATGTCATCTTGGTACTTGCTCACAGAACACGTTGTTGCTTCACATTCACTTAATCAGAACTGAACTAGGAGGAGTGTCGTTCTCTCACAGAGCTCCTCATACGGGGAATAATCTGCAAAACACCTTCAATCAGACACTCTGCCACCATTATGGTTGTTTACGTGCCTCGTTTCTCATCTTGTTTTAATTGAGTGAAAATGCTTTAACTTTACATCTGCACCTTACCATGTTTATCATCCTGTTTCTGCTGTACTTTCAGTGATCATTTATTGCTGCTGTTGTGTCGTATGATTTATTTTATTTTAATAGATGTGCACGATGGTTATTTGTTTGCTTATTGATTGTTTTTAATGTCTTTGTTCATGTTTGGCATTGTTGGAAATGAAGATTTCATTCAATTGATTTCCAGATTCTTAAATTAAGGTTTGAAGGAATATGTTTGTTCTCAGAGGAAAGTCAGTTTCCACTCAATGTCATAGAAAAAATTGTCCTGTTTAGTTTATTAATACATCACATTAGTGGTATATTTGACATTATTCAATAATATTAATCATGACATTAAAATATCTTTTTTTTTTTTATTATTTATGACACATTCAGTTGTCCATACTTACCAGTAAATACAGCTGGTTTTGATCAGTAAATATCAGTGTTATATCATAAATTGTGACTTGAGATTTGGAAAAACACATTTTTTAAAACTATGATTAATAAATAAAAAGGGTTTTTTTTTGTTTTGTTTTTTTTAAATGTATTTTAAAGTCACCTGGTGACACAGTGTGACTCACTGATATGTTTTTAACAACCATGCTGCTCTCCGTCACACAGGATGATTAAATATCAGGCTGTGGAATTTGTTCCCTAAAATATAATTATTTCCTGTGAAAGAAAAAGTTTGAATGGAAGTATGGAAAACCATTCCTGCCAACGTGAACGATAAAAATCCTAAAATTTATTATGGGAAACTCTCTAAACATGATGTAGTTTCATCAAAATGAAAAACTTTATCAAGAAAAAGAATCTCAAAATAAAGAGAAATTTTCTTTAAAAATAACGACTTAATGTTTCAAAATTAAGGTTTTGTATAAACAATGGGAAACCTCAGTCTCAAAATAATGACCTACCACCTGTATGAAGCTCTCATGTATGGAAGCCCATTAGTGCCAATGGGATGAAAAGAAAAATCCTGTAAATCATTATAATGAGAAACTCCCTCAACATTTTCTATAAAATAATGTTACTATCTAAAAATAATGAGACATTTTCTCGAGATAATGACTTAATGTTTACAAATAAAGGCTTACTATAAGCATAATAAGAAGTTAAAAACTTACTGTGAAAATAATGACCAAAGATCCTGTATGAAGCTCTCGGGTTCGGAAGCCCATTTCCATCAACGTGATGATGTGATGAAATGAAAAATCCTGTAAACCATTATAATGAAAAAAAAAAAAAACTCCTTTAAAATAATATTATCATAATGAGAAACTTTCTAAAAAAAGACATTCAATCTAGTATCTTTCAAAATGTAAATCACTGTAAACTGAAACTCCCTTAATAATGTCTTAATATCTCAAAATAAAGACTTAATATCAACATTAAACTTTCTTTCAAAAAAAGTATCTTACATTTTTTTTTCTCAAAATAGACTGTTTTTAACATACTGTGAAACCTACAGAAAAGAAGAGTTAGTGTCTCAAACTAAGACTCAGTATCTCAAGATAATGACAAATTTTCTCCAAATTAAGGACCTACCATCCCGTGAGAAGCTCTCATGTATGGAAGTCCATTTCTGCCAATGTGATGGGAAAAAAAATCCTGTACGTCATTAGAATCTGAGACTCCCCTAAAATGATGAGTTTGTAGGCCTATCTCAAAATTAAGGTTTGGTATAAACATATTGACAAACTTTCTGAAAAGAAGCGGTAGTAACTCAAAAATCATGACTTAATATCTCAAAATAAAAAGCTAATATCAATACAATGAGAAACTTAATAAGGAAGGGAGTAGCTAAAAAAAAGACCAATTTTCTCAAAACAATAACTTAAACTATCAAAATAAAGGGCTAGTATCAACATAATGACAAACTCTCAAAAAAAAGAGGCAGTATCTAAAAAAATGACTTAGTATAAATTAGGAGGAATGTTCTCTAAATGATGATTTAATTAATGACTTAATTAACATTAACATCTCAAAGGAAGGGGATTTTTTTTCTCAAAATAATGACTGTTTTTAATATCATGAGAAACTTTCTACACGAGTTAGTATCTCAAAATTTGTATCAACATGAGACTTAAAAAGGAGGTAGTAACTTAAAATAATGACTTAATATCTCAAAATAAAGACAGTGGGTCTCATTCATGAAAAGTGAGTAAATCTGTGTGTAGATTTGCACATAAAAGCCTACTCTACTAAAAACCTACTCCGGATTCAGGAACGCCGCGGGAAACTCAGATTTGATCGTAAACACGCGTGTATGATCATGAATGCCAATCCATCGTAAAGTGACAGCGCGCTCCCGGCAATCAGCAATTAGCATAAATCCCCGCCCATGAATAGCCAATGACCACCATATAAGGAGGTGTAGGTGCATCCTGTCCACCTGTCAGTCATGGCGCAAAGAAAGAAAGAGAGATTTTTTTCCGAAGCGGAGATCAAAATAATTTTGGGTGAAGTGGACAACATGTGGAAAACATTTTATTTTCTTCAGTTAGTGGTGGTGTGGCAGGGACAGGCAACGCGAAGGCCTGGAGGGAGGTAACAGATGCTGTTAATGTTGTCTCCGTGGTACAAAGAACCATGTCAGAGGTGAAGCGTAAATGGTTTGATATGAAACTGGAGGCAAAGAAACACATAAGCACACACACAAAAACACAGCGGTCACCAAACAAACAGAAGATTCATTTGTGGGGTTTTGAATGAAGTGGGAACGGGAAACCACAGATGTTTTGTGCGTAATGGATAAACTAAATCAGTGATGGCTGTCGGAATGTAGAGCTATTTAACATTTATTTTATCAAATGATACAGATAACATATAGCCTACAGCAGTCTGTATGCATCGTCCTCAAATTATTTGAATCTTAATAGCCTAAAGCTCTGTTTGATACAACGTAAATTAATCATTATCAAATCAGATTTATTCATTCAAACGATCGTCCTCCTTCCACCTGCTGCCCCTGCTGAACCCAGGCATCGAGGCCGAAGAGGCTGTGATCCGGCTGTCCTTACGGATATTTTTATTATCATCATTCAACATGTAGAAAGAACATGTAATCTATTGAGGCGATTTACGTAGATAATTCACAATCATGAACCTAATCTGGATCTTAAACCTGGTAATTGCCAAATGATTTAACTAAATGTGTTATATTTTTAATATTTTGTCATGTTTAGATTACGTGTTTCAAAGGCATCTGTGTATTGTGTACATAACAGAGCGCAATACGAATTAAAATTGTCATTTCCAATAGTGAAAAGCAATATTTATGTGCTTTACTAAATTTACACAAGCACTACGAGTGGTCAGGAGCAGGAGTAGATTTTGTTAGTAGCTACGAAAAGATCGGAGCTACTAAAATATTGATGAATGCGGACATGCATGTAAATTTCCGTCTGCGAACAGTTTACACACAAATTCCTTCTGCTCACGTTTCATGAATGAGACCCAGTGTCAACATGAGAAACTTTCTGAAAAAAAGGATTTGTATCTCAAAATAATGACTTTTTTTTAACATAATGAGCAACTTTCTACGAGTCTCAAAAGTATCTCAAAATAATAAGAAATCTTCTCAAAATGATCTTAAACAAAAGGGTTCACATCAACATAGCGAGAAACTTTCAGGAAAAAAAAGGACGAAAACAAAAAAGTTTGTATCTCAAATTAAAGACGCATTTTTCTGTTTTAAAAAAAGAGGCAGTATCTTAAATATTGACTTAGTATCTCAAAATAAAGGCTGAGTGTAAACATGAGAAACTTTCTAATCAACAAAAAAACCTCAAAATAATTTGAGGTTGTTTTTTTTTCTTAAAATGACCTACCGTCCCGTAAAAGTCTCTCATGTATGGAAGCCCATTTCTGTCAATGTGATGAAAACATAAAATAGTAGTAGTATCTAGAAAAAATTGACTTAGTATCTCAAAATAAAGGGCTAGCATAAACATGAAAAACTTTGCAAACAACAACAAAAATTTAGTATCTCCATGAGAATGAGATCTTTTTTTCCCTTAAAGTAATGGCCTACCATCCCGTATGATGCTCTTATGTATGGAAGCCCATTTCTGCCAATGTGATAAAAAAAAATCCTGTAAATCATTATAATGAGAAACTCCCTCGAAATAAAGACTTAGTATCTAAAAATAATATATAAATAAAATAATATACTGAGTCATTATTTTCAGAAACTTTCTCCAAATAGTGACCTGCAGGATATTTTATTTCATCACATTGGCTCAGATGGACTTCTGTACAAACAGAGTGAACCTGTAAAATGAAATAACGACAATGTGTGCAACACCTCGGTGCGTTGTGTAAATCGTTATAATTGTTCTATTATCTTTACAAAACACTTTTGACACTAGCAGTTTAAAAAATTACATTTCCAAAAAGTGTGCTGATTTTTTTTCCTTTCAACCACATTTGTTTGTTTTCCCATGATGAAGAGGACAGTACAGCGTTTAGTTCTTCTTCTTCTTCTATGTGCGTCGATTATTCCCCAAAGGCAGGTCAGACTTCCTGTTTATGTTTTTGTACAATGTCACTGTATTTTTTTTTTTCTTTCAGTAAGCAGAGAGATTAATGGAGCTACAGGCCTCGATGGAAAACATCAGTTAAAGTACACAGTCAAGAGTTTACAGAGAAAACGTTTGTTCATGTACACATTTCCGTCACCGCCACGTGTGAATATAACTTATTAAATAATCCGCTGCTCAGGTTTTTTATTCACCACTTCTTTTCAAAGTAAAACAGGAAAAAAGCCTTTTACAGAAATCAAACATGCACGGTATTATTTCTGTGTGTGTGTATGTGTGTGTGTCAGTGTGTGTGTTTTAAAACAATGTAGAGGAAGAGGAGGAGGATGAAAGAGCTGAACTTTGAGCTGCACAATATTTAGGAAGCTTTTATAACATTCAGAGCTGAATTAATCAATTACAGCGAGAACTGACAAGAATTTTATTGGAACTTTTTAACACAAAAATGTCAAAAATTATCTGTTTCCAGCTTCTTTTTCTGGTTTTATTTTGATTTAAATCAAATATTTTGGAGTTTGGATGAAAAAACAACAATTAATTCATCAAATACCTGAAAATAAGTGATGAATGATTTTTATTCAGCTGTCAAACTATAATACAGACACGTTTTCATTTTTTAAATATTTATATATATGTGTGTGTATTATTTTAAAAACAGGATGTTTGTTAAAATAAAATCAAATTTTGGAATGGGAAAAAAAAAAGAAAAGAAAAAATTCACAAAAAAATATCAATGTTTAATTTAAAGACCAAAAATCCAGATCATCAGCAACAGAGCTGAAAAAATGAATCAATTCATCAATAAATTGATCACTACAATTTTTTTTGATAAGACCAAAAATCATTTTATCTTTTTTTTCATCTTCGTAAACTGAATATATTTTTGTTAGTTTTTGGATGAAGCAAATTATTTAAAGTTCTTTTTCTCTCTCAAAATATTTTAACATTTTATCGCATTGACTAAAAATAACTGAAGATTATAATGTCACAATGATAAACATATTATATATTAATGTATTTCAAACTGCACACTTTGATCAATGTTTGAGGTTTGTTGTTAATTCATTTTTAATCTACAAATTAAGTGTTTTTTGTTTGTTTGTTTTTACAACATGAAGATAAATGAACAGACCAACATCACTCGAGCTGAAACAATTAATTAGTCAATGGAAAGAAAATTAAATCAGAATGTTCCAGTTTACTAAATATCTTCAGGATTCAGAAAAATAAAATATAAACTGTTAAACTGCAGTACAGGCACATTTTGATCAATGTTTTTATGTTTATTTTTTTAGCAAACTTACAGCAAACTGAGATGTTTGCATTTAACTGGTAATTTTTTCTTCTTTTTTTCTAAATTTGATTTTCACAAAATGCAATTTAATTCACAAACAAAAATATCAGGTTGAGCAGCAGCTGAGTGAAACATGAAACTGAGGTTGAGATTTTGGTTTGTTTTCTTTCTTGTTGTTACTTTAGGATTTCCTCTTCATTTATTAAATTATCATGTTCTTTTAATTGTAACAATGAAAAATGTAATTTAATTAGTTTACAATAAAACACCTGCAGCTTCTTACAAAATGGAAACATTTTAAATATTCAGGTTTTATAATTGTTTTTAATTAGTGTGCAGCTCTGACTGACGTCCTGGTTCATACCGACAGATGTAAAGAGTAAACTGCTCAGATTAAAGGGCGAGTTCGGACTTTTTTCCAGTTTTATATTAATACAACATTCACACACCTCCAGCATGAAGGTATGTGGAAACCTCACACAAAAATAATTTACTTATGTGACTCTTCTACACCGTCAAATTTTTATTGGACCTTTAATGATGTTCAGAAAAAGTTATTAATTATTTTACAACAAGGGTATTTTGGGGGAGTCACATGGTCCAGTAATCACTCACAGCTCATCGATGCTCCTCAGTATGGAAGACCATTTTCACCAATGCATGTCAGTCATTATGATGAGAAATTTTGAGTTTGTGTTTTTAAATAAGTAATCAGTATCACAAAAATATTGTGAAACATTTAAAAATATTGATGCAATTTCTCAAAAATATCGACTTAGTTTTGTTATTTTGATAGTTTCAGTATTTTGAAATTCTAACTCATTATTTTGTGAGACTTTTTTGAAATGAGTTAGTATCTCAAAATAATCAGAAACTTTCTCAAAATAATGACTTATTTTATCAAAACTTTGAGTCAAGCCTACCGTCACAAGTTGGAAACAACACATACATTTTGTGAAAGTTCCTCATTATTTTGAGATACTAACTCATTATCTCTAAAATGTCGCTCATAATAATAACTTAAGGGATTTTTTTTCTTCCATCACAATGGCAAAAATGGTCTTCCATAACTGGGAGTTTAGTTTCATGAGTTGTTGATCACTGTGATCGTCACTCCTGTTCGTACTTTGTCTGAGATGGAGGATATAATGTTTTTACTCTGTGTAAAAATACGCTCTGAAGTTCAGCTGAAATGAGGTTTTCTTTTTAACACAAAATTTCCACGTTTAGTTTCCACTCATGTTTTTTTAATTCTGGGTTGTGTCCGAGGTGAAACACCTGCAGTAAAACAACATGTGAGTGTGTTAATATGAGCCTGAAAAAATCTGAACCTGTCCTTTAATAATTTGTCATTTCACTCAGCAGGTGGCGCTGTCCGCCTGCTGCTCCTCTGGGTTTGAAAACAGAAGAGATGTTTATATTTTGAGATAAATATGATGATTAATGGAGGTTTATACAGTGTGTGTTTGTATGTTTTATCCCTCGAGAGATTTCCCACCACAAATAAACAAAAATAACTAAATAAATCTCTGCCGCCGTTCGACGTCCTCAAAGTTATTTCAGCTCTTTTATTAATGATGGATTAATGACACACAAACAGCTGCAGGTTGATGTGTGGCCTTCACCGTTTCTCTGGGGAAAGTTTTGCTTCTGCAGGAAATTAAAGTGCTGAAAATTTTTGTCAAATTTAACTCATTTTAATCTTTTATTTGGGAGGAAACAGCGATTAAACCATTTCAAATATGAGTTCCCATGCTCCTTAGCAGCAGAGGTGGTGCTGAACGAAAAGCAGCAACAGTTGGGATTAAGTTTTTTTTGGAGTTCAGAGAAACTGGACGACAGAGACTCTCGTAAATGTGTGTGAATATTATGTCTGCAAGCATGTATGGCAGAGAGACTGTGTGTGTGTGTGCCTGTGTGTGTATGTTAGCCAGAAGAGCAGCATCCTCCAGCGGGTGTGGCTTGTGGTTCGTCATCGACGATCTGTACGCCCCGCCTACTTGATGCTGATTGGCTGGCTCCATTGCCCTTCAACCTCTCCTCAGCCTGAGCCGTTTCCATCATCCCTGAAAACACAGACAAAGAGTTAAGGACCACCTTTTGGTGTGTTCACACCTGCCCAAACGAACCGCACTGAGGGGACAAACATACTTGGGTTTGACTGAACCGAACCAAACCGGGCCGGTCCATCAGCACATTATTAACACAGAGAAACATAAAGAACGGTTAAGGGTAAACTGAAGTGGAAACAAAGACAAAGTTGTGGTTTTGGGCCGTTTCTCTGGAAACTAACCGAAAAAGTTACTTTCCTTCCTTCCACATCATCCTCTGTAAAACCACAGCACGTCATTTTAACACTTTGGTTTCTGTACAAGTTAAACACACCAGATATAATGTGTGTATTATTGAGCTGTGTTCAGAGCCAGGCTAACTGTTTCCCTCTGTTTACAGTCTGTATGCTAAGCTAAGCTAAACAGCTGCAGCTTCATAATGAAAAGATAAACATCAGAGTGTAACCATATTTGAACACTTAATTCTGAATTTCCCTGTCAGCTGTCATTTGATCTGTTTCATGTTCTTATTGTGTGTTTTCTGTGACGCACTCTGTAACTTTGGTGTTGAAAAATGTTCTATAAATAAACTTCTTGGCACTGAAACTAAAACCCATCTTCTCCTCTGACTCTGAGTGTTACAGCCAATGAAAATGTCTTTAAAATCCAAAAATAAAAAGTGCGGATAACATCTGTGTGAAGTGAAGTCCAGAAATAAACAGCTGATGTGATGAAACAGTGTCTCACCTCAGCTCTTGAAAAAGTTCCTCTAAAAACTTCCCGTTATTAAATATTATTTGTGGAAATGTTATGATTTTAACTCGATCTCGAAGCGTGTGGCAACAGTCCAGTTTATGTGTGAACAGCGTGTGGCGTCTTACTTTTACAGAGATCCAGGAAGAGCTCCTCGATGCCTTTATTTAGCTTGGCTGATGTGTGGTAGTGTTTGGCTCCCACCGACTCTGCATAACTACACACACACACACATACACACACACACACACACACACACACACACAGACATAATCATCATGTTTTTATTTGTTTACACCAGACAAACATGAACAAATCAGTGTGTTGTTGTGTTGTTACCTCTCAGCCTCTTCCACTGAAACATGTCTGTCTTTGTCCAAATCAATTTTATTACCTGCAGAGAAAAGACACAGATTTGTTCCTCATCAGTCCGGCTCGTCAAATTGAACACGATTCATTCTGTATTTATTTCTGCGTGATAATCAACATTCCTTCAGCCAACACATGCACCATCATGCGAGTATTTATACTGTCCAGGAAATTTGACTAAACTGACTCTGATCAGCTGCTCTGACACAGTTTTCCTTCCCAGCGTTCGTCATCTCAGAGTCAGAGTCTGTTAAACCTGCTTTCTGAAACAGGCCTCGGGGGTTTCAGTGCTGTTACTTTAAAAGCAGGAGCACACCTATGATGCATGCCAATTTGTGCGCGCACACACACACACACACACACACACACACACACACACACACACACACACACACACACACACACACACACACACAGGCAACATTCAAGGTTGAATGTTTTCTTACATGTTACTCAATGCAAAAAAATCGACAGCATGAATGACTCATCGCACCTTAAATGTCAAAATGACAGCGCTGATCATTCCTTTAGTCTTCAGAGGCTCTCCTGCACGACACACGCTGTAATCTGATTGCTTAAAATGCGTGTGTGAATTTCAACCAGATTCTGAAAATTTTACTCCTTTACTTGGAGAAAAAAGTGGCAGTGCGTCGTTTCTGTGTGCTGCGGCAGCACTACTGCACCCCTGCTAAAGAGCAAACATATTCTGTGACAGTTGCGAGATGTTGCCTCGTACAGTGAGTTCATCACAGCGTGTTTAATGACTCATCATTTAATAAAAACAATATCGATTAGTGGAGCTAACAGCTGCTGAAAACAAAACTTGAATTGAAGCAAAAAGTCTCTGCCGACGTGTTGAATGTCCCTCCTTAAAAAAATGGCTGTTTGGGTTATTTGTGCAGCTTATTACGACCCATAGTTACTCTTATTATTTACTCTTATATTTACTATTAGGCTGTGACCTCTAGTGGCCATTGCATTTATGACGGGAGTAAAAAGAGGAGGTCAGTGTGAATGGATGTGTCCAACATTCATAGGACTTAAACCCAGGAGACCACTGTATGTGTCCCATGTGAAACCAAAAGTCAATGCTGGCTTCAATAGCTTAACAATTGTATTTTTTCTTAACCTAACCAAACTGTGACAGTTTCACAAGGTTAAATAGCACCTGTCGCTGGTATCCCTCAATGGTGACGTAAGTAGTTTTAGGAGTCGCTGGCAAACGACTGATTCTGTCATTTAACAATGAGGAAGCTTTGAGAAAAATAGGTTCTTCAGGGGACGTACACATGCCGTAAACGCCTTGAAAACACGAGGTTGGGCGCTGCGTGCAACTCTTGTGCCGACTCTGTGCCAACTTTTAAGAGCGTGGAGACAGGTTGCGTCTGAAGAGCAGAGTGCAGAACTGATCTCCCAGACGCTGTTTTTACGTGTGTAGGCCTAAAATATTATCCGAGTGATGGATGTAAAGCTCTGGTTATCCCTGCCCCCAACCGCACCCTTACAAATAGGCGCTCTGGAACATGTGCACATCACAACTGCATCTTTCTGGCATTTAAGCGCACCTGCTGCACGTCTACATTGCAAACAATGGATTAGAGGACACAAAAACCCCAGCATGTGTGCGGATAGTTTTGGTTCTATCTGCATATGACATGATGAACACAGCCTGAGCAAATGTTGCTTAGATTCCCATTAGTTCCTCTAAATTCCTGTGGAGAGTTTCCAACCTGAATATTCACAATCTACACTGAAAACAATGGATTTCAGGGCGCAAAGAACGCAGCATGTGTACGGCCCCTCAAAGACCCTCATGAAGTCTATGTGGATTTAAACAGAACCACAAACTTCACTGTCCTGAAAACGTCTTGATGTGACTTCCCGCTTTAACAAAAACACCAAAATCACATTATGGAGCACCGGATTCTGAAACTGCAGCTGTCCCACATGATGAGCAAGACATAATCCAGTTAAAACACTTCAGAAATATTCTCTTGTGAAGTCACAGGCAGACAAATAATTTAATATCCAGAAGCTCTATGACAACGGGATCCAAACATTTCCTCTCCGAGACACAGAAACATGAAAACAAACTCTGTGAAGATAAAAATCAGTTCTGCTGAAAATTTCTCACAGTATTTCAAACTACTGTTTGATGAGCCTTTAACTCATCGATCTGTTACTAAAACTGAACTTCCTGTGTCATAATTCATGTCACACATGTTTTTAGAAATATAAAATAAAATGATAATTTGTGTCTGATAATTTAATCATCTTGTTAGAACTTTATGAAGTCACATCTGCTCCATGTCTTTATGTATTAATCAAGAGTTTTGAAGTTTAACAGCTTTCATAAAATGTTTTTCTCTTTCTGTTCCTTAGATTTTGACCAAATTACACAATAACCAGATATTAATCTCTACGGCACTGTACTGCTTCTGAGAAAAACAAGGTTAATGACAGCAGGGGACTTGTTACTGTTACATGCATTGTCTGTTTTCAAAATACAGACACAAATATCCAAGTGTCCTGAAGCCCCAACATAAAAAGTTGGATCACTACGGACGAGCAGTATGAAGATATTTTGTGGTTTCGATTATGTGTTTTTGGACGTTTGAATCTGGGGCGCCGTCAGCCTCCATTAGGTGGAGTTGTGTTGCTACCTCTGCAAGTGATGTGAGGACTCTAAAACTTCATCTGAGCCTCCCTCTGCATTTGGGTGAGTAGATATAGCTGAATTTTCATTTTTGGGTGCACTATCCCTTTAAGGGGCGCGAACACCGCTCTCTGAGGTGAAAGTCTGTGTTTGTTGGACCCATCCACCACCACTTCCGCCCGACCTACTCGGACTTTCACCACCTTAACTTTTGCCCGAGTCCTGCCACATTTCCTCCCGTCCGTGAATCATGCTGACATTAAAGGATAACTTCGGTATTTTTCAACCTGGGCCCTATTTCCCCATGTGTATGTGTGTGTATGATTCATGGGTACAACTCGTTTTAAAATTGGTTCAGTATTGAGGGAGGCGGATGCAGCCGGCAGCCGCGAAACGAGTTATAACGGTAAATGTGGGGGCAAATGTGTTCCGTATAAATTTGCGCATTAAAAGTGTTTTTTTTTTCGCCACAGTCCGGCTCATATCTCCAGCGTAATCTCTGTCAACAGCATGCAAATCGTCTGTCTTGCCTTCACTTCCTCTGGGCTGTGTAACGACATGTCACGTGACGTGTTGCCGGAGGTAAACAGACGAGCCATGCTCAGAGCCGGTCAGAGTGGAGTTGGTTGTCCCGGAGTACAGTTGAGAGTTTTGCTGCATCGATTGAAAACAATGGTTCATGTTTTTGCTTATCCGAATTGCAAGAACAGGATGTCGCGCAACACCCCGCACAGCTTTCATATGCTGCCTTTGTCAGACGGTGAGATGCTGAAGCTGTGGCTAATTGTGCTACAACTGGATGCTAACACTCCGCTCCACTGTGTCTGTAGCTGGTCTCTCTACTCGTGGGACAGCTGTTTTCTTGAGGAAGAAGTGTTTCGGGATTGGATGTCTTCTCTTGGGCTGGCAGTCGCACAACACCCCGCACAGCTTTCATAGGCTGCCTTTGTCAGACGGCGAGATGCTGAAGTTGTGGCTAATTGTGCTACAACTGGATGCTAACACTCCTGTCCAGACACGGCGCCTTGCAGACCATCGTGTCTGCAGTGCTCACTTCTCCCAAGATGACTACTACCAGCCGAAGAAGAGAAGATATCCAATCCCGAAACACCTCTTCCTCCAGAAAACGGCTGCCCCACGAGTAGAGAGAGCTACAGACACAGTGGAGGGGAGTGTTAACATTTATCACACCAAGGTCGTATTTTGAGGTCATATTTAGGCACAGTCTTGGTGATATAGGTACCATCATACCTAACCACTTCCCTATGTGATCCACAACTTTTGCCCAGAATGGATTAACCTGTTTACATTCCCACAGTGTATGTAGAAAGGTTCCTGTTTCTGTCTGACATTTCCAACACAGATTATTAGCCAGCAGACCCAGACTACACCGACTTCTAAAATGAAAGTTAGAGGCTCTTGTTTTTTGTTATTGATGTTCTCATATGTTCATGTAGTGTAAATGCATTTCTGATCACTTACCTACTATACATAAACAAATCTCGTTCCCCAACATTTTCCTCAACTCTTTCACCCAGTTCTTCACCTGCAGACACAGAAACACACGGGCAGACTTTATATGAACTGTATTACATGAAAAAGAGAAGCGATACTGAGGAATACGGAGGAGAGAATAAAAAGATGTGAAGTGATGAGGAGAGGAGATGAAGATGGGAGACAGAAAAGTTTGTTATCAGATAATCTGATATTTGAGAAGATAAAATCAAATCAAACAATTAATGATCCAGTGTGGAGGATTTAGAGGGATATATCATGTTTTCTTTAGTGTTTAAACACCTGAAAATAGTTCAGATCAGTTTAGTACAAACCCCTCCTTCTATGGAACAGTAGAGCTGCATCAGACTCGTGTGACCTGCTGTTAAAATGACTTGTTACCTTCTGAAAGGAGTCTTCGTCTGTAATGTCGTACACTAGAATGGCTCCATTGGAGTCTCTGTAGTAGATGGGACCTAACGCATGGAAACGCTCCTGACCTGCTGTGTCCTGTGAACACAAACATGCACCGTAAAGTTAGTAACTTTACTTCCTGTCAGCGACGTTAAAACACAAGCAGAGACTGAGACTCACCCATATGGCCAGGTTAACTCTCTTTCCTGTGATGTTGAGCTTCTTTGTGAGGAAAGATGCCTGCAGAGGAAGAGGAGGAGACAACATGAATATGAATTATGAATATCAGGTCTTCATCGTTAAAACAAAATCAGCAAACATGGCAGCACACTGGTCAGGTAAGACAACACGTTTACATGTCATTTTCTATGTGTTCGCTGACATTTATCCTAACGATATGAAGCGGTCTTTGTGGAAAAAATATTTAGTGGACAAACTTTGCACTTGAAGTATGCCCGTTCACTTACGTTTTAACAGGTCTGACACTAACGGCTAACATGCTAACTATTATTTTTATGTCACTAGTTACTTGAAACAAATTTAGGACGATAGGAGACAGGTTGAAATAAACCGAAATTTCCCTTTAAAGCCTCAAGTCTGTCAGAGCAACTCAAAAGAGAAGACGAGGGGGATTTAACAAATTTAAACACCAAATTTTCAAAATCAAAAATCCAATTTTCAACATGTGAGCTGCGATTTGCAACATGAGATAATTTCCTCTCAAACATTTACACAAGTTATGAGTCCGATACAGATGTAAATCAACATTTTTAATAAAATTACATTGTTATTCTTAACAACTGTGACCAAGACACGTACAGGATAAAAATATGCTTGTCACTGTCACACTGTTTTAAAACATATCTCTAGTGTTTCTGTACTTTAATTTCTAGGCATCTATCAGCTGACATATACAGCAACACCCGTGAATCTGCAATAAGCTGTCGATTTAAACACTCTTCATTCAACGCTGATTGTTATTGAGTGTTTTTAAGTGTTTTTCTACGAGATAGTTTGTTCTTTGATGATCCTCTGACTTCTCATCTAGTAACATCATCATGTTAATGTGTCCAATACTTTGATTTATCACCAAATACCTGCAAATCTGATGACATCCCCATCAGCCTCAGCCGGACTCTGTGTTCACTGATAATTACCTCGTGTTAGCATGCTAACGTTATAATGCTAAACAGCAGCATATCATCAGAAACTGAAGATCATTATGTTTGTGAGCTGCTGACTCTTGTTTCTAATCATGATCACGCTCCGTTGGGTCGAGTCTCCTCCACCACCCTTTCCTCCTCTGCTTCCTCTCACGTGATCACATGACCGTCTTCGCTGTGATGTGACCTTTGACCTCATCACTGTTTGTTGGAGCGTTATTAGTCGATCACACCTGAGGGATTAACATACTGCTGTGCTTACGTTTAATCTCCCGGGAGTGGAAAGACGCCTGAAGAATTCAGATGTAAAAACACAGGAAGAGACATAGAGATGTAAATCTTTATCTTACATTTAATACGCAGGTGAGGCCTTGAAATTTTGGGTAATTTAAATATTTATAGCAAAGAAAAGGCAAGAATAATCCTACATTTACAAAATAAAGAACTATAAAGTCCTACTTCACCAATTACTGTACAGGAAAACATTTTTACCATTGATGAATTGTGGGAGAAACCATTTCTTAAAATCAATCATACTTTGAAAAAGATGTTGTTTTGCACTCTTCCATTTCTACAGTACTAAAACTAAAGATAAAGTCAGAATCTGTAGACGACATAACAAAGTGTCAGACGAAACGTGATCAATTTTGGTCCTTTCAAAGTCCGTTTGAGTCCCATTTGAAGATGGAGCTAATATCATGAATGCTGCATCCACTTACTGGATTATCTCCACGAGAACTCTTCAATGGTTTTGGTCTTAAAAACAGATAAATCAAACTGACTGATCAGAAGAAGAAAACAACCTGCGTGATAACACTGTCCTTAAACCAGTTCTAGTTCTATACTGTCGTCAGGATTAAAGAAAGTCAACAGAGACAGTTAACATGAAACAAGCAGACAAAGAAGCAGTGAGGATAATACGATGACATGAATATATTTGTATTTTTTAGACCCTGACAGATGATGGTTTACAGGAAGTGAAAGAAAAGTAGATTCAATACTAGCAAAGAAACAATCCAAGTATAAAAACAGGTGTCCAAACCACACTGGAAGAAGAATTCAGATCCTTTACTGAAGTAAAAGTACGAACACCACACTGTAATAACACTCTGTTACAAGCCCTGCATTTAAAACCAAAGTTAAAGTATGTAATCAGCTAAATGTACTTAAAGACCTACTTCGCTGATTTTCTCAAAACAATGTGGGTCGTATGTGTGAATGAACTGTGGTAACCTTCCCTCCATCTAACCAATACTTAGATATCGCTCCTCACCACCTGGTGAAACTCTGCTTGATGATGTAATTTACATCATCCGGCGGAGAACACAGGCTTCACTTCTGCATTTTTGTATTACCGCCACCCTCCCCGTGCCCCCACTGTGGATTATTATCGCATTGCTTTTTTTTTTTTTACCAACAATGTGTTAAGAAACATATTTTATTACCCTATTCAGCTGTAATAGTGAGGGTTTGTGAACAGGAAGTGGATGCCTCCACAATGAAAATGGAGACTATAAAAAAAGAAATCAACTGGTAAAACTTGGCAGTGCTGAAGACTCTGTTACTGTGTTGAATATTTCTCACCACAAATGTTTTCAGAAACATGTTTAAGCTTCCTGTTTGACTGTAATACCAGATTGGTTCTTGCCAGCTGGTTGCTATTGGGTCAAACTGATGTGTTCGCATTATATCACCCACCAACTTTGTTTATAGGTCTCGTTCGGCGCAGTTGTTGTAGGTTTTCTCCCTCTTGAACAAAAGCATCCATTTTCTTTTCCTCTGATCATGTAAAACCATTTTCAAAAGTATCTGTTACCCTCTTTACACCTGGCATTAACGTGCGTTTTTGTGATCAGATTGCTCTTGACAACGTGAAACATGGATAATAGCCGAGGAGTCACGGTGAGACGAAAGCCCTTTTTAGACAGGAGTTGTGCACATTTGCAGGAAAGCCCAATCAGTGTTTTTTCAGCATTGGCAGTATAAAAACAAAATCAGGGAGTGCAGCAAAATGCCGCCTACCTACTTTTGTTTATACAGAATGCACCTTTTTCGGGGCAGTGGGGGGCGTGAGCAAGTAACAAAACGTGTAGCTCAGCGTGTGACGTAAACAGTGACGTGGGAGGGAAGCCGCGGCTGGTCAGTCCTTCGGCGATTCTCTCGTAAGTCGGCCCGTCCTTCACCGTCCCTGTCATCTGACGGTTAATGGCCTCTTCGTTTGCGAGGACAAGGAGGGCGCGCAATTCCTTGTCTCCCCAGTTGCTCATCTTTACAGTGTCTGTCAGGTTTGTGTTTCCCTCTTGCTACTAGCTGCTTGCTAATTCCTGCTATCAGCTGTTTCCTGTTTATCCACCGCCAGTGGCTCGCACGTGCAGCGTCATCAACAGCTCCTCCCACAAGTCATCAACAGCCCCTCCCACAAGTCATCAACAGCCCCTCCCACAAGTCTTCAACAGCCCCTCCCATGGCAGAAGGCTGCCTTGGTCTTTATAAACCAAAAGGGTTCTGCCAATACGTCTACCCTATGAGGCGGAAAATTGGGCACCTCTGATCAACTTCTCAATCCGGCTCTGTGTGTCTAAACGCTCGCAGCTGGCCAGCAAAATGGCCCAACATTCACCAAAAATCTGGCAGTGTAAAAGGGGCTAAAGTGTCTGCTCTCCATTTCGCCCGTCAAAAGTGTTGATACAATAACGCAACTTCACGGGCAGCTAATATCTTGTTGTTGTTGTTGTGGCGCACAGGATATGACGTTGTAGTCTGCTGCTGGAAATGATTGCAGAAGAAGAAGAGGAGACTGTTGCGTGATCGTACAGCAAAAGGATCTGGATGTGGACACCAGAGACGCATATTAATACCAGGTATATCCATTTGCAATCTGATCGCAAAAAAACGCATGTTGATGCCAGGTGTAAAGGGGGCCTGTGTCTTTCGTTTATCGTTCATGTTTTCTGGGAATGCAGAAAACATTTTTGGAAAGAGGTGCATAATCTCTCTGTTAAGGTCTTGAGGACTCTGTCTGACATTTCGCCAGTACGGTACCTCTTTGGTACAGACCGGGACAGGACGCTAGACCCCATGTCTGCAAAGAGGATCGGCATAATATCATATGTAGCAAAGAAAAAACATAAAGCTAGAAATGTCCCTGCTGGCTGAGAACAAAATGTAACAAATGAACTTTCTCACATTTCTCTCTGCGACAGTTTCAGGTACTTTTGTAACTTCTCACATTGCATCACAGGACATCCGTCAGTTTCATTTTAGCCTGTAAACTGTGAGAATTTCCATTTGTTGAACGCAGCTCTGATAAGAAGGTCAAAGTCCGTCTGGGTGAAAGGTCGGGTTTTTCTGATTTATGAGACCGTTCAGTGGGAAAGTGAAATTCAGGGTCAAGATTATGACTCAATGTCAATGAGAGAAATGATGTGAAGGCTCAGAGATTCAGCAGGAACTAGACAGTATGTATTAATGAATGAGTGTGTGAGTGAGTGTGTGAATGTGTGTGTGTGAGGTCGATCAGCTGACTGGGTGTGTTGTTGAACATGTGCTCTGACCTCTAAATGAGGTTAACACTGTGCTGCTCTAAACTAAGGCTACAGCTCATTCAGTGTCCTGATTGTGCTCAGAATTATTTGGTTTATCAATAATTCTTTTGGTTTATTACAGATTGAGGGACTTCTTTTAGAAAAGTTTGCTTTATAAATGGTACGACACAGTTATTCTATCAATTTATACAATTATTATAATTTTAAATAGTCTCTTTTTATTTGCCTTCTTGCACCCAAAAATTCATAAAGCACTTTATAACTTTGTCTTTAAACGTGCTGTAGAAATCAAGTTTATAATCATTACTTTAACGCTCATCACAAGCTGCCACAGCTGAGGCTGTTCTCACAATTTCCAAAGGGATTGAATTTACAGAGGAAAACAGGTTATAGGGCTAAAAAACTGTTAAATTTAGTCAGTAAAAACGACTTAAATGTGAAATCAATCAGCAAAACTGTCATAAATTCATTCAATTTCAGTCAAATATATAAAACATAAAGAAGATATTTCAAGCATTGACCTACATTTGTACAATGTGACATCATGTGCGGCTCTAACCTGGAGTCATAATCAGCAAATAGGAATGCATGATAATATCAGCAAAATATGTATAATATATATGTAAAAGATTTAAACAACCAATACATCGACCGTATACAATACAGAGAAAAAAGCGCGGGGCAAAAGTTGAAGAGATGTGTTTTTGACGTTTTTGAGACAATTAATTGATTGTTTGAAAAATAAACATGAGACCGGACGAGATGGGGGCAGAAGGAGATGTGACGAGATAAGACCGGACGAGAGAAGAATAAACAAGATGATACAAGACAAGACGAGATGAGACAAGACTAAACAAGATGAGACGATATAAGATGAGGCTCAACGAGTTGAGACGAAACAAACGAGATGATACGAGACAAGACGAGACAAGACTAGACGATATGAGATAAGACGAGATGATATGTGATAAGACGAGATGATACGCGATAAGACGAGATGAGACGAGACTAAACGAGATGATACAAGATAAGACCAGACAAGACGAGACTAAACGAGATGATACGAGACGGGACAAGACAAGACTAAACAAGATGAGACTAGATAAGGCAAGACTAAACAAGATGAGACGATATAAGACGAGACTAGATGATACGAGATAAGACGAGACTAAACAAGATGAGACAAAATAAGACGTGACGACTAAACAAGATGAGACGATATAAGACGACACGAGACTATACGAGATGAGACGAGATAAGACTAGATGAGATGAGACTAAACGAGATGAGCCAGGATGGGCCTTCTAGGCCTGGTTGATATGGAGAAAATCAAATATCACACAATCACCAATACCTCCATACTGATATTCGACAGTATCATAGGATTGATTATCGCTGCTTTCACGAAATATTTACACGATGAGAAACATCAGTAATGTGGATATAACGACTAAGTGGGTAAAGGTAAATAATAAAGCAGCTAGAACACTCTGGTAAGTTCAGAAAATAACTTTACTTTGTTCTGTAAACCAGAAGAAAATAACACTAATGACATTACAATATCCAAAATCTAAGATGTTATCTAGTCTCGTATCACAATATTGATATAATATTGATTTACTACAAAACTGACTTGATCCACAGCGGGTAAATTAGATTAGTGTCTCAGCACACAGACAGAAATAAGCACAGATACATAGACAATGTAAAAGTAATAGAACTTAGAGATAGATCTGCTGTGTCTCTTGGTGATTATGATAAGCTCATCTAACAACAGTGTGCATCCAAAACAGACAGATATCATGTAGTGTGTTCCTGGAATAATAATAACCACAGTGATCCTCCACAAACTCTCTGGATGAGGGAAAATACGTGAAACTTTCCACTCTGAACGGTCTCGTGATGAACCAACAGTTTGATCACGCAGCGCTCGTATCGGCTGATGGTGACCGTCTCTTCGCAGATTCCTCTCATTTCATCGTCATTTCATTTAAACACTGACTCCTAAGTCTTTACACCAGAGCCGTGGAGAATCTCAAGCCATAAAATAATCCTTCATCTCGGGACAACAGTCTCCCTGCGTGCAGTTGTTGTCCCACAATGCACCTCTGGGCTGTGGGTCACATGTGAGTGAGTGTAAACTGTTTTCTGAGCCCTGCAGATAAATGACTGAGGAGCGTTTGGGACCATGTGACTGTGACCTGAGGGGGGCTACACATTATTCATCCCCTGCTCACATCATGGTGGACAAACACACTGCGTCAGGGAGACTCTGACTACTGTCACTTCTTACTTATGGGTCACCCCACACACACAGATACAAATAAATCAGTGATAAGCGAACATCCATTTTATCAGCCTTATTTTAAACCTTAAATATAAAATATAACTGACTATGACCAGATCAAAGCATCACATTTTGCTCAGCCACTGGCGTTAAATTTGCACGTTTCATGCATATAATATCAACATGTCCAAAGTGACGTGGTACAGAAGGTGACTTTCTCATCAAGGGGTGGAGGGGACGGGACGTCTGACAAACTGCGCACCAGTGTTCAACACTAACAAGCAACAAAACCGGCTGTAACTTAGCGAGTCATCACTAGTTTTAAGCGGCTTTTTAGGCACCGAACGTGGTTGTTTCTTCGCAAATCGTCAGTTTTTCTGCAAGGACAGTGCCCCAAAAAGCGGTTGTTTTTAACACACACATCAAAGCATGATACTGTCATATAACAAATACACCGCTGAAATTTCAGGAAGGTATGAAGGTATTAAAATCAGATACAGCCCAAGCCAAGTTTCAACATATCCGACACATAATCATGTACAAATGTAACCTATCTGTGGTTTGCAGAAACATACAGTGCCAACATTTATTCTGTTGATTGGCTGGGTTCTGCATTTTTGTCATATCTGTTGCTTTTATTGCTCCTGGCCAATCACAGCTCTGAAAGCTCCTGTGTTATAGGTGAAGAATAATATCATGACATGTAACTTAAATGTATTTAAGTATAATATAAATTTTAAAGTACATTCTTTCAGTTCAAATGACACTAGTCACTAGTTTAATGTCTTATTTATGTATTTTCTTGTAGTAAAAGTGTTTCGGGTGTTTTCATTCAAATATTTTTTTGGTTTTGGCCACAGATTATTTATCATTTACTCAAAGTGTCGGCCTCATCTTACTATATAATGATTAAAGCTCTGTGTGTGTGTGTGTGTGTGTGTGTGTGTGTGTGTGTGTGTGTGTGTGTGTGTGTGTGTGTGTGTGTTTTCCATGTTTTTCTCCTCACTGACTTGGTCAATCCATGTGAAATGTGGCACAGTGGTAGAGGGTCATGGGAGGATGTCAATGAAGCAATATTACATCAATTAGCCAAAGGGGGGCGCTATAGCAACCCATTGAAATGTCAAACTTTGAATGTGCATATCTCATGCCCCGTATGTGGTAGAGACATGAAACTTTGCACAGAGATGCCTCTCCTCATGAGGAACACATTTGCCTCAAGAACCCATAACTTCCGCTTATATAGATTTTCCACCATTTTGAATGTTTTGAAAAACACTTCAAATGGATCTCTTCCTAGGAAGTTTGAGCGATCTGCATGAAACTGGGTGAACATAATCTAGGGACCAATATCTAAAGTTCCCTCTTGGCAAAAGTTGGAAAACTTACTAAAACTGAGCTTCTATAAGGCAATGAATATTGTGGAGGGCGAGCAAGGAGCACTCACTCTGCAGCTAAATCTGGAGACTGAAATGTCCTCAGAACAACAGCTCAACTTGAAGAATCTCAGTCGACTGAGGGCCCGACAACTAATTCAAATCTTCAACTTTCAGAGGGCGGCCCTGTGTACTGAAGTTTATCGTCCTGCCCTTCACGTGATGATGACACAACACTATTTATCTGAAACCAAACAGACCATTACGAGCAGATTTCAGGATGAAGTTTGGCTTCAGAGCTTCACCACAAAAAGCTGCAACAGTTCTGCTAATGATGCAACCCGCCCACCCCGAGGTGTCTGAACGCAACACCAGATTACACAACTACAACCAACTGAAGCTTGTGCGTCCTCAGACACACACTGATGTGAGCGGCTGTAAGTCATTATTGATACTCCATCACTGGCTGCTCTGATGGAAATGCTGCATCATACTTCCTGGATTTTCTCCTGAAATCCACAGTCAGTCAGTCGGCCGCTCGGAGAGAGTTTCTGTAACCTGAGCGCAGCAGACAAACAACCAGGAACAGAGTCATATTAGGAGAGCAGCTGCCTCGGAGCGGAGGCTGGAAGGAGATATGCAAACACACTCAGGCTCTGGACGCATTTTATCAGCTCTGAGGTCACTACAGCAATAACACAGACAGATATGAAAACTCAGTTTACAGTTCCAGAAGTTTTCAGTCTACACAGGTCACAGCCTCAGCAGCATCTTAAACACTACACACATTCATCATGTTGACTCAATATAGAGAGTTAAATCCATGCAGCAGAGCCACAGATATCTTATTTTTACTCTAAAACATTCTCCTTCCTCGTCACAACATGCTGCCTACATTACCCACAATGCAACTCCACCTGCTGGCAGCTCAGTCAGATACTCAGGTGTGTTGCAGCAGCAGTTAATGTGTCCTGTAGCCGTCAGCCTGCAGCAGAGAGCTCTCACTTCTCTCTAACTCCACAGCTCCAGATTTTCTGACTTCCTAACTCACAGTCTTGACATGACGCTGACTCAGGTGACATTACTTGAGGACATTTAACACATGGCTCCTTCTGGAGACACGAAAGGCTTTCAGCTTCTTACAAAACATCTGGAAACATGCTGAGGTAAGAAATCAGTGGAAACATGTAAATGATTGTACAAGCCACCCACCTGAGCAAACCACAGACACGTTTGTGATGTTTCAGATACTGTTTAACTGCGAGAGAGTCACGTTAACTTTTCCAGCGTGAGCTAAATTTAGCTCCGTTTGACCTGGGACAGCAAGGTAAGGTTTATTAAGTCATTTTTACAGATACAGTGGGTGTAGAGTCAAAGTTAGGAGGCGTGGTGAAGGTGGAGACAATAGTCTTTCCCCCGGCCTGTCAATGTTGGACAAGTTGTTTTTAAACTCACATAAGTGACACTACTATATTTAATATAGACATGATTACTTACATTAATATTATTTTATGTTTATGGTTACATCTTTAAATGTCTTTTGTCCCACAAACAGTCCTAAACAGGGAGATATTTAATTTACCTTCATATATGTCAAAGACAATCTGCAGATTCTCACGGAGGGCGCGCAATTCCTTGTCTCTCCAGTTGCTCATCTTTACAGTGTCTGTCAGGTTTGTGTTTCCCTCTTGCTACTAGCTGCTCGCTAATTCCTGCTATCAGCTGTTTCCTGTTTATCCACCGCCAGTGGCTCGCACGTGCAGCGTCATCAACAGCTCCTCCCACAAGTCATCAACAGCCCCTCCCGTTGCGGAAGGCCGTCTCGGTCTGTTTAAACTAAAAGGGCTCCACCAATATGTCTACCCTATGAGGAGGAAAATTGGGCGCCTTGGATCAACTCGCCAATCCGGCTCTGTGTGTCTAAGCGCTCGCAGCTTGCCGGCAAAATGGCCCAACATTCACAGAAAATCTGGCAGTGTAAAAGGGGCTTGTGTTGTTCTCTATTTACGCACCAACACACCACGATAAAGTACTCGTACATGCAAACCTACTGGGCAATACAACAGTTTCTATCGATGTAATTCAGTTTGTAAAAATATAAAACAGGGAAAATCTTCATAAGCTGAAATCAGAAAATGTTTATGATGTCTGTATAAAGCAGAGAGACGGAGGAGAGATGGTGGAGAGAAGCAGAAAGTGAGCAGCAGTGGGAGAGAAACAGGAGGACAGAGGACGAAATGAAACTGAAACTTCACTTTTATTTGGCACTTATTCCAGTTAACCTGTTTCACTGGCCGAACAAGGATAAGAAAAATGATTCAGCATCAAACTTTATCATTATCATAAATATTTATTCCTATTTTTTTTTTAAATTTTGTTTTAGTGACATAACCAGCTGTAGTTTATTTTATTTATTCATTTATTTTTTATCAACATATCTATTAATTGGAATCAGGGATGAAGCTGACGTGCTGCACAGACTGTGATTTTGGGCTATAAAATAAACTGAACAGATGTCTTTATCGTTTGTTTACAGCACATTAATTATGTGTATGACGTGTTTAATATGTCAGAAACTGTGACGATGTTTGGATGCAGCAGTTGTATGTTTTAAATCTCTGACTTCTTTTTATGTGTTGTTGGAAACTAAATTTCATTTGTCCTGTATTGTTTCAGATGACTGAATATAGACGGGGTCATCCTGCGTGATGCTTTGACTTCAGTGCGAGTTTATCTGCAGTGTTTTTAAACACTGAGCACTTCTACAACCTGATAAAGACAAAGTGAGGCCGGTCACACAGCAGCATGTTACACATTACAGCAGCACAGTGTTATTACAGCACAGATCTATCGACGCTAGTTTAATGTGCAGAATTCAGGCCGAGGACGACATTTAATTATTGACGAGACATTGATTATCAACAGTGTGTGTGACAGTCAGCCTGTGATGTCTTTGTGGACGAAGTACTCAGAGTATTTCTCTCAGTAAAAGTACCAACACAATGAGAGTACTCCACTACACTACAAGTGAAAGCTCTGGCCCACTTGGCTCTCACCTCCGTCACCCCAGATAATCCCGGCTAGACGGGCTGCTCCGGTTTCAGCTACAACATCAGCTCTATTTCGCCATAACCCCCCCGCTCCCCCCGGGACGACTCGGACTGTGCAACATGTAAACACCCCACAACCACAAACACACAAACACCAACCCCTCCAAAAAAACATGGCACTGATGATGTCTCTGAAGACTTTACAGACGTACGGGAAAACGTGGTGTTTGGATGACAAATATTCTTCTAATTTAATAATGATGTTGATCATTTATATAAAACATAAATTTCATATTAAAAAAATATATTTTGTTGTTTTCCTAAAGGATGAGGAGCAACTGTCTTGTCTTGTCTTTGTAATATTAATAATCAATACTTGCCGTCTGTGTGTCAATATGATGTCACCACACCAAATACCTGCGGTTCCATGTTGTATTTTTATTTCATGGAGATCGATTTCACTCAATACTGTTTGTGTGAACAGATTGACAAACTGTGCAAATGTGTATCACAATTATCTAAAGAAAAAACCCACTAAAAAAAAGAGGTCGCCTTGTCTTCACAAATAATAATAATAATAAAGCAAACAAAAAAATAGTTTTATAGAGTTGGTTTTTGTCTTAACAAAAAAATAAATAAAAACAAGAACAGTTTTGGGATTTTGCAAATCTTTCTTTGTATTTGTGGGAGATGTTTCACATTTACAGATTACACATTAACGCAGGGATTATCAATCTGTTCTGACAAAAAAATATTGACACAAATCAATCTCCATACTTGGGAATTTGTAGATTTGCAAAATAGTTTTTTTTTTTTTTTTTTTTTACATTTCATACTGTGTAATTATAGGAGATGTGTTATATCCACAGATTACACATTCACACAATGATTGTCTGTCAGTCTGTTTACACAAATGATATTGACATAAATCTGTCTCCATAAAATCCCCCATCTCTAATATACAGCTGTTTATCCACATATTTATGAACACATTAATTCTGTCTGCTGCTGTCATGCCTGTTTCTGTGTGAGAACATGAGAGCAGTGTAACTCACTCCCTGTATGTGAGCACACAGCTGGATAGATTTAGATTATCATTATTAACAATAACAATAATAATATAGGAATATATGTGTGTGTCACAGCAGCAGCCCTCCATGTTGCTGACCTGTCACGGCTCCTGTGTGTCAGTAACCCGGGCTGGCAGCGGCTCTTCCTGGGTGTCTTACCTGTAGAGTTGTGATGTGTTTGTCGTTGAATTTGTTTTCGCAGTATCGCAGCACCAGCGACGTCTTCCCCACGCAGCCTTCGCCCAGCAGCACCACCTTGAACGAGTAGGTTTTGCCGCCCGTCCCTCCGGCCGCCATGGCAGGCAGTGTTTTACCAAACAAGTCCTGTCGCTTCTTTTTCCCCACGAATCAAAACAAGCCGTATCGAGCTAGCGACGCTAATGCTAATGCTAATGCTAGCCCCGTTCACAGCTGAAGTCCTGCGCAGCTCACATCAGCTTCCGTCTTTTAAAAAAGGAGCTAAAATCAGGAGAGAAACGCGTCGACAGCAGAAGCGACTCTGACTTTTATTAATATCTACCAACAGGTGGGAGGAAACGGCTCCGAACACTGAGCTGCGTCCCGTTTCTACCTGATACCGAAACCCTGCGCTTCACCCAGCTAATGGCGTCTCTCTGAGCTAGCTGTTAGCCGGCTAGCACCGCCGAAGATCGTCTATATCCGGGAGGATGACTCACTGCGTTCTATGAGCACGCGCGGCATCACACCCTCTTTTTAACTTCCTGCTTCCGGTGGCGGAATCAATAATAGATTTGTCAACAAAATAAATGAATAAAATGTATTTTAAAAAAAATACATTTATTTTGCAGCTATAAAATATATCTGCAAATACACATTTTCCATCAATTCTATATATAATAAAAAATATACTATAAAATAAAAAACTATTTCGCAAACACACATTTAAATTCCACACATTAATTTAATTTACAAATAAATTAATTAAAAATAAATGACAAGCATTTGCGAATATCTGCTTCTCAAACAGATATTTGTGAATCCAGGTTTTATTTGTGAATCTCAATAACACATGAACAGAAAATACTGACACAAATCTGTCCCATAAATGTAGTTCAGAGCATTAACTCATGTACAGTAGTTAAACACAAATTAAGGTGCTTGTACTGAACTTTACATTTACATTTTATGCTACTTTATACTTTTATTCCACTACAGTTAATGGCTGAACATGAACATATGACGCATTGCTGTGAGTAAACTAGCTAACAGTGTTTAAAGGATTTAAACTGAGCTCAACATTAAACATCTACAGCAGGGAAACGACACATAGACGTTGACGCAGCATCATCCAGTAGGTTGGTCCTCAGGATTAGTAGCAGAGTGAGAGCTCTGTTCTTCCTGCTCCTCTGTGCAGCATCACATGATGACAGTGTGTCTGTCAGAGCTGGGGGGGGGGCGGGGGGGGGGGGGGGGGGGGGGGGGGTCTCCTGTTGGCACATCAAACAATACAGCACAACATCATCATCATCACTCATCATCATCATCACTCATCACCATCATCATCATCACTCATCATCATCACTCATCACCATCATCATCATCATCATCACTCATCATCATCATCATCACTCATCATCATCACTCATCATCATCATCACTCATCATCATCATCACTCATCATCAGCAGCATGTCAGGCTTCATGTTAAACAGAAATATGTTAATGGGGTTAATTCAAAGAGCATTCTGGGATATTCCTGTTTTAAATAAGAATATAAAATAGATAAATAATAATATTTTTGTAAATATGCTGTTATAACAGAATAACAACATTAAATGAATTTTATTTATGTTTTGTAATTTTATATTATTATTATCATTATTATTATTGTTATTTAATATTATTTTCTTTTTGTATATGTTTTCTATTAATTTATTATTAAAGGATGAAAAACAAATAAATATAATGTTTTTTTTATTAGTTTTTTTTTTATGTTTGCCGTACACACAAAATTATATGTGTATTTCAGGAGTTCCTTATTTTAATGGTCAGTGAACAGGAGAGATGTACATGACAGATCAGGGATCATAGGTCATGACCCTGATTGACCCAAAAATGCAACATGTGTTTTATTTTTATTTTATTATATTTGAGTTTTATTTGATTTGATTTCTTTGTTTTGTTTCATTTAATTTTTGTTATATATTTTTAATTTTATTTTATTATATTTCATTGTTGTGTTTTGTTTTATTTTTGTTTTATTTGATTTTATTTAAGCTTTATTTGATTTGATTTTTTGTTTTGTTTCTTTTCTTTATTTTTGTTATATATTTTTAATTTTATTTTATATTTCATTGTTGTTTTTGTTTTGTTTTGTTTTATTTTTTATTTTATTTTATTTTAGTTTATTTAAATTTTATTTTATTTTTTGTTATATATCTTTATTTTATTATATTATATTTCATTTTTGTTTTGTTTTGTTTTATTTTATTTTTGTAATATATATTTTTATTTTATTATGGACCATTTCATGGCTATTCTGTTGCTAGGGCAACAACTTTGGTCCCTGTTTACTTCCTGTCAGCTTCTGCATTAACATACATTCAAACAGGAAATACAAAGGGACATATTTAGAATGTTTATGTTGTCCAGTTTGAAATGGTCCATATTTCATTGTTGTTTTTGTTTTGTTTTGTTTTAATTTTGTTTATTTCATTTAGGTTTTATTTGATTTGATTTTTTGTTTTGTTTTATTTTATTTCATTTTTGGCCTAACAGCAGTCAGGTTTAAATGTGTTGCAGGCATCAGCCTCTGAAACATCACGTGTAAGTTTTTAATTGTATAATATGAACTCATCTCAGTGATGAAATAAACAGAGGACATGACGTCAGTGTCGTTTACAGGTCTGAACTTCCAAATAATTTTCAGAAGTTTACAGGAAATAACTTTTTAACTAATATCAGAGAAAACACAGACAGCACCTGACCACAGTTTTATTTTACTTTTAATTCACTATATTTATTACTTAACACTTAGCACTTTAAAACTTAAGTTATTAATGACTTTCCAATAAATGTCCCAAACACAGGAGGAGCTTTAAAACATGTTGCAATAATTTACGATGAAACTAACCAGTGTATTTTAGTGTAAAGTATTTGAAACTGTCGATACATTAATTATGTTCACTAATAACACCCAGTCATACAACATATTGATAATAAAACACTCTGAAAGTAGTGTTACTTTATAATTTATACTTTTTACTTTTAATATTTCACGTACACATTAATGATAATAAATTTGTACTTTTACTTAAGTAACATTTAGCAAACCTTTTTATGTAATGAATTATTTTTAGTGTCCAGTATTTCTACTTTCACTTCTTCCACCACTGTTTATTTTTATTTATTATTTAATCTTTTTAGATTAAATTGAATTAAGTTGAATTAAATTAAATCAAGTCAAATCAAATTTTACTTAACAATGAAATGCCATGAAGTTTTACACAGTCCTTCAGTGTATTTTAGTTGTAACAGAGCTCTTACTCTGACCACACGGTGGCGCTGTTGGTGCCTTTTTTTTTAATCAGCTGAGAGCAAAATCACAGAGACTTACAGTTTGGAGTCTGCGGTGTTTGTAGCTTTGGAGATGTTGGACGAGAAAGGAACATTTTATATTAATTCAATCACAGAAAAATCTACTGTTTGTCTGATTGCTGCTAAAACTCAAAGCACATGTTAAATATTTGGCCAACAAATTAAGAATACATTGCTCTGAATCTGTGGGACGAGCTGTGAGCCAATAAAACTGTGGCACAATAATAAGTGTGGATGATAATAATAGTTCCACACAACTAAATATTATAATTATACCATTAACTAACAGCCTGAACACGAGCCGGTCTCAACATGTTCGCCTTCAGGTCATCTTTCACTGTAACTTGTGTCTGAAAATAATCTCCTGAACTACATGCAGGATCTATTTCCTGGTCAGATGTAGTGATTTCTTGTTTGTCTTGTTGCCAGGCAACCAGCAGCTTCAGCACATCACCCCCCTGTGAAACCACAACTTGTAATTTTATTACTATAAGTTAAAGAAATAAGATTTAACATGATGATCTGTGATGTTCAGAGGAGCTGCTGGGTGGGTTTAGTTTTCTTTGGACAGTCAGGCTAACAGTTTCCACCTGTTTACAGTCTTTGTGCTAAGCTAACTGCTAACTGTAGCTTCACATTTACACACATAAGAGAGTCAGACTGTTTTAAACCTTTGACCCTGGAGACCAGAACTTAATTATATTTGACACAGGAATATCAAACTGTTAAAGCTCAGGTAGAATCATCTAGACGAGGTCAGAGGTCACCAACACACCCTGACCTCAGCCGACAGCTTTTATTGTGAAAGAACCACACAGGAAGTCACGGCTGTTTAACTTTGTAATAAATGACAGTTTATTATAAAGATTACAATCTGTTGCGTTGCAGAGCTCATCGGTTGTCGTTTGTGTGCTCTTCAGTTTTTAGAAAAGGGAAGAAAAAAACTACAAGTACACACACCACTCACTCCAGAAGAAACTACAAACATACTGTAAAAAGAGGAAGCTAGAGAGGAAGAGGAGGAGGAGGAAGAGGAGAAGGAAGGTAACCATAAAACCATTATAACCAGGTGAGTATCAGGAGGAGGAGGGTTTCACACGCAGGTTAGAAAGCCAGGATTCTCAGCCAATCAGCAGGAAGCTGAGGCATTACCATGGTGAACGCTGTCAGATATGCAGTGGCGGCCATTTTGGCTCTTGGTTCCATCTTTTTATATGATCGTCTCCTGTCACCTTGTTCATACTCCGACATTTTGTCTCCATCTGTCAGACTGTTATAACATTCTAATTAACAACGATAGAATAAATATTTAAATCGTTAACTTAAGTAAAAGTACTACGATATGAAAATACTCGATTACAAGTAAAAGTCCTGCGTTCAAAATTTCACTGAAAACTACAAAAGTATTTAAAACAAAATGTACGTAAAGTATCAAAAGTAAAAGTACAACGCAGAGTCGTTATTATCAATGTGTTAATGTGTCAGCTGATACTAATTTTAACTACTTCATATACGTTTTATAGTTTAATCTGTTACAATGGATCACTTTTCATAAATCCGTCATGTTTGGGTTGTGAAATAATAAATTTGAAAAGTAACTACAGCTCCTAAAAAATGTAGCGGAGCACAAAGTACAATATTTCTCTGCGATATGTAGTGACGTATAAAGTAGCGTAACATGAAAATACTCAAGTAAAATCCCTTGAAATTGTTCTTAGGTACAGTTCTTGACTAAATGTACTCAGAAATTTTCCACTGTCTTTTTTGGGGGGAAAATTTGACTTTCCAAAATCAGTCGTAAGTGATTCGTAAGAATGTAATTTTCAGCCGTTAGAAGCTGCGGATAAAATAAAAAAGGGAGGTTGTGTTTGAGATAATGAAGCCAAAACTGACCCAGAATTTCTAACGAGTTCCTTTCAGCTGCAGATTATATTATACTTTAAAGTCACAGTTGATTTCTCTCCTTCAGTTTTTATGTCGACAGGCTTCTCATACCTTTGACTTTCTTTAAATCAAAGAATAAGATATTT
This sequence comes from Epinephelus awoara, assembly GCA_035609425.1. Lineage (NCBI taxonomy): Eukaryota > Metazoa > Chordata > Actinopteri > Perciformes > Serranidae > Epinephelus > Epinephelus awoara. The sequence goes on along the minus strand of CM069316.1, from coordinate 2,526,349 downwards.
TTCTGATGCAACAGTTCATCTTTTGCACAAATAATTCGGCTACGAGAGTTCACCCGTCCATCCAGGACTTTAAAACCTCAAACTGTCAGTCCCCTGATAGCGTCTATTAAAAACACAAACAGGATTTGTACTTGAAACCAGAGGAGCCAAAACAAATCCTCCATTTTCACAAACTGTCTGCTGTGGAGACAGAGGTCTGATTAACTGTCTGGTGATGGGTGACCAGGCAGAAAAACTTCGCTCGTGAGTCACCCACAGAGCCCGAACCCGACAGATGGACCGGTGACTCAGGGATTTGAAAAACAAAAAACATGTTGCTGCTGAATAAACTTTGATTCATGTGTTTATCTCGACTCTGAACAATCTGTTACACTGGTTTAATTTTGAAGGCAGAACTTCAGCTAAAAATAAAAACAACAAAAGAAACTATTTTTCCAGGTGGAGGAACACCGCCGACCTCATTTCATCGTCACGTCACTGACGAGACTTTTAGCAGCAGGTTTGCTGGTTCCTGATTGGCTGAGAAATCCTACAACAAGTGAATGACCTCATGTTTCTATTAGTGTACAGGGTGGGGGACCTGAGGTCAGAGGTTACGAGGTCACATGACCTCTCCATCGCTGATTATCACTGTTACACTGCAGAGAAAGCGACAGCCCACGTCTCACTCTGTGGATGACTCTGTACAGTAGACTATAGTCCATTATAATATATACTACACATTTAGTGTGTATGTGATGTGTGTGATATTCACTCTGTGGAACAGCTGCACACCAGCGCGCTCTTCTTCTTCTGTGGTAATAAAGACAAAGGATGTCAAGAAGGTCAATTAATCTAAACTCTGAGGACATCAGGACACTTCTCTGTGTCTTTATTTTACGAATTTCTGAATCCCAGACCAGCAGCCTGATAACCTCGCCTACATCAGCAGCATTTTGGTAGACAACAGCAAGTACGAACTTTTGTACGTATGATTCGTTGCATCCTCTTCGATATGGCGAGAAGTCTTCTGCCGCCATCTGAACATTTACACATCTTTTCTTCGCCTTGAGGTGAACGAACAGCACTTCATACCAACTAATTAGCTTCAAGCCCGCCCCAAACTTCAACCTGAGCATCTTTAATCAGCTGTCTCGATCCTTTTAACGATGCTAACCAACTTCAGGAGCAACTTAACAAATCCCGATTCGTTTTAAATATTAAAATTTGTCTAAACTCAGAAAACAAAATTTGCTGCTTTACATGAGTATTCTTTAAGAAAACTAATTTGTTAGCTACCCCAGAACGTTAGCAAATGGAGGTAACATTTTAAGGCGCAGACAGGTGCTCTGTAGTTCCTTGATGTAAGCTTGTTTTTCCGTCGTCCTTGTCGGTTTTAACCAATGTGCTTTCGACACTGGCGGCATTATAACTCGCATGAGGCTTGATAAGATGCCAAAAACAACAACAACAACGACGACCCCATATTCGGTCACTTCTGGCTCCAAATAAACAAGATGGCAACGGTCAAAATGCTGAAAACATGATGTGACTAGCGAAGGCATGACCCGCCCTACTCTCCCTCTGATTGGCTAGCACTCATTGCCTGTTGGGTGCGTTGGGTTTAGGCATGGCGGGTAACAGTGGTTCTGACAAGGGGTAAAAATATCTGGGTAAGTCAATCAGAGTAGGGCGGGTCATGCTTTCACCATCCTAGGAAACAAAACATGCCGATGGGTGACGTCACGGTTGCTACGTCAGTTATCTTTACACATTGTATGGGTGCGCCTCGTGTTTTTCATCCTGTAAAAAGTGCTCTGTCTGATCGGGCCCTGAAGGAGTTATTAGTTTGCCGCAGGATCACTGTGACCCAATCACAGCTCTCTTTCCAAACTACAACTCCAATTGGGAGTTTGTGCGTAACCAAGGTTCTAAGAGTCGCTAAGTGACCTAAAATAAATACGGGGTCAAGTTCTGATAGCCAGACGGTGAACTTTAGTTACTTGTAAATGGTGAAAGCTCAACTTAACGAGAATTGATAAGAGATTAGAAAGAATTCAGATTTAGTAAACGGGTTTGGATTCACGCTGCTGGGATCTGATTTCTGTTTTTATACGTCTTTCTGGGGAAGTGTTGCTCAGATCAGACTGAACAGACTCTTGCTCAGAACACTACAAACTAGCATGATGAACTCAGATATAATTTAATTAATCATACAAGTTGATATTGAGTTAAATTATTATTATTATTTAAATATACATAAACTCTTGGAGGATAAACAGCTGATGTGTGTCTGTTTACAAAGACTGAATATCACACAAAGCTAAAGACTTTTTAGACTACAGTCTACCAAAATATTACTGTATACATTTTATACTTTATATTTTACACTATAGCTACATTATTCTACCATAATATATATTAAACAGACTATAGAGTCTACTGTAATGTGCTGTACATAGACTATACATTCTTTACCTCTGTGCTAAAGGGCACTGTGAACTTGTACAACATTGGGATTCATGATTGTGGTCTCGGCTCGTGTTCAGGTTCTTCAGTTGGGAATAAAAGGCGTCATAAACGCTGTAGATTTGTTGTCATGGAAACAGGCACTGGAACGTTGATTGTGCTTCAGAGGGCGATCCGGTGTTAGGTAGTTTGACAGCAGTGTGAAATTAGTTTGCTGTGTGAAGTTATTAAGACAAGAGGGAGGTGTAGCAAAGACGAGGAGAACAAGTGTCTCCGTCAGCTAAAATCAACAGTTTGTGATTATTAACTTCTGATTTAAAAGAGAAAAGCTAAGCTAGCAGTTTCCCCCTGCTTCCAGTCTTTGTGCTAAGCTAAGCTAAACACGCCGTGGACACACTGATATAAGTCTCATCCGTCTCTCTTTAAGATCACAAAAGCAGGGACAGCTTCTGTAAGAGTTGTGTCCACTAATGTTTTTAACGGTGCAGTCAGACCAGATTTTGAAAGGTGAACTTTACTTGCATACTGTGGTGAAAAGCTCGACAGTCGTGCCGTGTGCGCAGGGCTTTAAGTATAAAGTGCGTCAGCTAGCGTGGCTGGCAGGGTCGCAGTAGCAATCCACAAACAGTAAATCAAATCAATGTTTTCTAATGCTATCTTGTAGGTCTGGGCAAAATATCCAAATCTGATGAAGTTTTGAGTTTGCACGAAATGTCTACATGTTCAAAATCGAGTTATAACAAGCACAAAGAGGCTGCAGATATGAGAGACACAAACAGTGGGAGCATATTGTGGGATCGATGACTGTAGGCTACATAAAGATGGACGACATGACAGCTCCATGGATGTATAAAGAGAACTGGATACAGCGATGGACGCTAAGCCCATTAATTCTTATGGAAGCTGCTCAGCGGCGCATGAAGCCAGAAATCTTCAACTGACAAGTGTAGATTTACCTGAATCTTCTGGGCCAATGCAGCAGACACACTAAAGACTTACGCTAGCCGAGCTAGCCACATCCATTTAGTGCTCCGCTTTCACTGGGTACAAAATGATATAATCATATGGCCCTTCAAGACTTTCCAAATGTTACCAGACTGAATGGATCAAATTCTGATGGTGGAACAAGTCATTTCACAGGGTTGGTGATGCTCTTTAAAATGTATATGCTAATTTACAGACGTCTCTTTCACATCTGTGGGAAAAGTCTTTTTCGGGCCCAGCAGGATTCCATGACGGACCAGGAAGTTGTAATTCCATGCTTAGCCACTATATAAAACTGGCGTCAAAGCCCGGTGCACTTCATGGCAGCCTGGACAGCTCATGTGGATCGCCCCCTGGTGGCTGGCTGCAGCATTGGTCATAAAGCCTGCCCCCTCCATGTTTGGGGACAGGACAGATGGGGCCAAACTACAATCTCAAAGTACATGTGAAGTTAATGTTCCCCAAAGAAGATTTTACGCAGTTCTCATCACACTGATGTTCATTTTTCTCACAAGTGTGGTTTTAATTTGTTATTTGATGCTATAAAAGGAGGTCTGATGTCCTGATTGACAGCTGTGTGTGTCATGTGTGTGCTCAGGATCAATGGCGCTACTTGCAGTTGGGTCGGGCAGATGAATGGGTGGGAACTCAATACTGCAGATCTCAATACTCAATACTACTGTGTAGACTCTGGTTCCAAATGACTTCACTTATGCCAGATGGCAGCAGCTGTATCCGGGATATTTTGACTTCACTTTGGTGCGGTAGGCAGAAGCTGAAGACGTGTCGTCCATCTTTATATATAGTTAATCCTGCAACTGATAACCTTCAGAGTATGTTTCAATCAGGTTTTAGCCTTTCTGCATTTTGATTCTTAGAATAAATAAATGCAGCCATGTCGCCCAGCTCCTCTGAACTACAGAGTCTTCCACTGGCTCATGTATCTGGATATGCCCGCACAAAAATGGTGATCCGCGGGTGGTCTTAAATTTACTAAGGTTCAGTTTTGGGTGAAAAAAAAAGAACGTGCAGGTCGGATTGTGGGCATCACATGATCAATATATAAAAATAAAATGGAAATAGGAATATTTTAATGTTTTAATCCTCTGACTTCGTGTGTTGGCTCTGTTAGAATATGAGAGGCACATCAGTCAGGTGTGTTACTAACAGGCACGTTAACTGTGCAGATGTGCTGCTCAATATTAAGAGAATAAGCCAAAAATAGTCATTTAAATATTATTTTCTAAATTACCTCTGTTTTAAAATATAATATCTTAGTCTCACATGCATGAAACATCCCAAAATAATCACTTTACACGTGCTGCCTAAAGAAATTATTCCAACAGCACACAGTTATTGTAAGGTTTTTGGTTTTGGGTCGGGCTGTGGATCTTGTGTTGGTGGAACTTTTTGGTCGTATGTGCGGGTGGTGGAGCGGGTGTGGTAATGCACATCGTGGTTCCTGTTTGGGAGTCGGTCTTTAAAATCAGACCTGTGCAGGGCTCTGCTTAAATTTCATCAACTTCTAGAACTGTTGTTGAACCAAGCAGCATTTGTTGTTCTCTGACACTCGCAGTATTTCACTGTGCAGAGAGTACTTCCCCAAATTTGGCGTCCAGTTCAGTGCGCCCACCTTCACTATGAAACTGGCTGGACACTGGAGAACCAATCAAAGTGGGCTCTTTTGTGAAGCGGGATCAACGTGCAACTAGAAGTAAATACGACTCACACCCTTCGTCATTGAAATGAAATTTGGTGTGACCACTTCTTAACTCATGAACACAGATTTTGTGACTTGATGTGATCACACCGTAAACTGTAATTGGTCTGTTTTAAACTCTATTTACGGCCCCTGGGAAACTCTATATATGGTCTGGAGGAAACTCCACGTATGGCAGGGACGAAATCCCCAATATGGCAGGGAGGAAACTCCATATATGGCCTGTTCCTGGCGAGTCACCATTACTGTGAGGTGGTCATGGCAGGTACAGCCACACTCGGTTGATTAATTTAGGATTGACAGAGTTAAGGGGAGTTAAGATAAGAGTTTTGTGTGTCAGTGTGTAGGGACGGTATAGGAGGGGAAGAGGAAAGGTATACTCTGTACAGATGGCTTTAAACAGATAGCACCATGTACAGTAAGCCCTCGATAAGCAGGTTAGAAACCAGAGAGGTTTACAGTTGGAGCTCCGCTGCAGCTCTCCCTGAAACACACAGCACATCAGCACAAAGTCACACTCATTGACAAATCATTATGAATCTCAAAACCGAGAACGACCTTGAAATTCAACTCATTGTCAAATCATAAGGAACTCAAAATCATTTTCCAAACTATTATAAACTCTGTAAGTCATCACCACCACATTATTATTACTTGTTATTCATAAATTCTAAATGATCGGCGTTAAGATATGAACTCAAAATAAACACAAATTCTTCATGAGTGATATTTGGAAAAAAAAAAAAAAAGTCACAAGAAAAGACGAAGAAATATCCTCAGCTAATCTCCCGTTGTTGTTGTTGTTAAGGTAGAGACTCCCAGTAGCTCGCTAATCGTCCAGCTCTGCCAGCAAAAAGTTCAGCTAAACTCGTCTGGGGAAGCAGAATGGCACGAGGAAAAGAACCCGTCTCGTTATATTGGTAATCAGTTTGTCAGATCAGCTCTTTGATCACCTGTTGAGATTAGCAGTGAAGCTCTGCGTCCAGCTGTAATTAGCTTCGTATGCTAACAGAATGCTGTAGAGCACTGTGAGGATGCTATGAGCTAGCTTTAGTCAAAACGCAGGTATTCCATTTTTTTCTGGTGATTGAAATCAAAAAACAAACTGTTTAACAGCTACGTTACGTCAGTATTCGAAAAAAATTCACTAGCTTACAAATTAAGCTGCTAGCTAGCACAGAACATTTGCTAGCTAGCACAGAATGTTAGCAACTGTTGGTGAAATTTCCCCAATTCTTTGGAGAGTTGAGCTGCAATAATTGTCATAAATTAAATTAATCACCAACTAATTTGAGAATCGATTAATCGGTGTGAGTTATTTTTAAACAAAAGAAATCAAAAATTTCTGATTCCAGTTTCTTAAATGTGAATATTTTCTGCTTCCTTTCCTGCTCTATGATCATAAACTGAATATCTTTAGACAAAACAAGACATTTGAGGACGTCATGTTGGGCTTTGGGGAACACTAATCAATATTTTTTTTTACCGTTTTCCGACATTTTATAGACCAAACAACTTACGAAAATAATCGACGGATTAATTAACGATGAAAGTAAGCGTTGCAGTCTTATTGTTAAGTGAGTTGACGCAAATTCTAGAAATGCAAAATTAGCTAAAAACATTATATTGAAGCTTAAACACTTAATTGGTGACTGACGGTAAAAAGAAAAATATTAATTGCTTAATTGAAAATTCACAGATGACAGCTTTTTTTCTTCTATAATGGTAAAACTAATAACTTCAGATTGTTCGTTGAGGCAAAGTTCAAGTCATTAGCTCAGTCAGCGTAAATTAAGAGATAATATTGGATTTTATTTTAATGTAACTGGCTGTGGAGCCATTTTGGCACCAGTTGAGTCGGCATGTTAGCACTCCCAGTTCCCTCGACTCAAAGTCAATTGATTGTTGGTTAGTTGCCTGAAATAAAGTCTGTGGTTAACATGTTCTAAACAGACTTTCACGTTTTGTTCTATGACAAAAAAAATACGTCATTAAATGCTCCACTCATGACTTTTAAGGCCTTTAGGTGTCTTAAAAAAAGGCGGTTCAGTTGTTATAAAGTGGCTAAATGAGACTACACATCATCATCACGCCGTTAAGTCATGTAGCAGCAGTGTAGTTCATTTATAGCGTGATGTTTACTTTTTGCTTTAGTCAAAATCATGAAGTGGTGTGCAACACAACGTGCAAGTATAGTGGACATTTGTTTGCCACAGAGATTATTTTCTGCAATAATCCAAAATCCAATGGAGAGATCCCGTAGGCTTCTTGTTGAGGGAAGCAGGGTGATGTTAACTTCTGCTTTGGCCTACAAAAACCTGTCATCCCTGATGCACTATATTCTTGTAGATTAAAATGTACATGAATTTGTTGAACACCGATGAATGACCAGCTCTGTACGACAAAGACTCTGCCTAGAAACCTATAAAACTGACGAATATGGATCAAATGTTAGGCTTTAACTTTCTACTTCTACTAAGTTTTTTTCATATTTTTGTTGATTGTATTAGTAGTATAGTATAAAGTAAGAACCAAAAATTGTCTCCTCTTGAACTCTCAGGTCAATGCCCGAATCAAATTTTTGCGTTGGGGTGGTTGGTATATTTGGAGGTAAAGTCCAATGTAATTAAACTTTGGCTGCAAAACTTGGTGGAAAATAAGAGCAGTGCACGTTGTTATGGCTCCTGCAGCTGTTCTCTCCATTGGCTATGCTCTGTGCGTTGTTTGACTTGAACTGTAAGAAATCTGCCAGAAGGCTTTAAATTGAAGAGAACACATTGGATCTAAGGCAGCCTGGTTGTCAACTCAGACAAAGCTTGGTGGTTAACTGTTATTTCTTTTTACCTTTCAAAAGATAAATACTGGACACAGACCTCAGTGGTACCCGTCTGTTCGGGTCGATCAAAGAGCTGATAAGCCAAAACGTCAGCAAGATCACTCAGAGAGGGCTCAACGTTGGTAAAAAGGTCTAAAGATTCAGTCACTGCTAAGATATCCTAATCAAAGAGATGGCCTAGTGTCTGACCAGAGGTCAGAGGTTATGAGGTCACAGTTCAGGATGTCTAGAGGTTAGTGGTCAGAGGTGAGGGGTCAAGTGGAACCATCCAGCAGTTGTCTGAGAGCCCTCTCGATGTTGATTCGGTGTCCCAGTCTGGTGACGCCCAACTCCACGTAGTCCTCCTTGGTGAGGGCGGGGAGATGGGAGCCTTCGATCTCGTGCTCCTGGAAGCGCTGGCGGTGTTCGGCCAGGCCCACGCTCTCCAGCCAGTCCCCCACGTCATATTTATTCCACAGGTTGAGGGGCCGCTGCCTCCATGGCCGAAGGGCCAACAGGGGCCCGCTAAGGACCGGGGACGGGCAGGGAGAGGCGTGTGGTGAAGGTGAGGGTGAACGGGACCTGGTTCGTGCACTGGCACTTCGCATCACAAACCGAACCTCTTTTGGTTCTGAGGGGAGGCTGAGACTGGACGACTTCAGGATGGTTAGACCTCGACCCGAGCTCAGATCTGGCCTTTCAGAGCAGGGGGCTGTGGAGGAGGGAAGCCCTATTGACCTATCAGATGGGGAGGGAGAGGGGGAGGGGCTCCGGCGGGTGACAGGGTAGCGGCTTCCTGGTCGGACTGTATAGCTGGCTCCGTATCCTCGCTGGGAGATAGTGTGGAGTTCACCAAGACTGGAGAACAACCTGCAACACATCAAACAGTGAATGAATGATATCACTTATTGTTATCACTTTGTGTTTTTACAGAGTTACTAACTGACCACCCTCGCCACGCTTAGTCACTGTTGCTAAGCCTGTTAACCTCTCTTTTCTAACTGTAACCACAATAACTGTGGCAGATTTACAACTCTAAAGTGCTGCAGGAATGTATAATAAAACCTGTAAATGAGTTAGCATGTTAGCATACCCGGTTCCCTTGCCTTAAAGTCAGTGAGTTTTGGTTAGATGCCTGAAATAAGGTCTGTGGTTAATGTTTTGTTCTATATGACATAAACTATGTTAGTAAACATCCCACTGATGAGTTTCAAAGCTTTTATGTGTCTTAAAAAAGATGTTTGCTAACAAGTGGCTAAATGAGACTACAGAACGTCGGCCTTACACCTTCATTGTGGTGGTGACACTTAAGTCAAGTGACTTTAGTGTAGTTTGTTAATAGCCTAATGTTAGATATTTACATCTGGTGACTGCATTTAGGTCTCAAAAACTATGAAAGTGGTCGTCATTTGTGATGGTTATCTTGCTGAACAAAACGTATCGCAAACATGTGTTAGCCACAGAGCTTATTTTCTGCAACAATCCAAAATCCAGTGGTAAAATCCCGTAGGCTTTTTGAAGAGGTAACCATGGTGACACTAACTTTTGCATTGGCCTACAGAAAAACATCATCCCTGCAGCGCTCTATTCTTAGTAATAGTCTACTAATTTTGGAGGCAACAGTTTTTTTAAAATTCAAAAATAAGTAAACAAAAGCAGCTGTTCATTTCTATTTTGCCGACAGAATCAACTGCTAGCTATAGCCAGATAGCTAGTTAGATAATTAAAGTTAATGTTAACTCAATAGGTTGGTTGGAATTCTGTCTCCAGCTGACCCCTTTTAAACTGTGGACCCTGTGAGAAAAGGTCTTAAATATGCTTTTGATTGTTACATACGTAATATCATTGCTAAAAGCGGCCAAATGTATCTCTGACATGCTTATGATATATGAACCTTCTAGGACACTGAGGACATCTGGGGTCGGCTGACCGACTGTACCAAGAGTCAGAACAAAACATGGTGAAGCAGCATTTTGTTATCATGAAGCACAAACCTGGAACAACCTCCCAGATGATGTTAGACAGCCCCAACACTGAACAGTTTGAAGTTAAAGCTAATTTAGCATTTAGTAATTAATTTTATGTTTTATATATATTTTTTGTCTTTACTCTTTTCTCTATCCTTTATTATGTTATTTTGTTCTGAAGCTAAAGCTAATATGTCCCAGGATGCACTCTCACCACTTAATGATCGATGTAGAGGACATGAAAACAAAAGGGCCAGCATTGTTTTTGCATTATAGTGAAGCTAGCTTTCTGCTGAGTCATAAAACAGGATCATAAGAATAAATGTCAGATAATGTAATTTATCATTCAAATATAACCCTGTGTGGATCTTTGGACAAGCAACAAATAAGTCTGACTTGTGCTAGTTAATGCTATGCTAACTCTTAGCCTTAGAAGTAAAGCTAAGGTACTATTATAGATGGTTAGCTCGTAAGTCAAATATGCTAATGTTTGCAGCTTGCTAAAATCACTCTTACGACAGCACCATGCACACCACATGTTGAAAAACACAAAGCTGACAGGACTTGTTATGGTTGTGTAGCTATAATTCGGCTGGATTTTTTGGGCAGAGGTGTTAGGGAAACGGTCAATGCCAAGGTTTTATTCTAAAGACGGATAAGACAGTCATGTCAGGCGTTTAGTCGTTAGTCATCTGTCAAGAAGGTGCAGGTTAGTTGACTGTTAGCCAATGAAAATTATCTCTTAGCAATAACGGGAATGTTTACCAGAGATAAAAACCTACGATTTACTCTCTCCATTGTCCACACATCTGGAACAACACAAACAACAGATTCTGTTACAACACACACACACACACACACACACACACTCCGTAGTACTATCAGGTCAGTATAAGACATCTTGTAGTACCTGGCACCTCCTACTGGTGACCTCCGGCCCGGATCAAGGGGACTCGGCTCCTCCCCCAGAGAGTGACTGTCTTTGTTGAGCAGCTGTAGCCGATTAGCCAGATCCAGTCCGGACCCTGCCCTGCCGCTCAGCTCCAGAGCTGATGCCGACCGGCTGGTCAGATCCACAGCTGACCCTGACCCCTGACCTCCTAGTGCTGCTGGACGTCCCCCGTCATCTGGGCTGAAGCCCCGCCGCTCGTCACGGTCGTCTCCACCCCCCCACAGCTTGGACCTCCTCTGGAACAGATAGCGTGGCTGCCGTCCACCACTGGTGGGGGAGGAACAGAGCGGTGAGGAGGGGGAGGAGCAGGATGCAGCAGACGGGAGGAGCTCACTGTCTGATGATTGCTTCAGCAGCGGGTCCCGCAGTGCAGAGCGGCCCCTACCGATGGGTGAACGAAGGCGTGGCTTAAGAGCAGATGGGGAGGTGGAGGGGGAGGAGGGAGAGGGGTGAGCAGCAGGAGGAGAGGAGGGGGAGGTTGGAGCAGGAGGGGAGGCCAAGGTTATGGAGGGAGGGAGGGAACTGGGGGAGGAGGAGCTGTCGAGGAGCCGTTCGTCACCTCCTTCCTCCTCATCACCACGCCTACTCAGGGAGTCAGGACCGCCCTCTCCTCCCCCTCCCTCCCCGCCCCGCCGAGGCAACAAGGTGAGGGAGGATGGGGGAGGAGGGGCAGGAGGGCTGGCAAAGGCAGCGGGTGGAGTTACCAGGCCGATTCTGCGAAGCTCCTCTCTAGTCTCCTCATCACTGGACGACAACAACGCCGGTGGGAGTGTAACTGTGTAAGCCCCGCCCTCCTCCTCTGAGCTGCCCACTGTGAGGCTTCTCCGCCTGTCAATCAAAGCATGAGTCTCATTGGCCAGCGCTGGCAAGGGGGTGGGTCTCCAGCGTTCAGGGGAGGGGGCAGCAGGTGATGTCACTCCTCCCTCTGTTTCAGGACGCTCCACCTGTCCGTCAGGAAACAAGGGCGGGGTTATGCGTTTATGCCTCAGTTCAGGACTGGTCTGAGGAGTGGTGCGCTTTGTTCGCTGCTCGGGGCTCGTCTGAGGGGTAGTGCGTTTGGACCGTGGCTCTGGGCTGCTCTGCGGGGTGGTGATAGGAGTGCGCTTATGTCTGCCCTCGGGGCTGGCAGCTGGGGTGGGTATGGGTGTGGTGGAGGCAGATACATGTTTAAGTCGAGGCTCTGGACTTGGCGTGCGGGCAGTTAGCGCTCGTTCTCGTGCAGCAAGAGCCAGGGCGAGGGGAGATGAGGGGTCTGAGAAGAGAGCAGATGATTAAAAGTGGGAAAGTGTTAGTATGGATGGATTGTCATGCTTCGGTATATTTTTGGAGCTGCAGATACTGCTCTCAGTTGGGTTAGTGATTACCTTTCCAGCAGACAGCTTACTACCATTCGTGGTCATTTAAAATCATCTACCTCCCCTCTGACCTGTGCAGTACCTCAAGGCTCTGTCCAAGGTCCCTGTTTTGGAGAGTACGACAAGGTCGTGCCCTAGGTCCTTCACCTATTTTGTGGAACACCTAAAGACTGTCTAAATTGGCCTTTTATTTTGTGGAGTAACCCAAGGCTCTGTCCAAGGCACCCCTCTATTTTGTGCAGTGCTTCAAGGCCTTGCCCTAGGTGCTTCCTCTATTTTGTTAAACCTAAAAGCACCTTAGGGAACTGTCCTACTTCCCCTTCTATCTTGTGGAGTACCTAAAGGGTCTTTCCAAGGTGCCCTTCTATTTTGTGACGACCCTCAAGGTACTTTTGTAGGCCCGATTCAATTTCATAAATTACCTCAAGGCACTGTCCTAAGACCTCCTTCCATTCTGTGGTGTACCCCAAGGCTCTGTCCCTGGTCCCCTCTATTATGTGAAAGTATCTTGAGGCTCTGTCCTAGGATCTTAATATATTGTGGAGTACCTCAAAGCTCTGTCCTAGCTTTGCTTTTAATTTGTAGAGTACCACAGGGCTTTATCCTATGTCCTGACTCTTATGTGGAGTTCGTCAAGGCACTGGTCTTCGTCTTTTATGGAATACCTAAAGGCTCTGGCCTATGTCTTTTTCTATTTTGCAGAATATGTCAAGGCTCTAGCCTTGTCCTTTTCGATGTTGTGAAGTACCTCAAAGCTCTGTCCTATCTTTAATTTGACAATGTACTTTGAATCGGCAAAATCCTAATTAATCATAGCACTTCTTTTCAAGGCTATGCCAGTGACACAGAACCTTAGAGAAGTTGGAGAAAGGTAGTGCTTTAGTTCCCAGAATTGATTATTGTCATACAGAATGCATCCAGAATGTGCTGTCAGACTCACCTAGGGGCTTCCCAGTCAGTGGGTGGAGGAAGGTGTGAGGCGTTGGTGAGGGTGACAGGACCGGGGCAGGAGGGGGAAGCTCGCCGAGGTCGTCCATCGAATGGCTTTGAGTCAGCAGGGGCGGCACTTGGTTATCTGATCCGGCTCCCTCCACAGACAGGAAGAGAGATGACCGGCGACCCTGAACCCGAGCACGCTCTGAAAGGACCTGCTGCTGGTACAGCTCCGCCCTACTGGGGCTGCTGGGTCCGCCTCCGTCTACTTTCAACAAATCATGATCTTTGATTCCAAGTCCTAGAAGAATAAAAAATATGGTTTTTCAGACTGGTGGGAGTGATGATTAAGAGTCTACAGCATTCAATTTGTGACTCAATCCTGAGCACGTAATGAGACATTTTGAGTGCATGAAAATGTTTCCTGCAAGCATATGAATTATATTGTGTAAAGAAACAATTAAAGGAAAAAAAAAATACTTAGTTTTGGCAAACAAAAATCAATTCAGTACTCAATTATTTGCTTGTTTCCTATTATCCATTTTAGCTCACAATAATAAACTCTCAAATTTTCTTTTCTGTGTGCTTCCAAGATTTCCCGCACACTGATTGGCTGTTCTGTCTCCAGTTTGATCACAAGTAAATTAACAGTCAGAAGGTAAGCACTGGGAAATGGTCAGGACAACACAGGAAATAGCTTGTACAGTTTTTGTAACCGCAATGAAATTTCATTCAGAAGATGGTCTGTACTTTTAGGTAGCTAGCTAGCCTCTGACATGTAGCAGTAGCTAACTAGGCTAATTGGCTAACTTGCTAACACAAATATAACTCAGTAAGACAACAGGTGTGAGCGATCCTGACCCTGCTCCTCTACAGGAAGTTGTTTCAACAAAGGTGACTTCCTCCTCTGTGGCTTGGAGGGTGCAGCCTGCTGTCCCACGTTAGCATAGGGGTTTTCTATTGGTCGTCCCCGGCGGCGTGACAGTGGTGAGTGGCCAAGGGCGGGGCTGGTGCTGTGGAGAGACAGCGTGGAGGTGTGTGTGGCGGTGTGAAGCGTGTGCGTGGCAGTGTGCGTGGCGGTGTGCAGCGTGTGCGTGGCAGCGGCGGCGTGCGCATCAGGTTGCAGCTGCGGTGGCGTGTCCTGCAGGATAATCATCGACCTCGCCTTCCTCTGACGCTCAGCGTGGGCGTGGCTCCTGGTCGGTGAATCGGAGAGCTCCTGGAGCCTCGGCTCCGCCCCCGGCTTAAAGCTGGAGCGGGTTAGACCGTCCCCTCTGGCCGGGGGAGGAGGCGGGAGGAAGGAGGGGGGAGGGCCAGAGTCGAGGATGAAGATTGAGGTGCTGGAAGCAGAGGCGGAAGGAGGAGGGGGTGGAGCTGTCTGAGGAGGAGGAGGGATGAAGCTGTCTGTCAGTGAGGAGCTCCGTGGAAACCGACTTTCATTGATCAGCGCTGAGATCCTGTCGTCCTCAGGTGTGCCTGCCGTGGAGACGTTAAAATAAAGGTAACCAACATATATTTAAAACTAAATAAACAAACAAATGTGTTCGTGATTTTGAATATTTAAATAAAACTGACCGAACATAAATAATATATATAAATGCTTATGAGTACTTTCAGTTTTGGTACTTCTTCCACCACTGTCTCTCGTACTTATTTGCATAAAATACCACCTGTGTGTGTGTGTGTGTGTGTGAGTGTGTGTGTGTGTGTGTGTGTGTGTGTGTGTGTGTGTGTGTGTGTGTGTGTGTATCTTACCGAAGCTCTTGGTCCTGGACATCCCTCGGGGTAAAGCCATGGTGCTTTTCTCTGGAGCTGAGGGGGGCACCAGACCCTGACGCTCGAACAATGACTGCAGACACAAACACACAAACTCAAAATGTACATTTTAATATAGTCGTCAAATTATTGCTGTGTTTTCTTACTTTGCAGTGCATCGAGCTCTCGGGGTCACTGTACTGAAAGGGTTAAGTTAGGCTGCAATTGACAAGAAAAATGATGCTGTGCAGCAGCAATATCTCTCTGGTTCCTCTTCAGTTAATTCCCTCAGGACCTCTCAGATTTATCTTGTGAACCCTTGTGGGTACAGGTCCTGGGGCCCCAAAAAACCAGAGGACTCCCTAGTTTTCACCTGCAAAATGTCACTCAAATTAACATGTACTGACCACAGAGAAACTTAAACTGACCACAAGGAGACAAAAAAGTCCGCAGAGAGTTGCAAAGGAATAAATAAAGGACATAAAATAACTACAAGAAGGGGCAAAACAACAACAAATGGACAAAAAATTACCTCAAAGACACAAACAGGGTCCCCGCACATTTTCATGGACAATATTTTTAAAGTTTTCCATGACTTTTCAAGGACCCATAATCATTTTTCTCCCCTACATGCCTGGCGTTTCTCAAACATATCAGATCTAAACTTGATTCAAACATAATTCAGCTCGCTGCCACACTTGAAGTGAAAGACTAAACGTGTGGAGAAAATGGAGACATGTACATGATGGTAAACAAAACGTCACACGTAGAGCTAGGTTGCGTTGAAAGCTACAGAAAAATAAAATGACTGTGATGTTACATTACGTTATGGAAGTTTACTGTAACAATTTCATTACACAACAAAATTCTATGACTTGGGTGGGGCTTGGGGGTTGCTTGGTGCTGACTGGATATACTCAAGGCGGGATGTGACGCTTGAACCGCCATGTGAACGAAGAGACACGCCAGAAACCCAGCAACCACCTCAGCTCCTTCCATGTTGATAATTGTCTTTCTTGTCTGTTTCTTCTTCTTTGCTGTTGTTCTTCTTCGTTTGTTTCTTTGCCGCGTCACCCCGGTCAAAATGGTCGCGCAATGATTACGTCACATCCAGAGCCCGGTAACTTTACAGGAACCTTCCCCCTACTCCGCCGCACAGTGGAGACACAGCGTTTGAGAGGACCGAGCGAGAGGACGTTCCTGTAAAGTTCTTGCCCCCCCAATAGTACCAGGAACTTCTTCAGTGGAAACGGGCCTCTTGAGAACTCTGCAAAAAAAGACGCAAAACCACCACAAAATCTGTGTGTCTTGCGTCTGTGTAGGAGAGGTGTTGGGGCCTTTTGCACATCTGTGCCCAGGGGCCCATTGTCTGGTATTCTGCCCATGCTTGTGAGGGTCATCCTCTAGGTTGGGAATCACTGAGAGTGACTTCACCCTTAAATGCAGAACTATCAATCTTAAGATCTTCAGAAATCACATCCCTGACAGTCACTAATACACACCTGATGTTAGGATATTTTACAACCCTTAAAACTTGTCATATAGCACTAACTATAAGTAATGTTGCTGGTAGTCTTACGTTAATCTCAGCTTGTGTGATTCGGCGGCTGGTTGGTCTCTGTTTCACTGTCGCCGCTCTGAAGTCGTCTGACGGTCGACCCCTCAGAACAACTTCCTGTTGACCCCCGGCCAACATCTCATCCAGTTTCTCTGCAGGGAGGAGACGTGATAAAAAAAAACAAGATAAACAAAAGAAAAAAACAAAACAAAACGAAAAATAAGAAATACAAAAAAATAAAAATAATGAAACACAAAATCACGACACGACCACAACAACAACAACAACATGACATCAGTCAGCAAGGCTGTAGCCAGGACTCAAATAAAAAAAGAGCCAAATTTCAAATCTTAACTGAAGTGTTGAAATATATTTTCTATAAATGTTGACTCCCTACAGGTGGTTTAACATCTTCTCTACGTCTAATGTGATTGTCATTGTTGCTTCCTGTAACACTGGCGAGGACATGCGTCAGCTACGGCCCTGGCTGTTACATCACCGACACACCATGACATCAGTGCAACATCATGCCATGAGATCAACATCCATGTGTACTACAGTGTCGCATCACATCAACAAACGCCACAAACAACAACTATGACATCATCAGATCAGATGCGACTCACCGTAGCGTCTCCTCCTGGCTGCAGACAGAACAGAGGTCAACAACACACACTCCTACAGTTTGACTTAGCTCTGCACTGTGTGTGTGTGTGCGTGTGTGTGTGTGTGTGTGTGTGTGTGCTTTACCTATGTCCTCCAGGTCAGCGGTCATGGACTTGGATCGGAGTGTCAATGAGGTGCTGGGGGCTCGTTTTGGAGGGGGTGGGGCTACAAAGCAAGAACCAATCAGATCACAGTTAGTGAAAAACAAAGGCATTTGTGTGACT
The DNA here is from genome assembly GCA_035609425.1 of Epinephelus awoara. Taxonomy (NCBI): domain Eukaryota; kingdom Metazoa; phylum Chordata; class Actinopteri; order Perciformes; family Serranidae; genus Epinephelus; species Epinephelus awoara. Next base: position 2,508,972 of record CM069316.1, on the reverse strand, counting down.
GAATAAAGTAAGATCATACGTCATATCTGTCCCAAAAAAAAAAAAAAAAAAATGGGGCGCTAAACCAGGTGAATGAATGAAATAAAAATGAATAAATAAAATAATTTAAAAAATAAAATAAAATAATAAGTAAAGCTGGACCTTTCTTCCTGATCAGGTTGGATTCAGATTTCCTGGAAACAGATACGACCTTCATCAGCAGTCTACTTCCACCCTGACGGATCAGAGAGACGACCTGCCGGTGACCCACCTTCACCACGTCATTGCCGTTCACCTGGACGACACACAGACAGGTACGTCACAGACCTTTAATGATCCGTAGCAGAGATCTAATGACGCCACACATCAGAGGACAGGTGCGTTACCTCTATGAGGAAGTCTCCAGTCCGTAGCCCCGCCCTCCAAGCCACACCCCCCTGGTCCACTGACTCCAGGTACTGGAGGGCGGGGAACGCAGGGGTGGGGGCGAACTCCTCGATGGGGGTCTCAGCTGTAAAGAGAAGCAGAGTACTTTTATTTTAAGTATATCCTGATGCTTATACTTTTGTATTTTTACTTTTAATGCAGGACTTTTACTTGTAACAGAGTATTTTTTACTCTGTGGTACTTTAACTTAAGGGAAATATCTGAGTGTTTTTTCCATCACTGGGTGCTAGGATGGGGGTTGTAGTCTTTTCAGGATAAGACTCAGTGGACTCTAGTTATTATGAAACGACACAGCGAGGAGTTTTAAAGCTCACTGCTCTTCCTCTGAAGACTTCACTCTGTTTTAAATATCTCTCTTTTTTCTTTCCCAACACCTCCAAACACCCACCGCTCCTCCATCCATTCATCCATCCACTCCTCCATCCATCCATCCATCCTGCTGTTTCTACCTTTTGCTCCTCTGAGGACGAAGCCGAATCCTTCGCTCTCTCTCTTCTGCAGCACGGCGGTCTTCTCCTCGATCACATAGTCACTGACAGACAGAAACAGGAAATGTTTTCAGGTTGTATGTAGTTATATGAGCTGTAGAGTAAATGCAAAGCGTGGAGAGGTTCAGAAAGCTCACATACAGGGGCCGGTTGCACAAAACACCTTGAGGTTTCTCCTTAAAGGTCCAGTGTGTAAGATTGAGGGGGATTTAGTGGCGTCTAGCAGTGAGGCCTGCAGACTGCTGAAACTTCTCCTGGTTAGAATTCCTTCAGTGTTCATAGTTCAGGAGCTGAATTATCTCTCAGGAGATTGAAACCAGTACAAACACTGAATAAAGCAGTTTCACTTTATAAATCAGTGTTCTTCCGTTGTTGTTCAGCCCATCGCAGAGGGGCTGCTAACTACAGTGTGAAAACACGAAGGTCTCTGTCTAGAGCCAGTGTTTGGTTTGTCCGGTCAGGTCTACTGTAGAAAAAAACTTGGCGAAAATGGCGATCTCCGTAGACGAGGACCTCCTCAACAAGTTCCTGAGAATGTTTCACAATAAAAGCCTGTTTGGAAAATGGAAGGATTCTCTCAGCTGAAATGATAATGGGCTTTTAATTTGAAACAGATACAGGAAGTGTTGAGTTTGAATGAGAAATGACGGCTTGTTTCTAATGCAGTGTGTCTGAAATGATGCTGGTAGCCTCTGCGGTTGTGCTGAGTACAAGCCACTATTTTTTAATTTTCTTACTTTACGTCCGTCTGCATTATGAACAGTGACAGCTGTGACGGGAGAAGTCGTGGAAGACAAAAAGAAAATTGAACATGCTAGACTTTCTGTTGGAACGTTGTGAGGCGTCCCAGACGTGACTTTGGTTGTCTCCTACTATGACACACTACACAAGATGAAACGATGGATCATCACGTACAACACTCGTCATTCACGAGCGGAGCCGATACAGTACGACCCTATGTTGGGCCATAATCGGGCTGATATCATGTCGTGTGAACTCGGTATAGGATAATGAAAAACGATTCTTAACTTCAGGTGATTACACACTAAAGAAAACACACTTATTATATTATTATCCATTTCTGCCAATATATCCCCCTAAATGCTCCACACTGGACCTTTAAATATTACACTTAAGGCTTTATTTCTCCTTAGCTGAGGAACTTACTTAAGGGTGCTGCACAGGAAATTGTTTCGTTCGTTAAGGAAAAACGTTAAGGCATGTACGGCACTGAAATAGATTTTACAGTTGTAAAATTCCGAAACTTCCATGGAGACCATTTGCGTGCAGTCGCGCTTGTGATACATGTTACGGCCTCACCTGTTCTCGTCTCAGAAAGTTGGCCTAGAGATCATCAAAAAATGTCAGAAGAAAAGAAACAGACAACGGAAAACAACAAATATGGAAGATAATTAAACAAAAATCAATTCAAGAGGGAACACTCTTCTCCGGATGCGTCCATTTTCTCCACTTATCGCCATAAATTCGTCCTCGTTGCTGTTAAGATACGGTTCAACCATGTAACTAACATTAAGGGAATACTTAAGTATAAGACCAAGATAAGGAGAAAACATTGTATAGCACTTAAGTGAACATCTTAAGGAAACCTTAAGGAGAAGACATATGGGTGTTTTGTATTTATGTAGCACTTTTAGAAACACAGTTACAAAGTGCTTCACATATATAAGTACAAATACAAGTATATACATATACGTATACATACATTCATACATACACTCTTAGAAATAAGGGTTCTAAAAGGATTCTTCCACAAGGGCTGAGGGTCTACTCAGAACCATTTGCTTCTGAAAAACTCTTTTTGGAGGAACCAGTTCTTCGAGGATTGAACATTTACCCATGTTTCACTTGTATTGTTAAATGTAAGACGTATCTAGAATCCCCTTAATTAATGAATTTTACTTGTGTTCTGCCACAGTTGATCTCTCCTTTAACGCCATGCAATAACACATGGTTTGCTGAAATTATTATTATTATTATTATTATTATTATTTTTATGGGTACCTGGTACTTGGCATTTTGTATTCAGTTCTAGTATGGAAATGAGTGTCCCTTCCCAACCCTAATGTTCTATTGAAATAGTACAGACTGTCGTAGTGGAAGTGATTTCAAGAAATCTCCACTCCCTTAAAAACATTATTGTGAGCCGCAAGTGTCTCTTGACAGGGTTCTGGATGAGGACCTTGGAATATAAAAATGTTCTCAGTAAATACCCCTGAGTGGGCCTAGACATAACCCTTGAAATATAGAAGGCTTCTCATTAGAACATGGTTGGATTTAGGATGAAACCCTAGGAATATTAAGGGGTTCTTGGTAGAACCCCCAGGGTGGGTTGTAGATGAAACCCTTGGAATATAAAAAGGTTCTTGGTCGAGCCCCCCTGGATGGGTTGTAGATGAAATCCTTGGAATATAAAAGCGTTCTTGGTATAACCCTCTAGGCTGGTACACAGTATCCGAATTTGCCATCAAGGTTTTCTTGAATCATTCTTAATCTGGCCCCTCCCCTGGGACCACTTTGCCTTACCAGGGGCTATAAGCCCCAAACAACACAGGTCCCAGAATCACAGGGACACGCAAGAGATTGGGTAAGGTGCTCGGACATTTGCGGGGAGCTCGGAGTAAAGCCACTGCTACTTCACGTTGAAAGGGGTCAGTTGAGGTGGTTCAGCATCTGATCAGGATCCTACTGGGTGCCTCCTGTTAGAGGTGTTCTGGGCACCTCCCACTGGTAGGAGGCCCCGGGGCAGACCCAGAACACACTGGAGGGATTACATATCTCATCTGGCCTGGGAACACCTCGGGGTCCTCCAGGAGGAGCTGGAAAGTGTTGCTGGGGAGAGGGACGTCTGGAGTACCTTGCTTGGCCTGCTGCCCCCATGGGCCCCGGATAGTGGATAAAATGGATGGACATATGGATATACGTTCTTTGGTAGAATCCCCTTGTGTTCTTGCTAGCACTCTTAATAATATGAATAGGATAGAACCCTTAACCCCAATACAATACCCTAAGAGAGGGTTCTGGGTGGAGGTATTACACCATAGAACAGATCTCTGAAGAATGAACAGGTCACGGGTTAAATCTTTAAAAAAAAGTTCTTCCAGGAACTGAAAAGGGTTCTTCTACAGGAGAAAAAAGCCTAAGAACCCTGCACCCTTCCTAGCACCTTTATTTTTAAGAATGTACATACAAACATACCCACATACGCATACATATGCACAATACGTAGACATGAATTAATTGAAGCACACGACCAAAATAAACAAAGCTAAAGGCAGAGTGTTTACAAAAAGGCTAACCTATTCTTTTTCAGTAGCCGCTTATAACAAACCACAGATTCAGCAGATCTGATGGAATGGGGAAGGCTGTTCCAAAGTTTGGGAGCTACAGCCCCATGAGCACGGTCTCCTCTGGATTTGAAGTAGGAATGGGGAACAGAGAAAAGGCCTTGATCAGAAGATCGGAGTAGCCAACAACTAAAAAAGGGGCTCAACAGCTCGACTATATATGCAGGGACCAGGCTGTGCAAGGCCTTGTAAGTGATTAGTGAAGTCAATCGTGTGTTTTACTGGACGCCAATAAAGAGACGAAAGAACTGGTGTGATGTAAGACCAATGACAGTTTTTGTTTACAGCCTAGCCGCGGCATTTTACACCAGTTGAAAACGAGGTGGGGAGGACTAAATGATGCAAGAAAAGACGGAGTTACAATAGTCTAAAAGCAAAGATTAATGATAGCTTGATTTTTGGAATTTCTCTAATTTTATTAAAACTTTAACTCGGAGTTGAAGGAAAATCCTAAGGTGTTTTGTGCAACCGGACAATCCTTAGATATAGTCTAAACAGATAATTCTAAGATCTAATATTATGCTTGGGGGGATTGGTGAAATGTATTTACGCAAGAGGTTAAACTATCGACACCAGTTTACAAAGACTACAAGAAACACATTTAAAATGCTAACTACACCAATACTGATGCTAACTACACCAAACCTAATGCTAACTACATTAATACTAATGCTAACTACACCAATACTAATGCTAACTACGCTAATACTAATGCTAACTACATCAATCCTAACACTAACTACACTGATACTAATGCTAACTACACCAATACTAAAGCTAACTACGCTAATAGTGTTGCCAACTAAAACGGCACCAATACAAAATACACAGTACTAATGGTAACGACACCAATAATAGTGCTAACTACACCAGTACTGTTGCCAATGAAAGGGAATTTAAAAACTTTTTTAGGAGATAATGTTATGTGTTTATACAAGTAAATATACATAGATTAATACTTCTATACGTGGAGACATAGAGCGATAGCAATAGTAGGAGTGAATTTAAAAAACTAATAAATAAATATGAAAACAAAATAAAATACGGAAACGTTATAATAATACAAAAAACACTGTCAAAAACCTGTATTTAATTAATTTAATAACCTACCTGTATTTTATGTAATATTAAATGAGGCTGTCCTAAAATGACTCCAGCTTTTCATGAATGTCATCTTAGCAACATCGAGAGTAAAACTACTATTTTATTAATCTTTTTAGCAACTATTTATGGTGTTTAAAGCAGCTTTATCGACTGATATTTGTAAGCAATTTATTTTATTAATGTTGTGATATTATAGCCAATAAATAAACTAACTAACCAAGCGGTGGTGGGGAGTATCAGTACCAGACCTGTGTGAGGGGCACTATCAGGGGGTAGGTATAGCACATGCAGGAGGTGTAATGATGGTGTCTTACCTGTAGGAGGTGTAGTTGTCATAAGATCCTACAGTATAATGTCTGAACAGTCGCTTGGTGCGGTCCTCTCTCGTCTCTGAAACATACATCAACATATATTATAAAGTACAGCACATGAATATGGTATCAAATGTACTCCTATTTATACACAAATATTTATATGTATTTACCCAGTCGTGGGTCATATTGTCTCATCTGGACTTCTTCAACACAGTCAGCAGGAAACCATCCCGTCCTTCCTTTAACACTTCCTTCCCAGAATCCTCCTTCACCTATTGACAGAACTGCAGATCCACAACACACAGAGTGTTACAGTATCACTACACCAACAGGTACTGCTGTCTCAACTGTACACAAAGCTACAGTCTGACCTTTGACCCTCTCTCCTCGGTGCAGCTGGATCTCTCCGGTCCCCTGGGGGACGTGGGACCGGGTAGCGATGAAGGTGCGTCCTGGTACGGCGCTGTACAGCCTCCTCTTCCTCATTTGAGGGGTTAGGGGAGGGGAGGAGGGGGGGCTGGTCTCCACATGACCTCCACCACTCGGGCTGCAGACAGACAGGTCAGCCAGTGACAGTGTCTAATGACTGGTTCTTAACTAGCTACAATAATACTGTCAACAAATACACTGTTATGACTAAGACTACTAAAACCAAGGTTTAAACAGATCTGTTGCCAACTGTTATTAGTTATAATAATATTTGAAATTGCTTTAAAACATAGCAGTCACATTGATACAGCAAAGCCAAGTAAAGATTAATACTCTGTTACTCAAAACCAAAGCAGAACTACACTGATACTGAGTGTGCAATTGGGAACAAGGAATATGTCTGCATCTGGTACTGTGGTAAACTCAACCATTGTCAAATAAAGTACTGGTGCTAACTACACCATTACTGTTGCGTACTAAAGCAGTGCTAATGCAAAATACACCAATACTAATGCTAACTACACCAATACCGCTGCTAACTACACTGATGCTAATGCTAGCTACACCAATACTAATGCTATCTTCACCAATACTGATGCTAACGACACTTATACCGATGGTAACTACACCAGTACTAATGCTAACTACACCATTACTGTTGCGTACTAAAGCAGTGCTAATGCAAAATACACCAATACTAATGCTAACTACAACATTAATAAGTTGCTAACTACACCAATACCGCTGCTAAATACACCGATGCTAATGCTAGCTACACCAATACTAATGCTATCTTCACCAATACTGATGCTAACGACACTTATACCGATGGTAACTACACCAGTACTAATGCTAACTACACCGATGCTAATGTTAGCTACACCAATACTAATCCTAACTACACCAGTACTAATGCTACCTACACCGATGCTAATGCTAACTACACCGATGCTAATGCTAGCTACATCAATACTAATGTTAACTACACCAGTACTAATGCTACCTACACCGATGCTAATGCTAACTACACCATTGCTAATGCTAACTACACCTATACTAATGCTAGCTACACCAATACGAATGCTAGCTACACCAGTACTGATGCTAACTACCAATTACAATGCAATGCTGTTACCAAAGAAAATGGCACTGATGTAAAATACACAAGTGCTAATGTTTTATACACCACTTCGCCAGTACTAAGGCGTTACACACCAGTACTGATGCTAACTGCAGAATTACTGATGCTAAGGACACCAGCACTAAAGCCAGCTACATCAGCACTGATGTCACCTACACCCCTGTGCTGACATGGACTAATGGTTGTAACAGCTGGATGACATGTTTGACTCCAACAGTGTGTAAATATCAAACATACTGATCCTGTGTCTGAGTATAATAGTGTCCATAAGTGTCCGTATGTGTGTACCTGAGGCGGCGTGTGTGTCGTCGTAGTGAATGTGTGTGCGTGTCGTGGTGCGTTTCCAGGCTTTGGAGGGAGGGGCCAGGAGAGGAGGCGGGGCTTTCCAGAGCGTTGTCACTAGCTGAGCGAATCAGGGAGCGTGGTGAAGCCAGACCATTTCCAGCCGCCGTCCTGCTCACGCCGGCTCTGCGGCGCTTTGTGTAGGATGGAGTTTCTCTAAAGGGAACTACTTGGGCACATTAACACACACACACGCAAACACACACACACAGACACACACACACACACACACACAGTTCACTTCTACAGCTACTGTGACGTGTGCACTTGCACACACACACATATACACAGAATTTAAATGTGTTTACAGTCTCAGCCAACTCACCAACGTCAGAGGTTTTGTGGATCTTAATGATTTCTGCAAGTTCAAAGTTCCCAGCAATTATTGCCACCTACACACACACACACACACACACACACACACACACACAAGGAGAGTCCGTGCATTATCATAACAACAACAAATGGATCAGACATTTGGCTTTATATACAGCATACCACCATTAAAAAGCATCAGGCTTTTATTCTATATTCTAATTATCAACAAAACCCATGAAAAGACTGAACGTGTTCGTCTGTGTTTCTTTTTCTGGATCCGCCCGCTCGGTCCTGCTGGATTTACACGCTCAGGATAATGTTGCACATTTCAAGCCTCCGGGGAAATTTAGCAAATATCAAATCAGTGATAACACAAAGGGTGAAACCTGCACTTGTTTGCAGGTGGAGGTCCCTTGACAACGGTTTTACAGGGAAATGTTTAGAGATCCAAATGTGTTTTGAGTTGCAGGGGATGTTTTTTTGTTTTTGTTTTTTGCTGCGAATGGCCACTGGGACAAACTGGCAGCAAGGCAATATTATATATTTCTAATTATTAAAAGGTAACTTTGGTATTTCTAACCTTTTCTAACCGGCAGCAGCCAAACAGGCAGCAATGTAACGACTCAAGGCGTGTTCACACCGTCAGTTTCCGTCCACTAACAGTGTTTGTTTTTGTTACTGACAGGCTCAGATTGTTATTCAAAGTGTCTGACAACATTATGAAAGGAACCCTACAGAGATAGAGCTTTGTGTAAAGGCCCTGACACACCAAACCAACGGTCGGCCGTCGACCAAAATCGGGCCATCGGTGAGCGTCTGTCACCCTAGTTTTTGTGGTGTGTCCTGCACCGCCGGCACTTCGGCGTTTCGGCCGATTGAGCATGTTGAATCAGTGGCGGAGCTTGTTGGTGGGAGAGATCACTCTGATTGGCTGTTCAGGTTTTATTTCCTCGCCCCTGTAGCTCCACTTCACTCAGCTGCCCCACAGACCCGCTGCTTCTTCACACTTTAACCTAAATAACAAACCGGAGCTAGCTGGGAGCGGCTAGCGGAGCGTTAGCCGCAGCATGACCGGAGGGAAGCACAGCCAGTTAGCCTCCGCTAGTCTCTGAGCTAGCCCCGGCTCTCCGTTTGGATCCAACCGGAGCACCGAGCCCTGGTTTGTTATTCAGGTTAAAGTGGGAAGAAGCAGCGGGTTTATCGGGCAGCTGAGTGAAGTGGAGCCTGTGGAGGAAACACCGGGACCGTCTGGATGTAATAGTCCGTGGAGGTGCTGCGGTGCTCGGCTGCACAGATAGGAAACCCCTCAGCTGACAGGATGTACCACTCTCTCACTCTGCTCTCTCTCACGCAGGCGCAGAACGTACGTGCTACTTGGCCGTCGGATGTAGTCCGTGTAGTGTGTTCAAATGCAACTGACACAGGGCGACGTGAGGCGACGTAGATGACGCAACAGTTGGCTTTCATTGCCGCAATTCTTTGATGAAACAGCCCCAAAATCACTATCGTCAAACTCATCAGACTCCATTTAAAAACACAGTAATTTTAGCCTGTACAGAGGCAGCATGTTGTCACATCTAACTGGTAAATTATGGGTTAATTTCAAACAAACCAGAGCTGGTGATTGTTGGAACAAGTGGAAAGATGAACCAAGATAGTTTCTGTGAGTTTAATTTTGCTTCCGTCAACTTTTAATGAAGTGTGTTTTACAATCATAAAATTATTCTTTATTTAAATGGAGTCTGGTGGGTTTGGTGACGGTGATTTCAGGACTGTGTCTGATCAAACTAAAAGGATCTTCCTCTTTAACACAAAGCTCTATCTCTGTAGGGATCCTTTCATAATGCTGTCAGACACTTAGAATAACAATCTGAGGCTGTCAGTGACAGAAACAAACACCGTTAGTGGACGGACACTGATGCTGCACAGTTGCCCCAAGTGAGTGAATCATTACGGCTTGTTTTTCCGATGCCGTCTGCAGTGCTCTCTCTGAATACTGGGCCAGTTTAAAAAACTGCTCTTCCCATCACTTAGACACAAAAACAGGAAAATAGGATTCAGGTTAAACAATACCAAACTTACCCTTTAAGTTGTTATCCTGTGTATCCAGAGTATAATTATCACACAAAATAATAATCCAAGATAAGAACTGTGTGTTTTTATTTTACCTGAAAGGCAGTCTGGTTGTTGTAGTTTTTGATGTCTTTATTTGCTCCTCTGAACAGCAGCACTCTGGCGCAGCTGTCCTGCAAAACCAGCAGCAATTATTTCATTAAGTTAAAAAAAAAATTACAGACAGAGTAACAGTAACAGGACTGAAAAATATTATTTGAATATTATCGTGTTTTGGTGTGTTACCTGGTTGTATAGAGCACAGAGGTGCAGTGCGGTGTTTCCTGATGCATTCTGGGAACTCATGTCAGCTCCGTAGAACAGCAGGTGCTCCAAGTGCTGCACGTTACCATAGCGACATGCCTGAACTCACACAGACATGCGCCCACACACACACACACACACACACACACACACACACACACACGCGCACACAGAAAAATCATAATTGTATAGGGCAAGTAATTCAATTAATTGTGAATGCTTGTGCATGTATGTGTGTGTATGTGTGTGTGTGTGTGTGTGTGTGTGTGTGTGTGTCACCTGGTGAATTTCCTGCCACCCATTCTCATCAGTCATCCCTGCAACCATGACAACAAGAATTCTTTCACCACTGAAGTGTTGTTTTTTTTCTCCACAGATGACACCAACAAAATGAACAAATAAAAATAATCACACGGTGACGTTGTATCACTAACAACAGATTGACCCCTGTGAGCCTCCGTACCGATGGTGGCGTGGTCCTGCAGCAGCAGCTCGCAGCAGTAGGGGGCGCCGCCCACCATGGCAGAGTGATAGAGAGGAGTTAGACCTCTGCTGTCCTTGTAGTCCGGAGACGCTCCAAGGTCCAGCAGAGTCTGAGGACCAGGACAGGACGAGACATTATGTTGATTCATTTTATTTAACTGTAACACTGCACATCATATACGTGTAGTATTTATTATATATTATTATTCCTTATATATCATACTGTACACATAGCTAATACTATATTATATTTTATAGTCTGCACTGTGATGTATGCTACATTATGTGGCATCACATCTACAGATTTCATCTCATATTGCATTTACCTTTAAATCCCACATGATATTACACTACAGTATTCTGGGGTTCACTGTTATAGTTGGTATCATAACTCACTTTGCCTTAGACAGCACTGCAGTATTAGTTCAAGTAAACTCTGGTCTTGGGTACTGTTTGCGTACGGCTTGCAATTTAATTTGAGTCTTTTGTCGTCTCTATTCTTGTTTCATATCCTTAAAATAACTTTTTTTTACCTTTCTCTTTTTATCTGAACTTATTTCTACCCTTGTGCTGCCACAACAATTGAATATTGTCTGGAGATAAATAAAAACTTATCGCATCACATCGCAATACGATATAAGATGTATTAACGTACAATACAATATGATACGATACGGTACAATACCATGCGATACAATACAGGACCATATGATATGATACAATAAGATAAAATGCAATACGATTCAGTACAATATGTGATACGAAATGATTCGATAAGATGCAACGAGTGACAATATGAGCGTCGCATCGTCTCGCATCTTATCATATCATCTCGTCTCACTTGGTATCATATCCCATTGTATCTTATTGTCTCATATCACCTCACGCAGTGTCATATAGTATCTCATCCATCGTATCGTCTCGCATCTTCTCTTACCATATTGTATTGTATCATAAGGCATCTTATATTTTCGTCTCGTCCCCTCTCCTCTCATATATCATATCATATCGTATCGTATCGTTGCTCATCACATCTTATTGTATCACACTGTATCTTAAATTGAATCACAATGTACCGTGTCGTTTTGCATTTTATCCTATCCTATCTTATCTTGTCATCTTGTATCACATCATATCATATGTTATATCGTATCGTATTGTACCGTAACGTATCCAGTTGCATTTTATCTTATCATATTGTATCGCACTTTATTATATCTTATATCGTGTTGCATCTGATCTTATCTTACTGTATTGTATCATATCATATCGCACCTTATCGTATCATAACTCATCTGATATTTTTGTCTCGTCTTCTCTTATATCATATCATATTGTATCGTATTGTATTGTCAATCATCGCATCTTATCGGACAATCTGGTATCACACTGTATCTTATATTTTATCATAATGTACCGTATCGTTTAGCATTTTATCCTATCCTATCTTATCATCTTGTATCACATCGTATAATATCTTATATCGTATCATATTGTACCGCATCGTATCATGTTGCATTTTATCTCATCTAATTGTACCGCATCTTATCGTATCATATTGTATCTTACTTCATTATACATTATATCGTATTGCATCTGACCTTATCTTTCTGTATTGTATCGTATCATATGGCATCTTACATTTTCGTTTCGTCTCAAATCATATTGTATCGTATTGTCGCTCATCGCATCTTATCGTATCGCGTTGTGTCTTATATTGTATCATATTGTACGTATCGTATTGCATTCTATCCTATATTGCATCGTATCACATCTTATCTTATCGTATCATATCATGACGTCTTGTATCTCATTGTATTGTATCTTTTTGTCTCGTATCATATCGTCTCATCTCATGTCCAATTGTATCACATCTTAACTAATCTTATCTTATTTTATCTTATCCCAATACGATACGACAAAAAATAACGAACTTTGATTACATTTGTTAAGTAAAACTGTTAATATAAAAGTTAAATTTACCAAAATATTAAACCCTCAGTATGAAGAAGTATTTAAGTTAAATATGTTTAAACCCAATAAACTGCACTGAGACAAAACCAGAATGAAGGCCTTTAACTTTTTGTTTTTGTGCAGTTAATTTGCACAGCAATATATTTTTAAAAATGTTGTTGTTGTTGTCATGTATGTTGTTTTTTCACACAGAATATTACACGACAAAGAAGCAACATAACTTTTTTGGTAATAAAGTTGATTTTCGAGCTTTTGCGCTTCAAATAAAGGCACCAACCAGTCACTTTGTGTGGAACGGACTCGGAACAGAATAGTTTTGTGAGTACTTTGTATTTGTGTGTCGTTTAGCCATCACGCCCCCGCTGTGTGAAGGCCTTAAAGCTTAATTCACCGGGTCTCTGTGACGTACAGATTGTCCCTGAAGTCCCTGATCATTTATCAGTTTATTATACTGTGTATTAACCATCTAAATCTGTAAAGTAACTAAAGCTGTCAGATAAGTGTAATGGAGTAAAGAGTAAAAACTTAATAAGTATAAAGTCGCATAAAATTAAGTAAACCTCTCGGCTGTATGTGAGGACAGAACATGAGTGAATGTACATGAGTCATTTTCCAGCTCTGACAGTAACATCGGGTCAAACACGCTGAGAAGCCTCAGTAAAAGCTTCTTTAATTAGAGCAGCAGAGAGTGTTGTTTTCTTACAGTGAGAGAAGCGCTGTTCCTGCAGAGGACGGCCCGGTGCAGAGCGGTGATACCGTCTCTGGTCCTGAAGTCAAGGTGAGCTCCTCCACTGCGGAGGACTTTAATCAGGTCACAGCTCTCCTCCAGCTGGACCGCCAGAGTCAGAGGACACTCTGAGACACAAACAACCAAAATAAAACAAGTTAATACTGTCCGATAATAACAGCACATCACTGGAACATAAGTACTGTATGTGCACTGTGGACTCAAGTATTTTCATTGTCTGCTACTTTAAAATACTTCGACTTCATCTCAGTGGGAAATATTGTACTTCACTACTTTACTTTTTACTCCACTATATTTATTTTACACTTATAATTACTTTTTACATGACATACCATTATATATATATATATATATATTGATATAATATGATGCATTACTTTGAGTTTGTAGTTTTAATTAAAGGAGCTGTATTCGACATTCAGAGCACATCTATGATTCAGCTTGTCTGCACATGGTTCTCAACATGGAGGTGATTGAGCTGCGGCTAGTAGCTAACAGCTAACACACACACACACAGACTCGCAGCCAGGCTGGCTCACCACAACAAACAACAGAGAAGCTCAGAGTACAACACACACACTGAGCGTGAGATTGCTCACAGGCTGTATAATAAAGATAGACGACATGACAGCTCCACAAAAGTGAAGCCAAAACATCTGGCCCGCCCCCTCCATGTTAACCCATGGAGCATGAACCCAACTAAAAACTGAAAGTTCACCTTAAATGAAATTTTCCCAGAGATGGTTTCTGCCATTTTAGGTAGTTCTCATTCGGATCTTTGTTCAAGTGCTTGTTTTTCTGATAAGTTTGATTTTAATTAGTTCATTTAAGCTATAAAAAGGAGATGATTGACAGCTGTGTGTGTCAGTCAGTGTATCTGTGATCAGTGGCGCTGCTCGTGATTGGTCAGACAGGTGTTTGCTCAGGAACTTGACACCTGCTGGAGATTGCTACTGCACAGACTCTGGCTCCAAATGATGTCACCAGCCTGAGACGGCAGCAGCCAGGATATTTTGGCTTCACTTTTGTACAGTGGGAGGAAGCAGAGACGTGTCGTCCATCTTTATGTTCAGTGTGTGAGTCTGTATTAACACTCTGAATGTCACATACAGAAGCTTTAATCATTATAATAACAGCTGACAGTGTGTGTGAATGTTTAGGAGGCACTGTGTGTGTGTGTGTGTGTGTGTGTGTGTGTGTGTGTGTGTGTGTGTGTGTGTGTCTGTGTGTGTGTGTGTGTGTGTGTGTGTGTGTGTGTTAGTACTCACCCCCGGTGTCTGAGTCATGGAAGTTGGGGTCCAGGCCCTTCTCCAACCATTTGGAAACCTTCTCCACATTCTTCTGATGAACATGTTCCATAAAGCGCTTTAGGTTGGCCTGGAAAACAAAATCTAAATCAGGCATTTATCTGAAGAAGGAAACACATTCTCCCACAGACACAGTTTGATGAAGGCAGAGAAGTTTACGGAGCTGCGACAGATTGTTAGCGTTACGTATCGTGGGTTCAGATGTATGTGATTATTAAGGAGCTGTTTTGTCCAGACCGACCTAAAGCACAACATTTGTGCCTACAGCTGCACTTAAAGTGATTCATCAGACTCATTTTATGCATATATGCATGTGTGTGTGTCTAAGTATGTGTGTGTGTCTACCTTGGTGTGCAGCTTGGCCAGCTGCTTATCGTCCACGTAGCTCTGCGTGTAAACTCTCCTCTTATAACGAAACTGTAGAATAAGAGGTGAAAGGTCACTGTTAGTTTGTGCTAACACACAACAGATGCTGACACAAACATGTTAGAGGCGTCACACACAGTATTTGCCACATTAAATTCCACGAAATCACAAACACCAACAGTGAGTGTATCTACAGCCTGCTTCTTCTTCTGTGCTATCGAGTTATTGCTGCGATTTAAAACATGTAACAATATGAGTATTGTAATTACATACATCGTGATTTGTTGCCTTTTTCAACTGCAAATTACGTCCCAAAAGTAAAACAATGTCAATATCTGTTTAAAAATAAAATTTTCAGTCTGTTGCAGCAGATTGTATCTTGTGGGCTGTGAAAACATTTTATATATTATTCTAGTAGGCTACCAAAAGTTTAATTTGTATGTTATATTAATTTCTATAATGAAAAATCATACTTTGCATCCATGTAATGATACGATATTGCCAGGCAAATATATTGCAGTACTGTGCTGTATTGATTGGCAATTTGAAATAAAAAAAAAAAAAAAAGTAAAAAATAAAAAGTGCTGCAATAATACAATTTATGATTGTGAAAAGAAGCAGGTTGAAATAACATATCAAAATAATGAGCTGAGCTTTAAAAAACGAATCAGATTATTTAAATTTCATGATTATATCATCTATCTTGCCTGTGGTCCTTCCTGTGGTTACTTATTTCATAATGTCAACACATTTCAAATTTATTGCATTTAAAAGATATCTTTGGTATTTTATAACCTGGACCCTGATATCCCATGTCGTCATGTCTAAGTGACAGTGGCAGCAGTGAGACAGGCTGTAATGTTTCCACTTTGTTCACACCGTCAGTGTCCGTCCACTCACAGTGTTTGTTTCTGTCACTGACAGGCTCAGATTGCTATTGTAAGTGTCTGATCCCTACAGAGATAGAGCTTTGTGTTAAAGAGTCAGATCCTTTTTGTTTAACCAGAAACAGCCCTGAAATCACCGTCACCAAACCCACCATTTAAATAAACAGACGTTTTATGATTGTAAATCACAAAAAGATTTTCATTCGAAGTTAACAGATACAAAATAAAACTCACAGAAACCATCTTGGTTCATCTTTCCACTGTTCCAACAACCACCAGCTCTGGTTTGGTTTAAAGTAACCCTTAACTCACCAGTCAGATGTGACAACATGCTGCCTCTGTACACACTAACTTGACTGTTTATTTAACCCTTTGAAACCTGAGAATCAAATTGGCTTCATTTATTTTAAAAACACAGGAAGAAGGCAATGAGCAACAAAAGAAGAAATGACCCAAAATATTAGCAACAAATTAGTAAAAAGAACAAAAAAAAGGTCCAAAATAGTTAAAAACAAACAAATGAGGAAATTACCTTGAAAAGGTGCTTTAAAATCGGAATAATTCTGTAACATAATTTCAAACTTTAATAATAACCATAAATATAGTGCTCCCTGGCTTTTTTCTTGTTCCCTACTTTTTAAAATAATTTTCAAAATCTATTATTTTCTTGCAATTTGTGGGACATTGCTTTCCAGATTTCTCACTACTTATTTTTCTCATGTGTCTAAAACAAATCGCACCAATGAGCTCAGGGCTCAGAGGTTTAAAGACTTGTGAAAGGCGTCTGAAAACAGTAAAAGAACAAAGACATCGCTCCAGGTTGAAAAGGGTTTGATGATGGTGATGTCAGGAATTAATCCACCGCTGAAAACAGTCCCCAATGAAGTCAAAGTCAAACTACAGTGAGCAGCTGTTACTGATGAACCTGTATATTTGTGTTCTTAGAGATTTACGTCTTCAGTAGAAACCAATGGGCTCGGAGCAAAGAGACGCAGACAGGAAGTCAGACGACACTGAGACACTCATGAACTGGTTCTGATTATTTTCATGGGATTAGTTGACAGGAACAAAAAACACCTTTAAAATGATGCCAACATATAAACTCTACTGTACCTCCAGGTATGGGATGGGCGTGATGGGAGGGAGAGGATACTCCTTCAGCAGCCGCTCCTCGTCCAGAAACTTTCCGGCTCGGCCGTTGAACGCCGGCTGGAAGAGACCATAGTTCAAAACATCCGACAGAGACTGAGTCAACGTCACCAGAACCCTCTGCTTACTGGTCCAAACTGGTAACTCTGGGTCCAACCGCAAACACTTCTGAGAGAGCCAGAGACAGAGGAACAGACAGACAGAGAAAGAGACAGACAGACACAGACAGACAGACACACAGGTTTGTCGTGCTGATTCATTCATTTCCTTTATATAACCTCCACTCGAGGTTATATATATACTGTATATATATATGCTTATATATATACTGCATATATAACTCTATATATGTGTGTGTTACCGTCTGCTGCAGGTCCGGGATGCCGATGCGGACGACAATGCTGTTTCCAGGGGGCGTGTCATCCGCGTCCTCGTCCCTGGCAACAGCAGAGCCTGTCGGGTTGCCGTTAGTAACCGCCTGTTGCCGCGGGCGATCATGTTTGGTGTCAGCAGCCGGACTCAGAGGCATGTGGCTGGAACACACACACAGAAACACACAGAGCTGTGACGACAGCGTGCAGCTGAGGGGACAGATCACAGTCACATTAATAAAGACTTATTTCAGCATCGTGCTAAACTGTAGCGTTCAACCAAAACTTTTTACGTGTTTAATATGTCGTCCGAACAAGAATAAGCTCAGTTTTGTTTGTTATTTAAAAAGACAACACAGGGCTGAGGCGGGACAGGAGTGAAAATACACTCCTGTGTCACCCTTTGACTGCCCACCCTCTGGTCTCCACTGGTTAGCTAACGTTAGCCGTGTCCACTCTGCACGACCTGGGTTGGATGAGTGATAATTAGCAGCCGTTACTGCTAGCAATGAAGTCCCAGTGGTAGCCACGGTCAACCTGGTCTCACTCCCAAGTTGCCGAAAATCGCCACTTCAGAGACTTCCGGAGTCAGACTGACAAAAAAAGCTGTCATTTCACGTTAGCATGATACCTGGCTGGTCACTGTTGTTGCACCCGGCAGCGTCAGGGGGAAATACGGCGGGAAAACGACATAAGTTAAGGCAGTGGAAGTCCAACAAGCACCGACTTTCACCCGGGAGCCGGTGTTCACTTCTCGCAAGGTTGTAAAGTCAAACCCTGTTCTGTTTCCTAAACATAACCATAACCATGTGTCTGTGTTGTTGCTTTTATTTTGAAAGAGACTGTATGCAAACTGTACATTTCCTGTGAAAACAGAAGTTTATTTTGAAAACAGACAATGCATGTAACAGGCTGAAGTTGAAGTCAACAACCAACACACCCAGGGTACCTTGGACGTCATATGTGGACGTGGAAAGTCAACGACCAAACGTCGATATGTGACAAAGTTAGAGTGGAAACGTGTTGCCACGGTGAGTAAGCAGTGTCATCACCAAAACCCACTCTAGCATCGTTAGCACCACCAGCTGTGCTAATGTTGCTAACAGCACTAACAGAGTGCACCCTACAACGCAGCCTACTACTAGGGCTGCGACGATTAGTCGACTAATCGATGACAAATTGACTATTAAAATAATCAGGACTATTTTAGTAGTCGACTAATCGGTTTGAGTCATTTTTCATAGAAAAGTACTATAAAAGTACCCAAAATACTCTTATTGCAGCTTCTTAGGTTCAAATATTGGCAGCTTTACACACTCTCCCATGACGGTGAACTCAAACCCTTTGGCGTGAGTACGAAACAAGACATTAGATGACATCATTTTGGGAGAGAGACACACCGACACTTTTCAACATTTTAACACATTCTTCGATAAAATGATGGGTCGACTAATCGAAGAAATAATCGACTGATTAGTAGACAATGAAAATAATCGTTAGCACTACCCTGGTTCCTTCATCAAAAAGACAACGCAATTTACCTCTGGATTATTACAGAAAATAAACTCTGCAGCAAACATTTGTGATACTTAGACTTTTGTTCAGGATGATAATCGTCACAAATCAATACCACTTTTGACGGAGACGGGCCGTCTTACGAGAGAATCACCGAAGGACTGATCAGCCGCGGCTTCCCTCCCACGTCACTGTTTACGTCACACGCTGAGCTACACGTTTTGTTACTTGCTCACGCCCCCCATTGCCCCGAAAAAGGCACATTCTGTATAAACAAAAGTAGGTAGGCGGCATTTTGCTGCACTCCCCGATTTTGTTTTTATCCTGCCAATGCTAAAAAAACACTGATTGGACTTTCCTGCAAATTTGCACAACTCCTGTTTAAAAAGGGCTGTAGTAGCTTCAGTGTTCACAGGTATTAGGGTATTTACTCGGGGTGGGAATCACCAGAGGCTCCACGATACCACATTATAATGTATCGTAATAACGTCGTATCGTGGATCCTCTGGTGACCTTATTTCAGACATCTAACTAAAAACCTATTGACTTCAACATGAAGGAACCGTGAGTGCTAAAATGCTAACTCAGTTCCAGGTTTTAGAATTCATTCCTGGTTCACTCCATGAGGCCATGTTTACTGTGTGTTTTAGGAGTGCTTTGAATCAATCAGACCTTACAGCACTTCACAGAAACCTCCGCTGCCAACTAGTGTTCTGGAGGTGTAACTGCAGAGCGACACACACACATCACGTAAAAGCTCACAACGGTGTAGACCACTAGTGAACGCTACAGTGTAGGTTCTGCATAGAGCCGATACACAACTACTAATCCACCACACAGACTGCTAATGCACAGTTTTCTTTATCTGCTGTGAAAGTAAAGCGTGGTAGTTCGAGGGTAGATCGAACATATTAACCAACAATTATAAAGCTCTGTTGCTGTTTGACATTGTGAATGGTCCTTGATGTCATGGAAAAGTTTTTAAATACTGTCCATGAAAATGTGCGGAAACCCTGCATATTAACATGACAGCCACTTGTGCTTATTAGGATTGGAAGCACATACACACACACACACAAACACACACATGCACACACACACACACACACACACACACAGCGCCCCAGGCTGAAGGAGTTACATCACAAGTTTTGTATATCAAATCAAGAGGTATCCTTGCATTTTAATAACATTAGCAGCTGGATCTGATTCGTACTTTGTGTCAGAGAGACATTAGCATGAATCTGACAGCCTCCCACAGACACTTCTCACCGCAGACATTTTGCATTTCCAAAGGTGTAAGTAATAACAGCAATAATGGCTGCGCTCCATCGAGGTGTTCCACAAAATGTGACACAGCCATGTTGGTGTCAGTAACAGTGGTGGGATGAAACAAAATACATCTACAGAACTGGACACGAGCATTTCCATTTTCTGTAAATGTTCTTGAAGGTTTTGGACACAGGACTTCTACGTGTGGTGGATATTTTCACAGTTTGCTGTCAGTGCTTTTACTGCAGATAACGATCTGAATAATTTTCCATCAGAGCTAGTAATTAACGACATCTGTGATTCTCCCCAAACGAGGCCTCTGTGTTATTTCCCTCTGATTGTTGGACGACATCTTACTCAGATCGTCTGCTGACTCCAACTCTGATCTGACCTCCACCTTCTCCGACACTAATAATGGCCGCCTGCAGGATGTTACATCACATCCTGTTTTTCAGCCTGAGCACACACACAGAGTCAAACAACACAGAGAAGAGTCTGATTGTTCTGGACAAAAGTTGAAACACCAGTTTTACAGGAAGTTTAGGGACTGTGTGAAAATTATTAGAGAGGTAAGAGAGGAGAGTTCTTTACTTTCATTTTTCATTTTTTTTGTGATTGTGCCGTGATTTTAATTTAGCAGACAGTGATTTAAATTTTCCGCCTCTAAAGCGCGATTAAATTCCTCTGAGAAAATTATGTTTGCATGTTAAAGTAATAGTTCAACACTTCTTTCAGACTTAGATGACAAACTCAACACCACCCACATGTCTCTACACTTGGGGGTGGTGTCCAACAAAGCGTTTTCCAGGCTAGAGTATACTGACCAAAAGCCAGCAGCATGACGAGGCACTAAGCATTCACCAACAATTAGAAGTGTTCAACTGTGGGTCAACAATGCACCTGTCACTGTCACTTTTTACCCAGCTGTCCAATCACAGTGGAGGAGAGGCGGTACAAATACACCACAAAGACCAACCATCTAATCTTATATGTACAAGATTTGAACAACACTGGAGGAGAAATATGTTAATATACTGTATAAACATTTATATTTGTCTCCTCTCATGAACTCACACAGACCAGCTGGTCTGTTCTTGTGCTTCAACCTTCCTGTCATCCAGAGCAGGTGCGCTGCCTTGCGCCTACATATATGTTTCTGTCCCGTATCATAGCAACCAGACGCAACCAAAACATCTTAGCTGAAAAAACGCTGCGCCTCCAAAGAGCTCTCATGCTCTCCCAGCTGGGTGTTACCTGAGGAGCACCCAGTGTTTTCAGCCCCTTAAACACAGCACAGAATTTATTTCCTGTGCTTGCCCTCACAGATTTTGCACCAATATTACAACAAATTATTTTAAAAAACTGTACTGAACTACAAATTCACAACCCTTTGAGAACAGTAATGTCGAGGGCGCTAACATGGCTGCAACATAAAGTAAAGCTGTGGGTCGGAAAGATGAACAATGAGCTGAAACTCACTATAAAGGTCTGTAAAAGTGATCTTATATAGATTAGACCACAACATCTGAAATACCTTTCCGATAATATTAAAACAAATTCACTGCAGTTTATGACACATCAAATGAAACTGGGTCCATGAGTAAGATAAAATTCAACAACAACCGACCCAAATTTCTGATGTAAAAATTCATAGCATTATGCTACAGCCACATCCCTGATCACAAATACTCGGATCTCTAAAACTGAGCATCAAACAACAGCTGAAGAAGGTGATAAAAAAAATAGACTACAGCTGCTTTAACTACGTAGATATCTTGACCTTCATTTGTTCGCCATGACCAAGACCTTTACGAAATCTTAACCACCCCATAGTTTGGTATGAGCAGATATCATAGAAAGCAAGAAAGGTAACCTGGGGTTTTGCAGAATCATCCAATATTTTGACACGTTCTTATCTCAAGTCATCACATATCGCTGCGTTGTCAGTGGACTTTCACATCTACATATTACGTGCTAGGTATCTTTCTGATTGGCCGTTGGCGTTTCATGACACCACAATCAATACTGAAATGTCAACAACAGCACGTTTGATTTCAGCAATGAAGGCACATGGTTAGGTTCAGAAAA
This sequence comes from Epinephelus awoara, assembly GCA_035609425.1. Taxonomy (NCBI): domain Eukaryota; kingdom Metazoa; phylum Chordata; class Actinopteri; order Perciformes; family Serranidae; genus Epinephelus; species Epinephelus awoara. The sequence goes on along the minus strand of CM069316.1, from coordinate 2,486,509 downwards.
AAAACATCATGGTTTGGCGCTACATTCATACGGGAAGCGAACACCGGCCTCTTGGGTGAAAGTCCATAGATTGTTTGACCCATCCATTGCCCCTCCTGCCTGCCCTGTAGGGACGTTCCAGCTCCTTATAATATGTCGTTACCTGCAGCTTTTCAGCCTGACACCGTCAAGCCGCATATCATACCGCAGTGGCAGGTGCCATCCAGCTTTGCTATGAACTGACGCCACACAGCCGTGTATCGTACTGCCGCGACAGATGCTGCTTGTTCGGCTGATGACGTATCATAACACCACAAAAAGTTCTAACCGGTCACATTACAAACTGACGCCACCTGGTGGTGCATCATCCCTCTGCAAAAGGTGACTTTTGACATCCAGTGTCTGACGCCGAAATCACCGACAAAGTGTAGGTACTTGACGAATAAATACAGAGATATAGGTCAGACCACAACATTTTAAATACTTCTATTATCATATTAAAACAAGCTCACTGCTATTTATAACAGATCTTTTAATACCAGGCACTTATCTATCAGAAACCATCTTATCATCCAACCGGCAGAGCGCTGATCGCTCATATTTTAACAGGCGTCATGACCAGAGAACTGAACGTCACGCAGCTGCAGAAGAAGATAATTCTCTGTATCACTGCGAGCGACTCTTCTCATATTATAGTAATTATGAAAGTATTGATTATAGCTGCTGTAACAATTATGTGGGTGGAGAGGTGGGTCTTCCTTTAAAAACAACAACAACAACAACAACAACAACAAACAGACAGAAAGTTCAGCCAGCACTGGTAACCCTAATAATTTTGGTACAGTCCCTTACCGACAACCTCTGCTGCTGCCGATGTTATTTTCTAATCAACACGAGACAGTTTGATGTATTTAATTATCATCTGTATTAATCATCATTGGTGCTAATTAACACTTGATTACCATTCATGCCTATAGAGCCGGAGCTGAAGTCAGAACTTAATGGCTGCTTCCATTATAATACAGCTGAAGATGAAAGAGACGGAGAGACAGAGAGACCGAGGGAGAGGAGGATGAGTTGTGAGTTGTCATAGAAACTGGAATAGCAGGGAATCCTGTGCTAACCTCACAGTGTCACTCTGTGTGTGTGTGTGTGTGTGTGTGTGTGTGTGTGTGTGTGTGTGTGTGTGTGCGTGCGTGTGTGTGTGTGTGTGTTAAAAAAAGCCCCCCTGATCTACATGCTCGCTGTTGCTATGGCAACGCAGTTGAACAATTTTCGCAAATCCCGTTTAAAACTACCACCCTACCTGCTGACTCTCTCTCTGTGTCTGTCCTGTCCTCAGGTCTTCTCATGATGATGACGGGGACCTGGATCATGTGATTGGTTTCCAGTATCAGTGAAGTGGTTGAACTGATCGGAGGTCAGGTATCGAGGGCGTCTGACGTGAGCAGAGCGGAGCTGCAGAGCCACTCGTGTTTAAAGGACCGGACTGCTCTTTAAGGGTTTTTTTTGGCATGTTTTAGCCTCTTAAACACAAATCCTGTGTTCTGTTTGTCACAGCTGACGCCTGACTCTAAAACATGTCGTCACTACGAGTGCACAGTGTGAGGAAAATAAGTGATGCGCATATGTTGTTAAACATGATGTTAACAATAGACCAATTTGGAGTGGACGTCACAGTTATGTCACAGCAGTTGTGTGAGCATCTGAGTGGCAGAAAAACAGCGGAAACTGGAGAGCAACGGCCAAGATACCTGAGATAAAGACGTCTCGCTGGACGTCAGAACAGGAATGCAGAAAAAGACAACCTTCATCCATTCATCCATTTTCATCCGCTTATCACATACTCAGGTTTTTTTGTTGTTGCCCTCTGGGTTTTTTGCCTCTCCCTGAACTGTGTTTCATTATTCACTTTTCTTGCCTTTTTTGTGTTTCAATTGTGCAAAAAAATAAACTATTATATTTTTGGCAGATATATAGACGAGGAAAGGTTGTGTTAGGGGAGTGCATATTTATTTTGTAACACTGGGTGGCACTTGGACTGTCAATAAACTGGGTTTATTACTTATATATTTAATTTAGTGGTAAACAGACTGGGGATAGTTGTTTACTAGTTGTAAATAAATTTGGGAATTTGTTGAAATAATATGAGTTAAAAGAAGAAATGTGAGAAATTGTCAGGGACATTTAAGTTTTACTTCTACCTACTCGTTTTTGGACACCGTTATCTTTGTGTTGTTTTTTTTATTATGTTTTGTTCGAAATAAAGTCATTTATTCAATATAACCTAAATATCAAAAGTCTATTTAACTAGACAAAACTTTTTTTGGTTAAGAAATATAAACGCAGCTCCTGTTTGCTTGCATTTACTTACAGGCACGTCTTTCACTCTCCAATATGGTATTGCCACTAACGTACAATCCAGCGGCCAGTAAGGTCTCTGAGTTTTTTTTTCCTCGGCAGAAGTTTGTGAGTAGCAGGGTGGATAATTGATCTGCAGATCCGTTCAAAGCCGATCAGATCAGATCGATGGACGAGAGGAGCAGCTGCTGTGAGTGAATGCAAACTTTTAGACCCAGCAAAATAAACGGTGAAGTTTCAATGCGCCTGACGTTCTGCTGCTCCGTCTCTGCCATACAAGTTTTCAATAATGCTCCAAATGAACAATCAAGCTCCAAAAAAAATCACAATATGGCGGCAGATGTTTTAATCTTGGTGGGCTGCCACAAACAAATAAATGTGTGGGAAACCCTGGATACTCTAGTTACGGATTACAGGTAATCTGATTACATAACTAGACCACAAATACAAGTAAGTAGCCTAGATTACATTTTTAAAATGTTGACTAAAAATAGTTAGGTTGTCATTACATTATGGCAATTTTAAAATCAGGACACCAGTGCTCCTTTAACTCATGAAAAGTGTGTGTGCCAGATTGAGTTCATTAAACAAGTCCTCCACTTTGGTGAGAGGTAAAAAGAACGGTGCTGAGTGAAGGCAGAAGGTTCAAGCAGCAGCACTCCCTCAAAAACAGCCTCCATTCCTGGCAACATCACTCCAACTTCAACTTCAAAAACATGCAGCACAAGTTTGTGCCAGTCCTGTTTTTAAAGGCTAATCTGATTTGACCAAATGCACTGAAAATGTTTTGAGATGTTTAAAGATAAAAAATGGACATTTTTGGAAATCAATTTTTTGAGTCTGTGTCCTTTTGTTTTTAAAAAACAAGTAAACTAGTAAAACAAAAGTACTTAGATTTGATTTTTGATGTTTTAATGTAATAACAATGGGTTACGTTCCTTACTACAACAACTAGTATTCAGTAATGTATGCAACACCTGGAAACACACATGAAACATGTATGTTGGATCCACTCAGCCTCTAAAGTTCTGTAAATTCCAGTGAGCTTTGAGCCAAACAAAAAGCAAACACATGAAAAGGATGATGTGAATTTAAATGCTGCAGCTGAGCGGTCGCCTCTCAAGCCTCAGATGTCTGAGCGTCCTTGAAGGCACCAGCAGAGTGAGTTTTCTAAACAGTCCCTGCTCTCAGCTGTGTTTAACCCACGACGATAATTTAATTCGCCATGAAAGTCAATATCCAAAACACATTTTAAGTCCCAGCAAGTTGATTTTTCGCAGCCGGCTGAAATGAAGTGACTGTAATGAAGCGGAGCTGGCAGGACACACAAGAGAAGCGGCTCACTGACATGAATCACTTCCCTTCATTTACTACAGTAAAAGCCCGGTAATTGCAGCGATATTTAACGCTAACATCTCACCCTGCGGAGGAATCCTCGGCACACAATGTCAATCTTTGAAATGCCAGAGGACCAGATTTAAAGAAATTACAGACTCATTCACTGGGTTTCTTTCACAACGCGCTGCCATTCAGGGTCACAACAGGCTGCACAGTGTCCCAGCATGCACCGGGTGGAGGTCACAGACAGGTCGATCACAAACATTCACCTCTGAGATGCTGATGGTCGCTGTGTTTGTAGAATAACAAGTCTCTGGTTTTTATAACTGTTCTCTTGTTTTACTCCGATTCTGTGTCTCTCATGTTGGTGTCTCATCAAGGCTTAAAGGGACAGTTCACCCCAACATTGAAAATACATGTTTTCCTCTGACCTGTGGTGTTATTTATCAGTCTGGATAGTTTTGGCGTGAGTTGCCGAGTGTTGGAGACGTCTGTTCTCTCTCCATTATGACGGGACTAGAAGGCTTGTAGAGCATTAGAAAATTCAACATCAATGTCTCTTTCCAGAAATCATGACCTGGTTACTCAAGATAATCCACAGACCTTGTTGTGAGCAGTTTCATGTGGGGACTATTTTCTTTCTACTGAACATCACCCGCCAACTGTATCACTGAGCAGAAGGAAGAGTGCATCTACTGCTCGCTCACCTTGCAGTGCGGAGCTAGCTAACGTTACAGCTCAGCAGAGGAGGACGCCATTAATGTTTGCATCTTGCTTTATCATGAGTATCACTTGTCCATGAGAAGATGAGTGGATTGTATTAGGTCCTGTTTCTACGACTTACTACGATTTCAACCGATAACTGCAAACTTTAGTTGTGTTTTGGCCGATCGTTTACAATGCAATGTTTTGAAAACAGGTTCCAGAGTGCATTTTTTTGCAAACAGCACCGTCTCTGTTGTCATGGAAACTTGCAATATGTGGTTCCTCTGAGAACAGAGACTTGTCGCATGTGCTCATTACACTTCCAGTCACTAGGCATGTGCGAGAAAGTCGACCGTCACAACAACAATGACGAGCTCTGTTTGTGCTGCTCAGCCTGTTGGATTTATAACGCTTCTTCAGCAAAGTGTAGATCTACTGCAGCAACTCCACCTCCTCGTCCGTCCAGACAAACGTTTGTGCGGTTGCCATTTTGTTTGTTTATACATCACAGCTCTGTAGAAGGAAGCTCATGTGTTGTTTTATTGCAAAGTCACACCGCCACCTACTGGCGTGGCGTGTATACGACAGCGTTTTTGGTCATTTTTGCGCATCCGGCAATTGTTATCAAAACGTTGTCGTCTGAACGTGGAAGTTTTTTCAAAGCGAAAATGAGGAACGATTCTGTTTTCAGTGGATTGCTTTCGTGTAAACAGTAAGGCTGCATTAGTTTTATTTAGCTGTACCTAATAAACTGGACAATGAGTGTATGTTCTTTATTGTGATCAGTGGTTAAATGACTATTTTTTCTCTTTCCTTCAATTATGAATATGTCAACTGATATAATTCAGTAAATTTAAGACACCAAATGAATTGTTTACATTTCAAAAGAAAAAGAAGTAAATGATTCAAACTGTCATTTATTCGATGTTCCCATAGTGTTGCATTACAGAGGAGAAATCTGAGTGAACTTGAATGTTGAATTTGTTTTCCAGTCCTGAAAAATGTCAGTGACCCCCGATCATTATTCAGGGTTGACAACTTAAGGCAAGTTAGACGTAGGACTCTTTAAGACTTTAATTGCCAGTTGTAGTTAAATTTAAGACAAATTGTACAAGAACCAAAATTAAGGATAAGAAATAAATGAATAAATGAACTAACATCAATTACTAAGAGTTCTGCCCTAATGTTTATTGTCACATTAAAGTCTCAGTGAAACAGACGTTAGTGCCTTTAGCTTCTGATCAGTGCACTAGGGCTGCAACGATTAGTCGACTAATCAATGACTAATCAACTATTAAAATAATCGGTGACTATTTTAGTAGTCGACTAATCGGTTTGAGTCTTTTTTCATATTAAAGTACTATAAAAGTAACCAAAATACTTCTAGGGGGTGATCACACAGAAATGAGACACTAGCGACGCGGATACTTCAAAGACGCTTGAAACGCTGGAAGCGCTTATTCAATACACACTAGCTACTGGCTTCTGATGCTCAAAAAAATTGAAAATATTTTAACTTTTCAGCATCTATGCACGTCTAAAAAGACGCCGGAAAAATGACTGTCTAAAAAGACGCTTGAACGCCGGTCGGACGCGCCGTATCATAGGAAAACAATGGTTTTACTGGCGTCGCATTTCTAGCGTTTCATTTCGGTGTGATCGCTCCCTTATTGCAGCTTTTTACATTCAAATATTGGCAGCTTTACACACTTTCCCATGATGGTGAACTAAAACCCTTTGGCGTGAGAATGAAACAAGACATTAGATGACATAGTGTTTGGGTTTGGGAGAGACACACAGACATTTTTCAACATTTTAAACACATTTTACAATTTTTACAATGAATGTAAATAATTGTTAGTTGCAGCCCTATAGTGTACAATTACAAAAGGGATTTGATTGGACTGTTAAAGCGGGTGGGGTTAGAGATTAGCGTAGCTACAGTGGATGGCTCGTTCCACACACACCTCCCTTAAGGTTAGATCAGGAGGAGGACGAGGGACGAATGAATAAATGACTGACTGAGTTATTTAGATTAAGGGAACTAGCTCTGTGTGCCTGCAGTTGATGTCGGGCCCGAAGTAAGGTCTTATTTTTAGATGAATTAATGTAACCCTGTTATCAAACCGCAAAGGTGCAGCTGGGTAAGTAAGAGTGTTTTTCTCTGGGCCCTCTGCAGTCTGCTCAGTGGTTCGACTGAAGAGCTTTAAACTGTGACTTGTCGGTCCGTAGCTCGCTCAGCTGATATTCCAGCAGAGCTAACCTGAAACTGACCTTCTGTTTCTGTTGTGAGGAGCTTTGCTGAAGTTCATTCCAGCTTGTTAGAGGCGTTATTGTGCAACCTGACAGTGAAACAGGAACCTGTTAATATTTAAGTCTGCGCACATTTTTTTATGTCTCCAATGATTTCTTCTCTTCTCATTCAGCTGCTGATCAGAGGCATCTTTGTCTCTTTCAGTTGTCAGTGTGGCTGAACCATCCAGCAGCATTTGGTTCTCCATGTACAAAACAAACCCTTCATAATAAATGACGTGTGTTAGTAAAGAGGTCTTTCTACAACCTGAGAGCATCAAAGAGCATCAGACATACAGAGGAGTCTCTCACACATCTGACATGAACAGCTAATAAAGATAAAACACTGTGTATTCTGACTCTGGCTGGTCAGCGTGAAGAGAGGACACAGTTTTATCAGTTCTTTGCTTTTGTTCATGTTCTGTAACAGAAACAAAAGCTGCGAGCTGAAACCCGTCGTTGCTTTATCACTACAGTTCACTACATTTGTTCTCAGCGTGTTGATGAACTCCCTGTTTTGACAGAGCGGTAAACACAGAGCCCAAACAACAGATTAGCAGCTTATGTAATCCTACTAAACCGTATCTGTGGTATAAACGTCCCAATGACTCGTTTCTGTCCATTTCCTGCCTCTGCAATCAGCTCTGAATTGTTGGGTTTGATTTTCAGCCTTCAATTGTTTCTCTCCACTTCAGAGAACACTTCAGATCCACCAATCAGAGGCTCTGAATCACCTTCCTGCCATTTAAAACAAATGCTCCACTTCTCTGAGGGGGACGTTAGCCGACAGAGAAACACTGAGCTCCACAAGTCGAGATGCTGACAGAAACTCATCTGAAACAAATGATAATGTTTTCTCTAGCACTGATAAATGTGACGAGCAGCTCCCACCTCCCCAGAACCTCCCTCTGAGTCGCTTTAACGAGCCAACAAACACTGCAAAACTGACGAAGCACTTCTGAACAACCCTGGAGCTGTCGAGAGTGTTTTCCATCTTGTGTGCTGCGAGTCTTCAACCTGCTCTGAGGTTTTGAACTGAGAAACTCTCATTTGTCGTAACAAAGAGGAAACCACAGAAACTGAGAACCAGGTTTGGGGCTTTTCATGCATCAGTGCCCGGAATAAAAGCTCATCAAATCCGTTTGATGGATTAACCTTCAAATTGAAGGTAAAGATAAAAGGCGAGCCAGCTCTCAGACAGCTGTTCAAATATGAATCTGTGACACACACACTGTTGGGAAAGAGCTCAATTACACATTTTTAAAATGATAATTCCCAACGTTACAGTCGTCTGTACAGCTTCAGTCTGGAGGAAATAACCTCTCACACACGGGAGGGTTTCACTACAGAGGAACTGTTCTGCTCATTCTCAGGTTCACACTTGTATTTTGGGTTTCTGCTCAAACATGCTCACATGCTTCAGTGTTCAGAAAACACTTTATTTTCCACATACTGTCCATGCTGCAGCACTGAATTCATCGTCTGTTTCTTTTAAGCCCAGTTCAGACCAAAGATTCACGACCAGACTAAACCATTTTAGAACGCTGCAGAGAAATGTTGTGAGCGGTGTGAACTGGACAGTCTGAGCCTTGTATAACTCAGCTGGTCAAATGGCCAGCGGCGGGTTTTAAAGCACGACACCTGTTTCAACAGCCAATCAGCAGTAGTGAAGTTCAATGGTCAAGTCAAAATGACCACACAGCGTGTTGGCTTGCTGTAGCAGGTGATCCATCGTCGCCGAGCCCTCTGTTTCCGTCCTCACGGTGTGCCAGTGTCAGACAGCTGCTGGCTGTATGTGCTTAATATTTCTAGAGATAAGATCGTAACCTGGAAGTCCAGATTCCCCGCCCCTAGCAGCGGGGAATCTGGCCCCGACGAGCAGAGCCCATTGAATCGCCATCGAACCAATCAGATCAGTCTATCTGACAGAGGTGGACTCTGGGCGGGCGTAACATGATGAGAACAGCTGAGTCGAAAAGTAAACAGCCAAGATGGCAGCCGCTGAAGGACCACGTCCATTGAGTTTAGCTTTGGAAGAAATGCTAAGCCAACTACACTTCTCTTTCTCCTTGAGAGAGGAACAGAAGACTGCTCTAGAAGCCTTCGCTTCCAGGAAGGACATTTTTGCCGTTTTGCCGACGGGATACAGCAAAAGCAAAATATATCAGTTAGCCCCACTGGTCAGCAAACACATGGGGCTTAGTGCAATGAATACGCCACCTTGTTTTTTGCTCTGATTGGCCATCATGCTATCCAATTGCGTGTGGCGGCAATGGCGAAATGCCTCAGTCAGTGCCGCCCCTGGGTAGGAAGGGTGTATCGATGAGGGCCAGACTCAAAATCTTTCTAGATTTGAGTCTGGATTTCCAGGCTAATAAAATCATGTTGTGAATTTTGGAAATGATTGCATTTGTCTTTTTTTCAAAAAAATTTGAACTTTTGGGCTGCAACGTGGTCATTGGTGGTGGTCTGCTATTAGAAATGTTTGCATCATATCAGAAGTCATGTAAAGTTTGTGGATATAGTACATCATTCTCGGAACCCATCGGCTGTATTCGGCATCTGACTTTCGGCAGACAGCGATACAGCCTCTGGGGGCAGACCCCAATTTTTTTGTCATTCCGGTTTGATTTGGGTGGAGGAGGCGAATTTCCGTTTCCGACTTCCGTTTATATATAAGTAAATATGCTGAACCATTGTGATGGATTCAGTTTGCAATGACTAGGGCTGTGCGATTGCCTCTAAATTTCATATTGTGGATTGTCATTTTCGTATTTCCGTATTCAGTCAGTACGTTCACATGACATTAAAGAAAATTGTCCATGTAAACATTTTGGTCCAACTGAAATTAAGCTAAATTGAATTTCTCAACGTGGGACGAACACACCCAGATCATGTGACTCCTGTATGTATACAGTCAGTCAGACCCAAACTGGCCAGGGTGCTCTGAGCATGCTCCGAAATCCACATCCAGAGCCGTGATTTTTTTGGACGGACCAAATGTACAGAGCTGTGAAGTTGTCCACCATGGTAGCAGTTAGCTGCTAGCTAACCATAGCTAACTTGTTTGTCCATTGTTTGGTCTGTGACGTAATAGGTCAACAGGAAAAAGGTCCAATACTAACAAGCTGAAAGGGGGCATATCTCCACCTATCGTAGAGGAGTCGCACATACTTGGCTCAATAAATGGATTCCCCTCCCGTGCTTGTACACTGGGACAAGGACAGTAGGCCAGTTAGATGTCCTCGTCCAGCTGGAACTGGAGCTCCACGTCACTGTGACTGGAGACGTGCTGAGTGCTAGGTCCCATGTTTCGTTGCTCTGACAGGTTGTAGATCCATCCAACTGTGTTCTGAGGGATTTTGATCTAAGGGCACCTGAAACAGAAATGAACTGAGAGGTCCCAGACTAACATTTGTGATTTGGTCTCATAATATCAGGCGACTCACGACCCAGCCCCTTTAAAACTGAACGTCAAACAACTATAGAAGAAATTCAGCCGGATATGTAGAATTTGTCCAGTTCTTCTAACACCAAGATAGTTCATCGCTCTCTCTTCTATTTGTTTAAAAATACTTTGTGGTATTTTTATGCCTGTATCTGAGTTAACAGCAGAAATATGATAAAAAAAAAAAAAAAAAGCAAGACCCCTCACCCACCAGGACGCCCATCCCTTCCTTGGTCTTCCCTTCTTCCTTTTTGTGTTTCCTTCCTCCTCTCCTTCAGTCTCCTAATACTCTTCCAACAGTTGAGACTCTTTCTGAGAATCCGACTGTCACACCTCAGTACACAGAACACTTCTGCTATTTCCAATCACACCACATTTCTATGATGGAAAATGCACGGTCTCTGGTTATCTTTGTGCTGGCTGTTGTAAATGTGAATGGGTCCTTCAGGTAATACTCAGTGGGAGCAGAGGCAGCTTTTGTGTTGCTCACAGCGGTTGTTTTCCTCCGTTGTTCTCTGCAGAGAGTTCAGTTATGTAACGACTCCTCAGGACGGTCCTCAGGTTTCCTTCACGACCAATCAGATCCAGGATGTTCAGGTCCGATTTTGGCTCCACATCATTGTCTTGCGCAGAGGTGAAATTCTCGCTCGACTCGAGCAGCGGGAGGCTTCATCCTGAAATAACTCGGGGTCACCATTTTGATCATTTCCCGTTTTTGTCCTGAGCAGAGCCGCTGTCCTCCCACACAGCCTGAACAACACAGCAGCCACGATCATCTGGAAATAAGACTCTAGCTGCTTTGGTGTGTTTGCCCACACGGCTCTGAGAGGCCGACCGTGTGTCCTGATGGGAAGCTGGTTTATATTTTAATCATCTTTGGTTTCAATGAGTCAGTTAACTGCTCAAAATTCAAATATCTGACCCCTTCCCAAAAAAATGTGTTCTTATCAAGAATTTACACACATCTAAAACTGGCTTTGCAACAACTACAGTTCCTGATTTCATGAAGCTGAAACTTGATATAAAAAATGAAAAATGAATGGAACATTCATCAAAAAAGAAAAAGAAAGTGACAGATGAAGCTAAAAGGTAAAAAATTAGTTTTTTATGTGTCAAAAATTCCATCAGCCATCAAATTACATAAAAATGAGATATTGGAGATTTCAATTTAGAAAGTATAATATCTATTTATCATCATTCTCGGTGTAATTCTGGTTTAAATGATGAAAAGATGCACAAGACGTCCTGCCATTCGTCCTCTTGCATAATCCAGACACACTGAGTGTTCCTCTATAGTGAGAGCAGCGTCTGTGTTACCAGCTGACAATGATCACAGCCTTTGTGCACGCGACGTGATCGGGATGAAAAAATCAGTTTCACGTCCTGAAAGCGTTTCACGGACACAAGAAGTGAGAGAAATGTCCTCACAGAGCAGGAAGGAGTCTGAGAGTGGAATCTTTATTTCCAACTATAAGACTGGCTATAATTCATGTGGTGGGTATTGTCGGCAGACATGCTGTATAACTGTGTTGAATAATTTTATGTTTTGACTATTGAACAATGGTCTGCAGCTTGGCAGGCGTCTCGTCTAGGTGTCATAGGTTTGTCCATTCTGGGCTGCTGTAGACACAACATGGCTGACTCGGCAGAAGAAGAGCCACTCCATATGTAGATATGAGCGGCTCATTATCAGGTATCGAAAACATAATTATTATTTTCATGATTATACACAAAAGACAATATAGTTGTAAATATCATATTCCATCTCTGCCAATCAAACCCCCAAAATCCTCCACACTGGAGCTTTAAGTAAATGTAAGCATGAATCACTGGAGGCAACAAAGACCCGAAGTATTCAACGTGTGCACGTGAGCATTCAGGGGATCACCAGCGTCAGGTTCGTCCTCGCGTTCCAGCGAAGGCAGAAAAGCTTATTCACTTCTTCTTCAAACCAGATAAAATGAATCAAGGTTTCTGTGTTTGTGTTTTTCAGCCAGCGAGGAGTCATTTGCACTTGTTAAAGGCTGAGATATAAAAACACTTCTGAGACCTTAAATATCCCTGGAACTCAGCGAATGTGAAGATGAAGAGGTGGAGGAACCGGCAGAACCAGGTCTTAAATTAGGCTGTGAACACAAGCAGGGATGAGCTCATAGTGTCATTATCTGGAAGCTTAAGGGACCTCGTGTTTCGCTGTTTAGCTTGTTAAAGCTGGTGTAGGCAGAAATCTGCAAAAGGCATAAAAAAGGCAGAATATGAGAACACACCCTCCTCCCGCAGCTCTCTTCTCTCTGTCCTCAGCCCCTCCCACCAGACGACCACGGGCATATGTACGCACTTCATACAGTGACCCAGTGTTTCCCATACACTGATTCATTCCTATAAGCTGCACACAGGTCATTCACTCAGCCCCTCTCTGCCCCAGACCTTCAGTTGGCGGTTGTAGCAGCTCAAAATTAGCCAGCACAAACCCCCCCAGCATCAGGTGTCACAGTGGGCTGGTGTCCAGCAGCATCTAGTCCAACTGTGTAACAGCAGCAACAGAAAGTTTGCAGATCCAGCGTGGAGTCGGGCTGTCCGGTCCTCTGGAGCTGGGGTTTCGGTGGCTGGATTCAAGTTGCAGCAGCAGCTGACTGGAGGTCTGTCACCAGAGCTGCTGCCTGCTCTCGTCCTGGGGTCTTATTTGTGAGCATTGCATACGCACCAAACAAAGCCTGAAAGAGGCGTACACCACTTCCCACACAAAAGTTGTGATTTCTAAAAACAGACATAATGGGAGAAACTTTGACCCATGCTTACGAATATTTTGGAGACGGGAAATTGGTGATACAGACGGTGAAAAGGAAGCCTGATTGTGGAAATTAATATTTTTTGTGCACGCCATTTTTGGCTTTTGTCCGTTTGTCCATTTTTAGTATAGATCCTACACATTGTTGTATAAATGAGACCCCTGGTGGGGTGGGGTGTAGTGGCGGGGAGTGAGGGGGAGTTCACAGTGTGACTTGAGGCTCTCGCTAACATTAGCCACATAAACGTGAACATGAAGCTGCAGCCATGAGCCTTTAGCTCCAGTTAGCAGAAGGCTAAACAGTTACCAACATTTCTCCATCATCTCTCCATCTCCATTTCGTTTGTCAGACTCTCTTTTGGATTCTCCTCAACCGAAGTTGCTGAACTCAGACTTTCAGCATCTGAAGGGACGTGCTCGCACAACTGCATTTTCAGAACAGCCAACAGGAACGCCCTCTCTCTGAAATGACCTGTGATTGGCCAAAGTCTCCCGTCACAGGTTGGACTTTCTAAAGTCTGAAAACAGAGCCAAGAGGAGGAGCAGGAGTCTAGTTTTCTCTCAGAACATGCTCAAAGGTGATTATGGGATTTTTGCCAACAATAAAACTGCCTACACCAGCTTTAAATTTAAGCAGTTTATTTTGAGTCTACGTCTTAAATACCGTGTTGAGGTACCACACCATAATGTCGAGATTATGATTTAGTGGTATTTTTTTGAAGAGGCTGCAGCTCCGTCAGGATGCACCAACAGGAAGTCACAGTTTCCATTTTAATCTTTACATATTATCCACTGAAGTGATTCCAACCTGCTCTCATTCCCAAGTCATCAAATACCACCACTTGGTCAGTGATTTCTGGGTCAGACACCGACAAGAAAAGGCGTCAGTTTGAAATGCCACTGGAAAACAACAGTCAGGAGGGGAAGTGGATGGGTCCAACAAATACCTATGCAAAAATAAAAATGCCTTCCTCAGCTTTAACTACAAATGTGCAGCAGTGGAAGAAGTACTCAGACCTTTTACTACAGGAAAAGTACCACAGTGTAGAAATACTCTAAATTTTACATAAGAGTACAAAAGTACAAAATATACTTAAAATACAAAAAGTAAAACGACAAATTATGCAATATGGCTCATATCAGAACAATATATATTTTAATATTAAATTACAATTACTGATGCATTAATGTGTTCATCACTTTAATGTTGCAGCTGGTGAAGGTGGAACTCGTTTTTATTTCTTCATATTTTATATATATATTACTTTATATATTGCTGTAATTTACCATATTCACTGTCCACCATTTTGGGTCTAAATTTTGAATGTAACAATCCAACAGTGCAGTGCATCACATTTTATTCCAGTCATTTTTCTCTACACCTGTCAGTGATGATGCAAAATCAAAATTCATAAGGGTCCGAAATCTTGTGTACTATTGAGCGTTTATCATAATACAAATAATTAAACAGCTGTTGCAAAGTGCTTCACAGGAATCATGTTAATCTTAAGAAGTCCTCCAGCTCCAATATTTTGTCTTTAACTTCCTGTCTACACAGGAAGTGAGAATATGACCAGTATCATAATGTAACATACAGCGAAGTGAAGGACTGACTTTTCCTCTACAACAGTCGGTAGACGTCGAGTAAACACTGACAAACATCGTCTGGTATCAGATCATTCTCCCACACAGCTCTGGGATCAGCTGGTCATGTTATTGTCAGAACCGTCATGGTGACTGATCAGAATGTGTTTGTAGTTTATAACAATATGATATAACAGACGTCGTATGAGTGGACGTTCAGAATGTGTTAATACTCCATCCCAAGCTCACATTGTCACAGTCACGACATACGTTACAAACAGTCCAGTTTTCCATGACGTAGACCGTAGTTACTCAAAGTGCGGCCCACGGGCCAATGGCAGCCCCCAGAAACATTCTGTGTGGCCCCCGAACGTGACATGAAATCTATGCGTTATATTTTAATCATCCACAGTCCGTCTCAATACTGTCAACAGCTCACATTGAAGACACTACTCGGCAACACACTGCAGTTCCTCTAATGTCCACTTGAGGCTGGCTGCAAGAGCGAGTCAATCCCTGTCATGTTAAAATTTTGCCATCTAAGCTAGAAGCTAACGTTAGGATTATCTCCACCCTCTCATCCAAACACGGTCACCTTTGACTCCAAAAACAACCGGGTCTCACTCCGAAGTCATCGGAAAAACAGCGCTTAGTTGGCGACATTAAGGTTCAGACACAGACGATAGAAGCTGTCCTTTCATGCCAGCATGATATGCAGCGACGTTAGGGGGAAACCAGCGGTACAACAACTAAAGTTAAGGTGGCAGATGTCCGAGTGGGGCGGGCAGGAGGGGTGGTGGATGGGTCCAGCAACCACCAACTTTTACGTGGGAGGTCGGTGTTCACTTCCTGTAAGATTGTAAAGCCATTCAATGAGATGGCAAAAGTCAATATGCCAAACTAGAAGCTTGAGTCCACAAACCAATGAGTGACGTCACCGTGGCTACGTCTTTTATTTTATACAGTCTATGTTTGGCTACTGTGTCACATTGTGCCCCCCCTAACAAGAATCTGTCAGGTTAGGCAACTATTGGCACCTCCGGAGTGTCACAGGAATTACATTCTGTCACAGAGCTGCTCTGAGGTCAGCCATCTTGGTGATAAATTCAGCAGTTTAATGTGAGAGTGAGATACGTGCATTTATCCTTCAGTCACGTGCTGGCTCCGTAAATTGGCACTTGTCATCAAAACTTCAAGCACCACTGACACTGACAGTGGTAAATAATAAAATATTGGATTACATAACTGGGTGAAGAGGTGTTATGTTACTAAACCAGATTCCAGAACAACAAAGTAAAAATCAGCGGGTTTAGTTATCGTTTTCAACAATATTTGGTCCACTTTAAAAGGTCCAGTGTGTTGGATTTGATGACATCTATTAGTGAGATAGCAGAACTGAAACTTCTCATATGTGCCAAGCGTGTAGGAGATCTACAGTGGCTGATGCAAAGAAGTGAACAGCCCTGTCAAGAGCCTTGTCTGATTTGTCCATTCGGGGCCACTGTTGAACAAAATGTTGGCCTCCATGGAAGAGGACCTGCTGTGTATGTAGTGGGGCTGTAGTCAACCAAAGAAAATCTTGGGTGACTACATTGTATACATTAGCCTAGCGATGAGCGGAGATTTCCTCTGCTCATGTTTTGAAAGCACCCCCATTTTCACAGGTAACTTAGCCTGTCCCCCCGCCGCAGGAAATAATGGATTAATCCTGGAAAGCTGTTGATGTAGCACTTTTCTCCTTATGAAAGTAACACACTACTATTCGACCAGTGAGAATTAGGTCGGCCGAGAGCGACTAGTCAACCAGGAGACTACAGCCCTAGTATGTAGATAAACGTCTCATTCTGAGGTAACAAAAACACGACTAGTCTTATTTTCAGGCGATTATACACTAACGAAAACACACTACATCATATTCCATTTCTGCCAACAGATGCCCCTTAACCCCACACACTGGACCTTACAATAGAGATATTTTTTTACTTTCAAATGATCAAACGCAGACACTGTTGGAGGGAGTATTAGATCCATTACTTGTGTAAAAGTACAAATGCCACAGTGTAAAAACACTCAGTAGTAAAAGTAAAAGTCCTGCATCGAAAATGTTCCTTCAGTAAAACTATGTAAGTAAGATCAGTTAAATGTAGTTAAGTCTTGAAAGTACCAAACTGACTCTTATATTATTATATCTGATCTAATTAGATGATTCTGACTCATGCATTTATGTAAAATCAGGTTTTAAGTGTTGGAGTTGTTTCAGATGGAGTTCAGTTTGAACTATTAACTACTGATTATTTTCATTATGGATTAATCTGCTGATTATTTTCTCCATCAATCGATATCTTAATTTCTTTGTTAAGAAATTAGGCGAACATTGAAACCAACACAGTGAAAATCAGCAGGTTGTGCAGAGTGTAAATAATCTAAATAACCTCCACAGATAAGTTAAACATCCGAGCTCTTAAAAAACACTGAGTTAATTTACTGCTGCGACATCAGTGACGCTAGTTGAGCTGGTCGTGACCGAGTTAAGGTCCGTCAGTAACTTTGCTCTCGTGATGCTCTTTTTTTTTATCTGACATCTGCTCATGTTATCAGGCCGTATGACGAAAGGGTTGCAAAATACTGGGAGGATTCAAGGGGGGAGTTTTTCATGGGAAGAAGATTTAAAGTCCAACAGGCTCAGTTGAACAGGTCTGTTTCATTCCTGCTAAATCAGAGTTTAGGTCCAAAGTAGTGACACTGAATATAACATTAATAATTAAATACTTATTTACACTGCATCCACTTTTCATAATGTCTGATATGATGTGCAGTGTTGTTCAATGTTGTATTTTGGTATTTATGTGTATTTATGTGAAACAATGACACATTTCAGAAAATATTCTGAAAATAGAATAAAATAAAATCAAAATTAACAGAAATTAATTAGACATTATGGGAATTAACAGGAATAAAACGTAAATGACTGAATCTATTGCTCAGGCTATATTTACTATGTTATATGTAAATGGAAACAAACAGAGGGGTTTTTATATTGAAATTGTGGAAATATATCTATTTTGTCACAAAAAATATTGTTTATTTATTTATTTATCTGTCTATTTGTTTATAATAATTTTTCTTTTTTTCACCTTGTGAAATTATTTGTTTATTTATTTTACAAAAAGCTCAACTTCCCTCGGATAATGTCAGAAAACGTACTGAAAAAAAATTACCAGAATTTTACTGAAAATTACGAGAAATTCACAGAATTTTCAAATATCATTTTAATATTCACTGACCGCATTAAAAATGTGAACGAGTGTTTCCAACCTTGATGATGTATTGGAGGCTGTATGAACCAATCAGGGCCGAGACATTTGACTGATATAGAAACCAGACAGAAACAAAACAGGAAATGGAACAATTCAAAAAATGCTGCTCATCTTCGGGTCCTACATTAACTGATTTTACAGGAACCACCATCCTGTGGCGTCCTACTTTACTTTACTTTTCCCAGTTTAGTCCCAGTAACCCCAACACTTCCAGTAATAAAATTAAGAGACACTCACCTATCGTCAGCAGTCCCATCAAACTTTTCCAATGGCCTTTACTGATTTCTACTGGTCTCTTCTGGTCTGTCCTGGCCTGGTCTGATCCACTCTACAGAGTCTGACTGGCTTACTGGTCCGGTACTGGTTTGGCTTCTGGTTCTGGTCCAGCCTGAGGTGCCAGGTTCTTGTGTCTCTGGTTGGGTTCTGATTGGTTGGACCTCTGGTGGACTGTTGTAATCCTGTGTGTAGTGACAGTAGTGTCAGAGTGAGTAGTTTCTGCAGCAGATGAAGTAGTTTCCTCTCGTAGGATGAACAGAGTCCGCAGTAGTTTTACAGTAAACGGTGAGGTCGTTACTGAAGTCTAACTGTAGGTAATGTGTAGTAATCCTGCAGCAGAGTGAGAGGTCTCAGAGTTTCAGATTGTATTCTGGGAGTTGCCCTGCCCATCCTGTAGAAAGGGAGGAAAAGAGGGAGGAAGAGCGAGAGGAAGATGGGGAGGAGGCGGGTGGGAGGTAAAGGAGAAGGGGAGGCCAGGATGTGAAGGAGAGGGAGGAGGGGGAGAAAAAGAAAAAAAAACATGTCAGAAGAGGAGTGGAGGGAGTACAGAGACGACGGAGAGAGCTGTCTTGCAGTTTAAAGCAGAATTGGGTCAGACACAGTTGCATTTTGTGGAGGCCATTTCAGGTTCAGTCAGTTACACAATATGAAGCTGTTAGCATGGCAACAAGGCCAACAGAAGAGACACACACCACATTTCTAACTGGTAGTATTATGTAAAGTTCTAAATATTGATCCATCTCTCTCTTTCTATTCTCAGAGGAGTCCAAAAAAAAAAAAAAAAACTGATGGTGGGGCTCAGCGCAGAAGATTAGGATTTACTGTGAGCTTCAGGTAGCAGTTGTGGACTGAATCACTGTCATATCCAAAATCAGAGACACAAAAATATTAAACTGACAATAACGTGGATTTTGTGTTTGGCTTTAGAGGTTGGTCAGTAGTTGGCGATCAAAGCTACGTCATCGGTATGTCAAATACTGGATCCAAAAATGTCATTTATGGACGCTGAGGTGATACAGTGACATAATGGCCCCAGATTTCGAGCCCTAAATTATTATTATTATTAACTATCGCAATTTTCCCTGAATCAAACCACAGATTTTCTGGACTCTGTTTAATATCTTTTGGCTTTGGTTTTTCAGGCACCAAATTGATACGCACCACATCTGATAGGTCGTAGCTTTCAGGCAAATCCAAGCTCACATGAACACTTTTACAAGTTTCTGCCAGCATCTGTGAGGAATCTTTAATCTTTGCAGGTTGGGTCGTACAGGTTATTTACGTGACAACACAGGCCAATAGTTACATTTCAGGCAGGTGCGTGTGGCATGTCTGACTGTGCGTAACAGCAGCCTTTTGATGGTCATTTACACACTAACTATGTCAGGTAACAAACTGTGTCAGGCTTGGGTCAGTTTTGGACTTAAAAATCAGAAAGTCTGTCGGGGTCGGGCCGGGCCTGGTTATAATTGTCTCGGACTCGGGTCGGGTTCGGTCAAGAAAATATGGCCCGAGACGTGCTCTAGTGTATCCACAAAGCATTTTTTCTTAGCGCAAGATTTGTTTTTCAGTTGCTCTCAATAAGGAGTGAGCATATGTGGCCGCATGCGGCTGCTTAAAGAAAAAGCGCTGCGTCTAGTGTCTTTTTTTTCCAGTGACACCAGTGACGCCACTTCCACTTCTTTAGCTACGTCACTGTCTATTGTCACAATTGTCGACAGACACTGGATGCTGTTGTTGAGTGTTATTCATCTATCACCATTCGCTTTGTACGCTTGTTATTAACTGTGCTGTCAATCCTCTGTTAATGTAGCATGATGTTAGCTACCTGGCTAATGTTAGTGTCAAGACGTTGTTGTCATGGAAACAAAACCTATGCTATCCTGCTATGTGGATGCAGGTGCTTAACACTGTTAGCTATTAGCAGCCTGTTAATAGACTCCTGAGTAAAAGTCAATGAGTTTCACATTAGCCACTCAGACGCAGCCTTTGTGGCCCATTATCATGAAAATAACAGCTAGCATGATTCCAGCTAACTGTCCTTGTTGACTTCCTGTGATGTTAGCGCTCAGCCTGTCAGTAGACAGCTTTTTGCTAACTGGTTGTCAGATAGCAGCATAAGGTTGGCAGCCTGCGAGGAACCAGCAGTTGACCTTTGGTAGCCTATTAGCAGGCTGCTAGCTTCCTGTTTAGTCAGCCTGTAGCCAGCTGGTAGCCAGCTAATTGCTAACAGCATGCTAGCCAGCTGGTGTGTGTTTGTGTGTCTGAGGACACCAGGGTGTTTCCATGGCGACGCAGACAGCAGGAGGACATGTTGGAAACAAGAGAACAATTTTAAAAAACTTGACAAAGATTAGAAGTACTTCCTGTGACTCACACTTCCCGTTTCCTGTCTGGGTTGCCAAGAAACGGATGTTTGGCAGGAAAAAGCCCAGAAGCTGGACGGCACTGATAACACACACACACACACACACACACACACAATAGTACTTCATGCTTTTACTCCATGTACTGTATGTCTCAACGTAATTATTGTACTTTACTCCACTACAAAAATCTGGCAGCTTCAGTTACTGTGCAGATCAAGATTTTACAAACAAAAATATTTGATAACTTCATAAAACAGGACACAGCTTCACAGATGAAACTCTCCAAAAGTAAATAAAGCAGTTAAAATGTGCTCCACCTCCACCAAGTGTTACATAATACAATACAATATTATACAAACACTCTGAAAGGGGTCTTTTACTTGGATACTTCAAGTGCATTTAAGCATTAATACTTTTGTATCTTTACTTAGAGTTGGAACAATGACCCCTGTCTTTTACATAAGTAAAAGTAGTGATACAACAGTGTAGAAATGCTCTGTTTCAAGTAAAAGTTGTGCATTCAAATCTTTACTTAAAGGTCCACTGAGTCAGATTTAGGGGGATTTAGTGGCATTTAACGGTGAAGACTGCAGACTGTAACCAGCTGAAACTTCTCCTGGTTAGAATTCCAAACAGACCAGCTGATTTAGGCCTCGTTTACACACAGATACAGATACAAATAAAAACGGATTTTTATTTATCCCGTATAAAAAAAATGCTGGTTTTACACGATCAGTTGTGAAAACGATGTCCGTGTTTACACAAAAATGCAAAAACAGCAGCCTTTTGCTGCAGTTAGCATGCCAGGCCAGTAGGTGGCGATACGCCATATGTCAAACACCATAGAAGAGCGTTCTGCGCATGCACAGTGATTTGTTTTCCTCTTGGCGCTAGTGATAAAAAAAGGTTTGATCCAAAACTGTCGTTTCTGACGCACCTTAAACCGCGGACGCTGTGGAGCAAGTAATATTGGGCACAGCAGACGTCTTTGTGCGCCGATGTAGCGCTGATGTTGATGCAGCAGTGCTAAGTTCATTTGTAAGCTCGTAAAGTGAGAAGTATGGACCGTTTCATTGCTATTCTGTTGCTAAGGCAACAACTTTGGTCCCTTTTTACTTCCTGTCAGCTTCTGCATTAACATACATTCAAACAGGAAATACAAAGGGACCCATTTAGAATGTTTATGATGTCCGGTTTGAAACGGTCTATACTTGCTGCGTGGCCAAACATACGCGTACACGGTGTGCTGCACCTGTGTGTATACTTGCTGCAGCACGGACATTCTCTCAGCCAAAACAGCTGATACTGGTGGTTTCTGCTAGGGGCAGACTGCAGCACTCAGACACAGAGGTTGCGAAAAGCGAAGAAGGCGGTGACAGTGTATTTCCGGATAAACACAAACATGGACATGGACACTCTCGATGAAGAGGAGATCATAATTTTATTGCTGTTAAGATCTCGGCAGAGGAAAAGCCGTTGTCTCCGCCACCATCATAGATGGTATGTGCGGCCCCTTAACCAATCACATTGTGATGACTTCCGACCTCACTTCTTCTTCTTGGAGTTTTACGGCGGTTGGCATCCCTTACGTTGCATTACCGCCATCTTCTGGGTCTACCTTGCTCCTACATCTTTCATTCCATTATATCCTTTTCACCAGTCCACCGCCGACCTCACGTTCACAGTCTCTGGGTATACTTCGCACGAGCGCCTCTTTTGTTCATGTCAATAGTGCATCTCACGTATACGTCACGCTACCTTGCAGTGTGCGGCCTATATGCCAAACGACCGCAAAATACGCGTGGCAGCCAAACATGCACGAAAAGTGCCCGTACACGTGTTTCATGCGGCAAACATATTTTAGCCTTAAGTAGTCCCAAAAGTGGTAACAAACCTAAACAACCTGGCATATATCCACTACTGTTGTCGTGGTTCCGGGGCGCCTAATGGGCTGGGCAAACAGGATTGCAACGTCATCGTTTTCCAAAATCTCCATCCATCCTGTTTACATGTCTCCATAGACATGGATATATTTAAAAACTTTCTCTTTGGAAGCCGTTTTTGAAAATCTCCGTTTTCACCGAGAAAAACACCGATTACGTGTGAATGGTACGTGCAAATGCAAAGATAAATACCCATTTTCAGGAATATATGGAACCGTATATTCCCCATCTAGAGTTAGTGTTTGGTTTGTCTGTTCTGGGCTACTGTAGAAACATGGTGGTGCACCATGCCAATCTCTGTAAATGAGGAGCTGCTCCTTATGTAGATATAAACTTCTCATTCTGAGGTAACAAAAACACAATGACTCTTATAAACATACTTATTATACTATGTTCCATTTAGGCCAATATATTATAATACAAAATAATTAGTATGAACATATATTTAAATTACCAAAAGTAAAAGTACTCATTATGCAGAATAATGTATATTATTGGGTTATAATTATTGATGCATTAATGTGTTCATCGCTTTAATGTTGCAGCTGGTGAAGGTGGAGCTCATTTTAATGACTTTAAACAATGCTGTGTAGATTCATCCCAATAATACATGATCTAATTATATTTTCTATTATAGCCTGAATCTGCAAAGTAACCAAAGGTGTTAAATTAATGTAGGTAACAATGCCTCCGTCAAAGCCAGAGTAGGTAAGGCAAGAGCAGCAGCAGAACATATGGTGCTCAAAGGAGATTCAACAACAAACAACAATAAAAATCTTCAACGCCAACGTAAAATCAGTCGTGTTCTATGGAGCCGAGACCCAGAGAACAACAAATAACACAGCTAGCAAAGTCCAAAGCTTCATAAACAGGTGCCTGAGAAGAATCTCGAAAATGCATTGGCCAAACGAGATCACAAACGAAGATCTCTGGACAAAGACACAGCAAATACCAGCTAAAGATGAAACTGGACGAAGAGGATGGAAATGGATAGGGCACACTCTTCGATATCCAATGTCAAACATCACCAGACAGGCTCTGACGTGGAATCCTCACGGGAAGAGAAAGAGAGGTCGGCCAAGAAACACCTGGCGAAGGGATCTGCAGGCAGACACCAAGAAGATGGGATACACCTGGTCACAAATAGAAGAGAAAGCTAGCGATCGGGTACTCTGGAGGTCCCTCGTCAAGTAAGTAAGTAACAATGCCTCCATCTGAGATGTGGCAGAGTAGAAATATAAAGTAGCACAGAATATGGCAGCAGTAGCTCAGACCATAGGGAATTGGGTTTGTAACCAGAGGGCCACAGATTCGAGGTCCCATAAGGACCAAATATGGAGCATGGGCTGGTAGCTGGGGAGGTGCCAGTTCACCTCCTGGGCACCACCAAGGACCTCTTGAGGAAGGCACCGAACCCCCAACACCTCCCTCGCTCTGACAGCTCTCCATTTAATGCATCTATAGGTCCTGTTTGTGCATCTGTGAGCATTTCCGTATTTCAAGTGAAAGAATTTAATTTCTCCTCAGGGGATTGATAAAGTTTATTTTCTCCTTCTTCTTCTTTAAATGGAAATACTAAAATAAGGTGCTTCAAACTTGTACTTCAGTACAGTACTCAATGAAATGTGCTCCACCGGCTGTAACATTAAAAAGCTGCGTACCTGTTAAAGCATCAGTGATAAAACTCCACTAATATTTTATATATATATTTTATGTGTAGGCTGTGGTAACACTCTTCTCTCTGTTACCTATTTTGGTCCAATCATTTTATAACAGCTAGAAACACTTTTGGATTATAAAAAAATGAACTACAGTTTAGCTTTACCTCTAAAACATATAAAGAATAAAGAATGCGCAAAAAATGTTTGACCCCAGCTGGGAAACCTGTCATCGGCAGCTCGTGGCTGTCAGACGCTAGTATCTCTTTCAAAGGAGATAGTAACTGAGGTCACCATGAACAATGTGTATTATTTTCTACATTTTAAAGTCTGCCTTTTGAAGAAACACTTGAGATTAAACATCTCCAGCTGTGGGATCCTGTTACAAGCCAAACCTCTTGTAAAAATAATCAGATTTAACGTGGAGTGGTTCTCACTGTCAGGAGCCTTTTTTTTGTTTTTGCCTCGAGGAGATGGTACCTGGTCAAGAACAGGCTTTCAGGATCTCAAGCATCTCTCTGAGAGGATCACGTGAAACATGAAAGCAGCAGCACAACCAGGTAAAACCAGGCAGACACAGCTGACAGAAAACTAACAGCACATACGAATCTGAGCAGCACATTGAGCAGAACAGGTAGGTGCCTGGTTGGGTTTTCTCACAGGTGTCAAACTGTGTGGGAAACGTGTAATGATGCATTTCGTCAAATTGTGTCATTTTCTGGTTTTTGCATCAGCGCTAAGTGTCTGTTGCCTGAGGAGCAGCAGCAGTTACACTCAAGAGAATCAGCAGTGAGAATGTAGAAACATCCAAAGCTACGAGCTCGTCTCCACATGAGCCCAACATGTGATGTGTATCTGAACACGTTGTCAGGATAATAACATCTGATTGCCATTAATTAGCATTCTCGTTATCTCTGTGCAATAATATTTCATATTTCTAGGTTGTATTTCTATATCTCAGCCGTGCTGTGCAACAATCACTCATGGAGTATCGTACTCATGTACTCACACAGTATCTGTATAAGTGAAAGGTGTATATAGAATTTATTATCCATTATTTTATTTTTCATTTTATCTCATATGTATTTATGTAATATTTTAACCCTTTTTTGACCCTTAAGCTGCTGTAAAACGTAAATATACCAGGTGTGGGATCAGTAAAGTCTTACGTTACGTTATGCTACGTAACATTGCCTTACGTTACGTTGCGTTGTTACATTACATTACCTTACGTTATGTTACGTTACATTACCTTACGCTACGTTTCATTACCTTATGTTACGTTACCTTACGTTATGTTACGTTATGTTGTCTTATCTCACATACTGTAGTGCAATATGTTGCAAAGCTAAAGTGTAATTTTACCCAGGTAAGGTTTTGAATGCAGGACTTACTTGTGACAGAATATTTTTTTCAGTGTGATAATACAACTAGTACGTCTTCCACCACTGTTCTTCACTAGGTAATCAAAAACGCTAACACACAGAGGTGGGGGGGCTCTAAGTCACACGACTTGAGTCAGATTCAAGTCACAAATTTGAGAACTTGAGACTTGCTTGACTGACACTGATTGAAAAAAAAACTTGAATTGGCTTTAACCTGGTATTCATGGCATGAGACTTGATTTAACTCCAGTCCAGAACAAAGATTCCGATGTGACAAATTGAAACAGGCAACTATTTGCAATGCGGTCATTTTGAGTTGACCAGCGGACTTCACTCCAAGCTGATTGGCTGCTGAAACACTTTGGTGTTTGGCATTACAGCTGTCGCCATCTTGTTTTTTGGGAGCCAGAAGTGACAATATTTGGTGGCTCAAAGATACATATACGTAATTAAGGGTGGGCCTCTTTGAGTGACCGGCTGTCTGCAGGTCGTGTCAGATCCACCCCTCGCTCCACAGCGGCACATTCTCGCCCAAATATGGTCACTTCTGGCTACAAAAACTCAAGATGGCAACGGCCAAAATGTCAAACAAATGGGTGACGTCACAGGAGCTACGTTTATTATTCTTACAGTCTATGACGTGCTCCCTATGTAGATATAAATGTATCACTGTCAGGTAACGAGCACACAGCGATTCTTATTTTCAGGTGATTATACATAACGGAAAACACACTGATTATATTATGTTCCATTTCCGTCAAAATAAATCCTACACAATGGACCTTTAACATATACTGTATGTATCATCCATCTGTAAATCCTGCACTCTGGATTTACTGTAAATAGACATGTATACAGCACACAACCACCCACTGCATGTATAGACAGTAATCCATTACAATACCGCTCTCTTTTTCTACCTGTGCACTATTTAGATTACTTACAGAAACACTAAGCGTGTATATAGATGTATGTTGCTTGTTACGGATATTTATACACCTGTTTTTCACCTCTTTGTACGTACATGACATGTTTTATTTCCCTTCTTGTTCAGCCTTGTTTGTAGTTTATGTTTATTATAATGAGAGCAAATTACAACTGAAGACATATACGTATGTGTTCACACACTTGGTCCACAAAGCTGATTCTGGTTGTGAGTTCAATCTAATCTTGGTGTTAAAATGACCCGTTAACTCACATTAATTCAGGACTCTTACTGTTAATTAGCTACGATTTGCTGAGTTCCCTTCCAGCAGTTTCTACCATGCAGTGAAGTTGAGGAGTCGTTTGACTACATTTGCATTCATCATGTCTTCACTGCTCACATGTCGCTCTGAATCTAAACCATCTGATCCTGATAAGCGCCGCTCAGGTGTGAAGAGACGTCGGTCTGAAGCCGCCCAGTTGTGGACAGAAGCTTTTCACTGTGAGGTGTGAATAGGATGTGTGTGCCCTGAAAATGTAACTCTCTTGGCCATTACCATGGTAACCAATGGCAGGAGCTGATAATACACACTGTATTATCATTGCGCGCACACATGCACACGTGCACGCACATACACACACACACACAGACACACACACAGACTTTATCTTGTCAAGTTTCTCACATCACTGGGAACCTAAAAACTGAGGCAGATCTGTTCTGTTTCTTTCTCTTCCCATAGGAGCGAGAACTAAAGCCCTATAACCCTGTCAGCGCCCCCTACAGGTCCAAATCTACGTACTGATGATCAGGGCTGGAGTTCGACTGCATTTTATTGAATCCAAATCCAGTGAAAAATGACCTCTAATCACATCTGAGTCGTTCAGAATCACTTGTTCAATGATACTAGCTTTAACTTAAATCTACAATTTTTGTTTTGGCCACTTGGGGGCAGAAACAACACGACAACATTGACTTACTCGCAAACAGTTTCTTACTCCCACATCCAGCAGTCACAGAGCAACATGATGATTCATCAGGATGAATTCAGACTGATGAAATCCATCCAAAATTTTAGCTCTGTGTTTGGTCTCCACCACCTCCTGAGGGAAGTATCTGACTCACTAGCTGCTAAATGCTCTGCTGTGTTCACCAATTAGTCTCAAAAGGCCCAGACTCACCAAACTGACATCAAAGAACTACTGGCAGCAAAGACGGGCTGTTGCGTCGCCTCATGTTGCCTGTGTCTCAGTTAAAATGTTGCACCTGAACACACCGCAAAGACTCAAACCAACACTCAACCAGCATGTACGTTCTGCACCTGTGTGAGAGGAAACAACTCTCCACAACAGCAGGTGGCGTAAGTCTGTATTCATCATTCAAAAAGGGAAATCTGGAGACCAACAGGACGGATTCAAGATGCTAGTTAGCCAGTTAGCACGTTAACATAACAACCCGATGTTGAAAGAACGAAGGATGTTTACCGTGTGCTAGCGAACAATAACACGAACAATTATGAAATGTTTCTGCAAAACAGCTCGATGACTAAAAACAAAAATCTTGCCCAATATAACAACTTTGTTTTGCTCACACTCCCTTGCGACTTCAGTTGTTTGCTTTCCTTACATCCGTTTCTCTTCATGTGCACTGAGCTCAACAGCCAATCAGATGGATTCTTTACTGACGTGATGAAATGGCCTAAAATGGCTGATAACAATGACAATGGCTGAGTGGTGCCAACACGGTAGTACATATGGCAAAAACTAGGGTGACAGAAACTCACTGATGGACACTGACCAACGACGGACCGTCAGCTTGGTGTGTCAGGGCCCGAAGGCTCAGTGTCCACATAGCATCTTTTTTTGTTGTTTGTTTTAGTGCCAGTGGCTCCACAATTTGTATGGAGCCACTTAGAGAAAATATCCGACATTTTTGTGCAGCTGCTTCGAGCACTTCTGGTTGAAAATCACTAATCAAGAAGTGTGTCATCACTGTCGCTCCTTCAATGTCTATCCCAAGCCGTCAGTCAGAAACAAAGAAAGAGAGGCTCGTCAGCAGATCAGCGGACACTGAATGTTGCTGCTGAGTCGTGTCCTTTTATCACTGTGTGCATTGTAAGCTTGTTATTAACTGTGCAGTCGACCCTCTGTTACATTAAGGATGAGCGTGAGCACTCAAGCACTCGTTCCAAGGATAATCGCAGCCCAACCTCCCACATGTGAATATGACTATTTTTTTTTAAAGGAAATGGGTAAAATCTTATTTCATTGTCACTCTCTCTCTGTTTATCACATGACGAACTCTGCAAGAGTGTGAGCTCCACATCCCCTGCACACACAAACACAGTGACAGGGCTACCTGTTAGCTCCACATAGCTAACGTTTCCTAGCAGGTATTAACGGGGCAGAGTCGAGCTGTTTGTTGGGACAATTAAACTCCTCAATGTGGGATGTTACCTGCTGCTCCTGTGTTAGCTCATGCTAACAAGGCTAAGGTTAAACAAACCGGGAGGAGAGCAGCATGGAGACGGTGCTTCTGTGCTGCGTCTCACCTATTTAACAGTAACGGAAGTGACAGAAAGTGGTTTAACTTGTGTTACAACAGGCTAATTGTTCAATAAATTAATTTCGAATTGCACTTATTTTCCGTTGTTGGCCAAGTGACATTCCTAATCTAGTGTTGTGTCTTTCGCAAACAAATCATTCAAAAGAACGAATCTGTTGAGTGAACGTACTGAACTGAATCACTTCGGGAACTGATTCGTTCATTTCTCAGTTCAGTTGAGCTCAGCAGCGAGCGTACAGGCCGGAGTGGAACTGCCGATTCGGTCCATGCGAATAATGAATCACTTGCGAGTTGCGAGGCAGCCAGGGTGCAGGGAGGGACTGCCTACCACGCGACGAATCACTCAATGAACGAATCACTCAGTGAACAACGTAACCCTGATCCCTGAGTGATTCAAATCGTTTCTTCTCAGCAACTGTTTTCTCCAAGCTAACGGCTAATGTAGCCAGGAGTCAAGCCACATGAACACAATCACACACCTCCCCATTATTTTAACAGACTTAGTTTCCAGATAAACAAACTTAAAGCGTTAGGCTGGCCAGTGATGAGACTCACCAGTGCGAGCAGACGCAGCAACGGAGAGATTGAGCACTGAAATTTGGTGACCGAATCTTTTTAATGAACTGATTCTAGTGATTCAGTAACACGTTCCTAATCTTGAATTCAATTTTTTTTTTTTACAAGGACTCAAGCGCTCCATAATTATTTAAAGCAAATACTCGAATATGGAAGTTATTTAAAATGCCCGTCCTTAGTTCACAGCATTATGATAGCGTCCTACGTGACGGTAATGTCACGATATTGTTACAGAAAAAAAACCACACGCTTCATCAACATGTGTAAGTACATGTGTAAGTTTCACACAGAACGCAAATTAGCTTTAAAATTGCTGCAATTTCTTCGTGGAATAACTTACAGAAGGTCGTGAAACTGTCTGAATTTCAGTCAGTTTTAAACACTCCTGGTCGGTGTGTTGCTACATAAATTTTCACTGAAATTGTTTCAGAAAATTGTCCATATTTATGTATCTAACTTTTTGTGTGTGTTGCATTTTAATTGAATGTTGTGCCAGGTTACTTTTTAAATCTCAGCAAGACTTAAACAGGTTAAATAAAGGACATATATATTTGATATGGAGCACTGGGATGAAGCGCTCCCCAAACGTTGGCTGAACAGACGCCCTGACTGTGTCTGTCTGCTGTTTGCTGCCGGTCGTGCTCAGTGAAACTGACACTATGAGAGCAGTGAGAGTGAACCAGGACAGTGAAGTTACAGTCGGACACAGAAACAATGAGCTGAAACTCAATATCAAGCTCCCTGAAGCCGAGAGGAGCCGCAGATTTAACTCGTTAACACATTATTATTATAAACGCAGACATTACAGTCGTTTCTTTTATCTGATCTGTACTGAGCTGACTTCACCTTGTTTTTCACAAGAACTATTAAATTTATTATAAGTTTACTTTGGTGCCCAGTGCAGAGTAAACACTGCCAATTTATTGACTGTATGTTATCTGATGTAGCAACAGTAACTAAGGAAGGGGAACATAGCATAGACATAAGCAGTAGATTAAAAAGATGGCCGAGGCTGTCTGAGCTCGTGTCAGTCATTTTTTATTAACAGTCAGTGGCAGGTCTTCACGATTGTGAACACAAGCGAACCATGATGGTCTGAACACAGGCTGCATCATGGGAAATGTAGTCCTGTAACTGTGCTTAAAGAATAAAAAAAAATAAAAATAAAACAGGCTTGTTTGATTTTCCTCTCTGGACGCCAGTGAAGCTGTTTCACCTCTGACCATCGAGTCACTCAAGCGTGCAGTCACAGTGGTGCTGAGCTTAACATGTTGCCATGACAACCATGTGATGTTAAAGAGTGTCAGCGCTGCAGAAGAAGAAGAAGATCCACTTCCTGTTTGAAGTGTTTGATTTGGGGGGGGGGCAGATCATCTCTTTAGATAGACGGTCTGAGACTACGGCCTACACACTCTCTCTGCTCAGCTTACATAACACACACACACACACACACACACACACACACACACACGCCGAGGACGGTAAAGTGATGCTGGAGGAAATAGGAAATAAAGACAACCCTCAGAGAGAAGGAAAGAGACAGGAGGAGAGGAGGGATAGAAAATGAAATGAAATGAGAGAAAGAGGACACAATTAAAAAAAAAAAAACATAAGAAAAGGAGGAGAGGAGTAAAGGAGGGGAAACAGATGAAGGAGAAAATGAATAAAAGAAGAGAGAGAGGGATCAGAGAAAGCAAAGGAGCAGAAGACAAGAAAGGAAATGACAAGAGGAGAGAAGGAAAAGGAGGACAATGTTAAAGAAAGGGAAGGAACGGAGGCAGAGAGGAAGAGGATAAAGGTGGAAGGACACAAGTGGAGAAAGAGGAAGTGGAGAGGAAGGAACAGGAAAGAAGGACAGAAGAAAGGAGGGAAGAGGAAAGGGGAGACTAGGAAAGTAAAGGAATGGAAGCAAATGAGGAATAAGGAAAGGAAAGGAAAGGAAAGGAAAGGAAAGGAAAGGAAAAGGAAAGTGGAGGAAGCAAATAGAGGGCTGAGAGCATGAGAAGAAGTGAGGAAGGCAAGGACAGGAAGGAAGTGAGGGATGAGCGAAGGAGATGAAGAGAAAAGGAAAGACGGCGAGGAAGCAAATGAGGGACGAGGGAAGGAGATGGAGACGAAGGCATGGAAAGGAAAGGATGAAAGGAGCCATGGACGAAAATGAGGGAAGGAGATGACAGGACAGAAGTAGAAAGAGGAAGAGATGAAGGGAAAGAGGAAAGGTGGGAAGGGAAGGGAAGGGAAGGGAATGAAAGGAAGGAAGAGGGGAGGGAGGAGAGAAAAGAGGGCAAATGAGGAGAGGTGGAAAGGAGAGGCAAGAGAAGGAGGTGGAGATGAGGGATGAAGGAAGGAGAAAAAAGATGAGATGAAAGAGGAAGAAGAAGGAAAGAAGAGAAGGCAAAGAAGGAAAGGAAATGAGGAAAGGAGACATAGAGGAGATGAGGGGGGGCAAGGGAAGGAAAGGAAGTGGGAATGAGGGATAGGGATGACAGGACAGAAGGAAAAAGAAGACGAGATGACAGAAAGGATGGATGAAATGCACAAGGACGGGGAGGGAAGGACAAACGAAGAGGGAGCAAAGAAAGGAAAGAAGGCAAACGAGGACAAGAGGAAAGGAAACGAGGAAAGGAGATAAAGACAAGATGAGTAAAGGGGACGAATCAAATGACAGATCAAAGGAAGGAGATGACAGGACAGACGGTGGATAGCAAAAAAGACAAGATGACGGAAAAGATGAAGGACAAGAGGGACGGGGGAGTAAAAGAAGGCAAAAGAGGAAAGGAAATGAGGAAAGGAGATAAAGAAGAGATGAGGGGAGGAGGGAGAGGGAGGGAAGTGAAAATGAGAGATGAGGAAAGAGGATGACAGGACAGATGGATAAAAAAAGACAAGATGCAAGAGGAGGGAGAGGAAAGGTCAAATGAAGAGAGAGCAAGGAAAGGAAAGAAGGCAAACCGGGAAAAGAGGAAAGGAAACAAGGAAAGGTGATAAAGACAAGGTGAGTGGAGGGTGAGGACAGGGAAAGAAGCAAATGACAGTTCAGGGAAGGAGATGACAAGACAGACGGAGGATAGCCAGAAAAGATGAGATGAAGGAAAGGATGGAAGAAATGAGGGACGGGGGAGGCAAAGGAGGAAAGGAAACGAGGAAAGGAGATAGAAGAGGTGAATGGAGGGGGGGCAAGGGAAGGAAATGAAGTGGAAATTGAGGATGAGGAAAGGAGATGACAGGACAGAGTGAGAAAAAAGACAAGATGCAAGAGGAAGGAGAGCAAGAAAAGGAGAGAAGGCAAATGAGGGAAAGAGGAAAGGATACAAGGAAAGGAGATAAAGAGGAGATGAGTGGAGGGTGAGTGGAGGGTGAGTAGAGGTAAGGAAGCAAACGACGGATGAGTGAAGGAGATGACAGGACAGACGGTGACGGCAAAAAAAGACAAGATGAAGAGATGGATGGAAGAAACGACGGAAGGAAAGGGAAAGAAGAAGAGCAAGGAAAGGAAAAGAGGGAAGGAATGCAGATAGGAGAGAAGGACAGGGAGGGAGGGAATAAGGAAAGGAGAGGAGGAGATGAGAGGATGACGACAGGTATGAAAAAAGGTAAAGTGCAAAGGTAATTTAGTCACGACTTTTAAAGTTACAGACCGGCAGCAAGTGACTGAGACACACACACACATACACACACACACACACACACACCAACACATCGCCAAAGCGACATTAGCCACACACACATGCATTCACTTTGACACACACACACATGACACACACACACGGAGCTGCAGAGAGACTCACCCAGAAGATCAGCGACTCGTTCTCCATGATGATAAACTGAAAAGAAAAGGAAGGGACTGATGGAGAGAGGTGGAGGAGAGAGATGATGGAGGATGGGAAAAAAAGAAGAAGAAGAAGAAGAAGAGGAAGAAGAGGAAGAAGAAGAGGAGGAGGAGGAGGAGGTGTATCTGGAGACGAAAAGAGAGAGAGAGAGAGAGAAGAAGAGGAGAGAGGAAGAGAGAGGGAGGGAGAGGCAGGATGAGTGGAAGGCTGGTCGGTTCAGCCCACACACTGCTAGCATGACACACACTCTGTGCATATGTGCGTGTGAGTGTGTGCGTGCGTGCACGTGTGAGTGCGCACGCTGTCTCCCACTCTAATGCGTGGGTTAGAAAACACACCTCTCCCTCTCTCTCCCTCTCCTGAGCGAGCGAGGGAGAAAAAGAGAGAGGGGGTAAGCAGCGTGGGTGTGGAGGAGCGGCCCCGTCGCCATGGCAACGATGCAAAAGCAAAAAAAAGGGAAAAAAGGCATCCAAGCATCATCATCATCATCATCACTGCTGGCCAATGATGAGGAGCCCTAGTGCATGATGGGGGTGAAAAAAATCCTTTCTTTAATCATTTCACCAAATGTTTGATTTCATGACATCGTTTTTTTTTTATATATATAAGTGGGAGCGACCAATCAGAACGCCACGTGGCAGCAGGAGTCACATGACCCACGCCAGGAGATGAAGAGGGTGTTTTCCACATGTGAACCTCAGTCGGAGGCAGGAAGCTGAGCATCCCTGACATCAGCGCAAAAACACTGCTCCACACACATATACTGGTGCACATACCAGTACACACCAGCACACACATACATACACACACACACACACACACACACACACACACACCAGTATACACAGTACTACAAAAAGCGAACCAACACTGGAGGACCCCGAGGTGTTCCCAGGCCAGATGAGATATGTAAATCCCTCCATTGTGTTCTGGGTCTGCCCCGGGGCCTCCTACCAGCTGGACGTGCCCAGAACACCTCTAACAGGAGGCACCCAGGAGGATCCTGATCAGATGTTGAACCACCCCAGCTGACCCCTTTCAACGTGAAGGAGCAGCGGCTCTACTCCGACCTCTTCACCATGTAAGGGGTGAAACTTCACCAATATTGAACCAGCTGTGTGTCAACGCAGTGTGTGCAGAGGAACGGTGTTTGGCCTGGCCCCCGTGCTGCTGCCACCACCCGGACACAGAGCTGGTTGAAAGCAGCATGCGTATACATTCAGTCGGCTATATCTTCAGTAGCTAGCTAGCCCTACACTTTTCAGGGTTTGATTTTGGTTTTGGAACAGGGAAGAAACGTATATCTTTTTCCAACCTCTCCAGGTAACGAGTATCATGAATACACGACGTGCCCCAGGCACAACATTTAGCTCCAAATCCACAAAACCATCCTGAAAATGAAGGAAATCTGAATCAATGGAGCACAACTGTGTTGTTGTGGGAGCCGGCCTCATGCTACACTATGATTGGTCAGTCTGCCACTGGGGGCGGGACTTAGTGAAGGGTCAATTACAGTGACACTAAATCCAGTAACAACTATTTAATGTTCACAAACCAGAACTACCAGTGGGCTACCCTGGGTAGTCCGGGTAAAGCAAAAATAAATGTGTGTAATAAGTTTGTCACACCACAGAAAAATGTGTTACAACCCAGTGAAATCTGATTGATTAAAAGAAACCAGCTAATATATAAAATTAGGTTTTGAAATCATAATAAAGAAAATTAGTATAACCTCTGGCGCTGAGTCGAAGAACGAGCAGCCGCAACAAGGCAGCCTCGCATCAGCAGCTAACCCGAGCTAACCCAGTAGCACAAAGCACAACACACCCTGAGCCGACAGCGCCAGCGAAGTGATTGACTATTGTCAACAGCTAACTATGTAGCACAAGGCACACACACTTCCCGAGCCAAAAAGTGTGCCGCCATGCAGTGCAGCCCCTCGTTAGCATCCAGCGCACAAACTCTTTAGTGGCACAGCACGCAGTCCGAACTGAAGAACCAGAGCGCCACAGTGTGATGATAGCCTCTCATCCAGTAGATAGCGTTAGCACTAATCACACACCTACAGCAGTGAGCAGGAGCTGCTGGAGGGCCGGGTCGGTGCTTCTGGCTGAAGGACTGAAATGTTCAGGCCCACCCAAAAAAATCCTGGATATAGAAATGGTGGAAAATAGTTCAACTCCACAATTCAGGACCACTCAGTCCACAGACTTCTCTCAACAAATATTGAAAGAAATAATATATTATATATTATATATACAAATATTATTATGCTTAAGGTCATAATTAAGGTCGTGGTCGTTTTTGAGTGCAGGTGGGTACCGTTTGTTGACAAGACGCTATCACAGCAACAATGTTGGTTAGGAAATGTAATCATGGCGTAACACCAGAGTCACAAACATAGCTGTAGATATTTCAGTGTGTTCTCAGCTCATGAAAGTTAATTTTATCATTTTAGTGTCTCAAAGTCTCGTTCAGTGTTTGGTTGAACTAAAAGACCCTCAAATGTGTCTGTTACTCAGTTTCTACGATTTACTTTGTTTTAGCGAATTTAAGCCTGTTTTTTGCTAAAGAAAATTAGCATTAGCATTAGCAAAGTTAACCACTGGTGTAAATGCACTATGCTAACCAAGCTAGCAGATAGCTTTAGGGTTAGCTCCATCCTCTCGTCCAAATAGAGTCACATTTAGCACAAAAATATCCAACATGGGGGCGTCGGTAGCTTAGTGGGTAGTGCTGGCGCCCCCATGTATGGAGGTGATGCCTCGCTGCAGCGGTCGTGAGTTCGACTCTGGCTTGCGGCCTTTAGTTGCATGTTGTCCCCCCACTCTCTCTCTCTGTCTACCCATTCCATACTGTCCTGCATATTAAAGGCAAAAAGCTGAAAAAATAATCTTTAAAAAAAAAAAAAAATCCAACATGGTGCTGACTAAAATGCCGAACTCGAGGCCTCAAAACGTTGGAGGCAGGGCCACGTTCACTCCTATGAATGTGGTGATTGAAGCCAAAAAGTTCAGGTATAGACTAGCCGTAATGATCGGTGCAGCTTCCACATCATTGGGCCCATAGAGCAGGTGCACTCAAGACTTGGCAAGCAGAGCATCTAACTTCTGGTTTAGCTTCATTAACTTGAATGAGTAAAGAAGTGATTTAATTGCACAGCTCTTGTAGACTTGTGAAATGTTACTGTACTGAATGGATCAAATCCCAACAGTGAAACACATCAATTTTAGAGAGTTATGCTCAAGATAACACATCAACTGATTTACAGCCAACTTTTTCTCAATGTTAGTCAATGGGAGAAAGTCTTTCTGAAGCCTATGGCATCACATGATGAACCTGAAAGCTGTATTTCCACAGTTTGGCCACTAAAAGAAATTGGCTTCAACACCCAGCGCTGTTCCTGGGGGCCTGGTAAGAACATGATATAGGCCCACTTAAGCCCTGTTTCCACCGAGCAGTACGGTTCAGTTCAGTTCAGTTCATAGTTTGTGTCTCCACAGTGAAAGTTGTGGATGGTCCCAACAGCAGCGTCCTTAGCGTCCCCATGTTTGGTCCCCCTCTGTTGGGGTACCTAGCACACAGATCTGGTACTAAAAGGTGGAGCTAGAAACCCTGCAGTCTGATTGGTCACTCTGGTTTTATGTAACCTCTGTTCATACATCAGTAAACTACAACTATAAAATGAGAGAAAAAAATAACTTCATCATCTCTAACTCATCTAATGAGATCAGAGATAACAGTCACAGTTTGATATTTTTAATACTTTAACTACATCATACTTACATACTTTTACTGCAGGCACATTCTCAGTGGAGGGCTCGTACTTGTATTTTGACGGAAACACACTCAGGCCGATGAAAAGGACTTAAAAGGAGGACGTTTTATTTATTGATAGTGACCTAGTTGACGGCGCATATAAACAGTCTTTTGACTGGAGATTACGACACGATAAACTGTCATCAGATATTTATTCTGAAGCTTGTGCTGAAGTCACGATCCCAGCAAACTGTTGTGCAGTCATTGATGGGGCTTGAAAAGGTTCAGCCGGATGTCGCTGCTGCATTTGTTTGAACTGTCACTGCATCTGTATATATGGAACAAACAAAAGTCGAGTGAGCGTTCAGAGAAAATAAACCTCTAATCTGCAGCTTCCCTCCTCGACAGATCTGCTGCCGACACCGCCGACTGTAACGGAGAGAGAGTGAAGTCAACTCTGGTGATGTCTGAATGAACTGAGACAACAGATGGAGTCTGAGTCTTATCAATGGAGAGAATAAAGGCGACTGGTGGGTGATACAGTCCGGCTGCTCAGACTCAGGCGCAGTCATTAAAGAAAAACGCTCAAAGAAACAAAGAGGGAAAAGTTTAAACACACATCGCTATAATTAAAAGTGACCACAGCAACCATAAAGACCAGAGTCTGATCTATAAATACACATATTTAATCTTCAAATGTTACTTTTAACTGGACCAGCAGCGTGTTAAAGATGCAGCTGGTGATTTTTGTACAAAGAAATACACGAGACAATGTGAAGAAAAATCATGTTTCTTCTCCTCCTCATAGTGCTTCTAATACATTTGCAAGAATCCAACACAACTGCAGGAAATCAGAGCCGAGGAGTGTCTAACGCAGCTGTCAATCATGTAGGGTTGCACCAGTACACTGATTTTAAGGAATACCTTGATATTCAAATTGACGATTATCATACCGCGTACATTTGCTTATCTACGATACTGAAAAAAATGCAGCTGGACAGAGAAACTTTAGACGTTTTCAAAGGGAGACTTTTACACAAACTTTCATTCCAAAAAAAAATGGTTTCAAGTTTCAAATATAGTAACAAAGACTGTTCAACCAAAATCCCCCTCTGGTTTCATGCCTTTAAGGGTGATTTTGACCTGTAATAATATAAATTCTGTCGTACCGTGATACTGTGAAACCACATGTTCTGAGACGGTTATCGTGCTGTGAACATCTCATTCTGTTGTTACTCTACGATCATGCCAATCGCTGCTCTTAAACTTTGGTCAAACTTTCACACCAGGCAGCGCTGATCAAACATTAAACAAGATTCTGTTACTGCATTGTCTGTTTTTCCACCTCAGGTGTCTTCTGAAACATAATTTATTGACTGAGCTGTAAAATGAGAACGTTTGTGACCCAGGTGGCAGGTTTTCAGTTAAAGCTACTCTTACCTTTATTGCATTTCACACAGCACAAAAATTTGAACATCCACAACTCCCACCTCCCTCCATTACGTCTATGATAGACGTAGGCGTTAGCAAGGTAACGTTAGATACACTGAAGAGGAGAGCGAGTGTAACGTTACATCCAAGACAGTAAAACGCAACCCTGGAGTTTTAAAACTCAACTGGAGTCAGTGACTGATGAGTTTTAGAATAAGGTTACAGTGCTAACGTTAGATAGTAGCGTTAACGTTACTAGTAAGTAGAAACACACACAGAAAATAACGTTAATGTTTCAGAGGCTGCGCTACAGTAGGCTAACATTAGCCATTAGCTGTGTTGTCATATATAACGTTATAGCCTACGTTACATTAGAGATATGTTACGCAAATGGTTACGTCAGTCGGAGGCCTCCACGTGGGGAAGACAGACAAGACGCTCGGCCAATCCGAATGCAATGATTGGTCGGAGTTTTCTTAGAACCGTATGAGAATGGTACAATTATGAGTTTTCATCTCTGGTGGAATTCACTTACATTGTACATTCGCCACTAATATTTACATCTCACACTGTCACGAGAACGAGCCTCTCGTCCCTGAGTAGGTGACAGGTAGAATGATACGGTTGGTGGGTGTAGTTTCGTAGAATAGTTCCTACATGAAACTGCTCACAACAAGGTCTGTGTATTAACCAGGTCATGATTTCTGGAAAGAGACGTTGCTGTTGAGTTTTTCAAATGTATTTTATGGCACTTTAAGCACCACATGCTGAGAGAAGGCAGTCATCTCTGCGGCCGATATCGACACTCTGCAACTCAAACCAAAACTATCCAGACTGATACACAGCACTACAGATAAGAGGGAAAACATGTTTTTGATTTAGGGTGAACTGTTCCTTTGAGCTAAACTAACTTTGCTCTACATGAAGCTGACACACTGTGAGCTGTTTAAATCCATGCACACACAAACCAGCTGTGTTTGAGTTCATTTATTTAGAAAAGGGTTTTGTTTCATACCAATTAATCAAAGTCAAAGTGAGTCGAGTGAACAGATCAGACTTTGTTTCAATCAGTTTTCTGATTACAGTGCAAATACTACAGATTCCTTAGGTCACACAGCACTCTGATTACTACTGTACTTTCATTACTACACCAGGTCTAAATACAGTTTGTACTTCTGACTCCTGTTTTCTACTGAAGGGTTCAGTCGGTTGTTGTAAGTGCTTCACTCTGGTTTCTGTTTCCTGCTCTCTGTTCTGTCTCCAGATGTGTGTTTGTTTTATGTCTCTTTGTGTCCCTTCAGTAAGAGGTCCATGTACGCTCCCGTCACCAGACTCTCCTTAGAAACACCCAGTTTCTCCATCAGATCCTCGGCCACCTTCAAACAAACAGACAAGAACAAGTTAAACAACTGACAACATGATACTCTGCTATTCATAAAAACGCATTACAGTGGTGGTGTGAAGGTCTTTTCAGAGCAAGCATGAGTGATACAAGAACACATCTATTTTAATGAGCCTGTCCACACAGAGTCAGCAACATTCGTACTTCAGGGTTCCCACATTTCTATGGACAAAACTTCTTCATGACCATTCACAGCGTATAACTCTACTTTCAGAGCAGTTGAAATTAAATCAAAATGCGCAGGGTGATCTGATTGACAGCAGAAAGACCTGGGCTTCCAGAGTCAATGGCTCAGTCTATAAAATGCAATGCAACTGAAAAGAAGTAGCGGACACATGGTATAGAAACCTTGGGATACATGAGCCTACATGTTTAATCACTGTCACATTCTTCCTCTTGTCCCACAACAACTGGTGTTCATCCGTAGCCATCTTGCAATGTTTCCTGACTGATTCCGGACTTCGTCGTCGCAGCGCTGTCGTCATCTGTTTAGCTCGCCTCTGGCCCACCTATATCAGATACACTGATGTGATTGGTGCAGTCCACGCAAGGTTTGGGGCAGGGAAGGTTTCTGATTGGATAGGGGGCGGGGCGGATGTTACGTGTTTACATTTACCGGAAGAAAACACTGTAGTCCTCATTCTGGAAAACAAGATGCTTGATGACACTGTTCTTAGTGCCTTTTTCTGGCTTGTTTTGTTTATATATTCTTGAAGCAGCAGTACGACAACAACCTTGTTCTGCTAATGCTTCGTCTGTTGAGGAGGAGAAGGGAGGGAGAAGACCGTGCTTTCAGAAGCTGCCATCTTGTCGCGTGCATGCTATATACGTTATTGCGCCAGAAGGGCAAGGAAACAAGCATGCGCAGAAAGACCGAAATCACTTTTAATAGGAATAGGAATGCTTTATTCTGAATGAAAAGGGAATTAAACTGTCCATGTTAAAGCACTCAATGACAAAGCAGCATTCTGAGTAACTTATTAATAACTTTCAGAGACGTGTAATAATCCAATTTCAACCGTCTCTCTGCCTCTGAGTCTCTCACACAGCATGCAGCTTTATCATCAGCGCTGCTGCACTCAGGTTTTCTGTTATTCAGCTTCTGAACCAGGAAACTCTGTTGAAGTCCGACATATTTGAATTCCTCAGGTCATAATGTCTCGTCAAATAGGCCTGACACCATGTCCTAACAACAGGTCAGCGTCTCTAAGTCCTCACTGAATCTGTTTTATATGCACTTCAGTGATATCACGTGAACAGCCCCCTGAAGACAGGTGAGGACTTGCAGTCTTCTCATGTTTGTACTTTTTAAACAGAAAACACATTTTATATTGTGATGTTGACTGGAAATGAAATACAAATACATAAGAATGACAGCAGGCAGGTTGTTATCAGTGATGGTTTCAGCTCCGGTTTGCAGTTCAGGTTCAGGTCACTGATTACTGCATGTGGAGGAGAACAGTAATGCTAAACTGGTTCCAGACCATAGACCCCGCCCACTCAACTGAGTAGGCTTGTCTCACTGGTCTGGTATACTTCATTGAATTTGCGATTTATCTCGTCCAAACCATGGACGGACCAATGAACGCCGGGGGTCTAGCGATTAGCCAATCAGCGCCATGCTGATGACAAGCTGTACGCTGGTGGGTAACTGGTGAGGATAGCAACAATGGCAACCGCTGCAGATCCTACAGACCACATTAATGATGCTATCGAGGTATTTCGTCACTACTCGCGTTAATGGAGGACCAAATTAAGGAAGCTGCTAAACTGGATTTAACAGTAATGCAGCTAGACGTGCACAACGACGGAGACATTTTAAACGGGCAATGCTCGCTTGTTTTCGGCACCCCCGAGGCACGGATACTAATGACGTCAGATTCTGGGTGAGTCGTACTGATTGGTTAGGGAAAAAATCAAATTCCCTCCCCCTTGTAAATCGCCTTCAATGGAGGCGATGTCAGACTGAAGGTTCTGCGAGCTTCAGTCTGACACTCAGGCTACAATAATGCAGCAAACGTTCATCATTCCACCGTATTATCGCGTTAGATAAGATAAACTAAACCATGTCGTCTCAAAGTACTCAGTCTCTACTCTAGCTGCCATGTCCTCAAGTCCCACAATGCTTTGAGTTGCTCACTCCACGCACGTCCCGGTCCTATTCTCTATCTGTGGACAGGTAAGCCGGTTCAATTCTGTTAGCAGTTGTATTGTGAGCTTTTGCTTTTGGTTCCTTTTAGCAGGGTATGGAGTAAGACATATTTTTTAAAGCTGTTAAGATCAGCAATACTTTCTCAATAAAACAGCTATTTCTGCAGTAAGACCTGCTTCAAAGTTCACTGAGGCCACCTTAAAGACACTAAAAGTTGGATAGCACCAGGAATGACAATCTGAACGGCAGAAAAGCTCAAAAAATATAAGTACGGAGGAAACGCTCTAAGGTCTGCAAGAGCTACATGGCCAACTACCCAAACTTCAGGTAACTTAGACCAGCCCTTGTTGACATGTACGGAAAGTGGAGGCTTGTCTGCCGGAGATTATAAAGGAAGAAATTAAAAGGGCACTGGCAAAAGTCTGAATTTGCAAATAACATGACTGTCACCTCATCAGAAAATGTTCACATGAACGCAGACATACAAGATATGAAGGGCGGCTTATCGACATGGTCAGATGAGAGGGCTTTATTAGAAGCCACCGAAACCAGCAGACAGAGTCAGGTGGGAACTTTGAAAGAGTGCTGCGAGGACATGGAGGGCAGAATGAGATGGGGCAACATTCAGGGCTCCAGCTCACCTGAGGCTGTCTCTAAAGTTATTAAAGAAGTATTGCAGATGAACCGCTCACACTGCACCTTAACCTGAGGGAAACTGGGAGATGAGCTGTGAATGATCTTTGCCATGTTACACTATGATGGAGACGCCGTGGAGATCCTGAGGAGAGCAGGGGACTGAGCCCCGCTGATAGAGTTGCCAAAGCCAGAGCCGCTTTTACAGACGAAGGCACTACAAGGACATGAAGGAGTTTGGTTCGACCTGCTGGTCACAGCCAGGTTGCAGATCTCGTACAAAGAATTTCTTGAGCACCAGAACTGGAAGATTAAAAATGAGCAGGCAGCACAATGCGAACAGGATTAGTGATGTGAGCGTTAATCAGGTATTTCTGCTGTATGTACACACGGTCAAATTATGTGGCGATACAAACTTTTAATTTTTGAGGGAATGCACAGAACGCCACCATCTGTGGCAGCCTCAGTGTGAAAGGTTGTGATGTGAAAAATCCTCAACAGACATTCTGTATTTTCATTTCATCCCTGGTGTGTAAAGACTTTAACAAGTCTGTACTGTGCATTTACTTCCTGTTGGACAGCACAGATGGACGGGCGCTGCGGGTGTTTAAAAAGTTCAAACCTACCTGCTGTCCCTCCTCGACAGTCTGCTCTGGACGCATCACCACCTGAACAAACAAACAAACAGGTTACTCAGTCGATGAGGTCACATTCACTGAGCTCTGGATCAATTCTGTTCATCACACGTTCACTCGCACCTGTTTTTCTTCCAGGCCTCAAAAGATTTTCCTCTGCAGTAACCTGCTCGTCTCTGTGCTGTCTGCTCCACTGGGAAATCTGTCTCTCCCTCTTTCAACACAATATCCTCAAATACTGTAACGACTTTAATAAAGTCAGCGTCAGTCACGGCGATATGACGACATGACACCACAGTCCCTCCACACACCTCAAACTAAACAGGAAATAAAAGCTGGATCAATCAGGAGGTGTTGGGGCGTCTCTTTGGGTTTAGGACGCTGGCTGTGTCTTTGCACCGTCCCCTGTTAACATTCATGGGGGACTTTGGTTGACGTCATCACTCCTTT
Source organism: Epinephelus awoara (assembly GCA_035609425.1). Taxonomy (NCBI): domain Eukaryota; kingdom Metazoa; phylum Chordata; class Actinopteri; order Perciformes; family Serranidae; genus Epinephelus; species Epinephelus awoara. The sequence goes on along the minus strand of CM069316.1, from coordinate 2,442,708 downwards.
CTTCTCCCCTCATTTCCTGTGAGCTCTCTACTCTCTGTGCTCACTCTAACAAAAAGGTGTAATATTCCCCAGATGACACGTATATTTCTTTAAAAATGAGACAAAGGCAGCTCGGCCCCGTCTTTTCAAATGTTCCCAGCTTCTTTCACATTATGAGATACCTTTTCTGATAATTATGGTATTATATCTCATAATTACAAGAATCCCATTTCATGATTAGGAGATCATTTTTCAGAACAGTGCGACCCAGACGTTATAATTATCACAAAAGTTGACAACAAGTTGCTCAGTCAGACTCATGACACAGAGAATAATTATAATTTAAAAAAACAGCAACATGAAAAATGACTTTTTCCTTTTGATTAATAAAATGTGCTTTCAGAAAAACTATATTTAAAAGATTAAGTAGGATTAAGTGAGACATATTAGCAGAACGACGTAAAATAAAAGAATCTTTGGTTTTATTTTTACTTAACGAACGACTTTCTTTCCATTGATTCATTATTTCAGTTAAAAGACAAAAACCTGTATGTGTGCGTTTCAATCTGTGTATGTTCAGGTGTGTGTGTGTGTGTTTGTGTGTGTGTGTTGACCTCCAGCTCCATGAAGTCTCCCAGTCCCTCCACTGTGTCCAGGTGAACTCTGGTCTGACCAATCAGAAACAGCCGTCGCTCCTTCCGCACCTCACCTTTAACCCCAAGGGCGTCTGACAGCACAGCCTGGGCGCGCGCACACACACACATACACAGAGTTACTATACTGGATAAACAGCAGTAAATATAACTGCAGAAACAAACACAGATTGTTGTTTTACCCGGAGGCTCGCTGGGTCGCTGGTCGGACTGATGGAGTAACGGGACAGTTTGGGTCCGTCGGTGTCGGGACGCTCGTAGAAGATCAGCTGACCTGACTCATTCTAACAAACAAACAAATAAACAAACAAACACTGAGTCAGTTTTGTACCTGGGTAAAAGATGTAGTTTATTCAGACACCATTACTTCTTTTTTTTCTATCTTCTGTCATTTTTAATTTTGTGTAAATTTAATTTTTTTTATCTTTTTTGTTTTTGTATTTTTTATATAATTTACATATATATATATAATATATATATAATTTTTAGTTTTGACGTAAATTGTTTTTCATTTTATTATCTATTATGATTTTGTGTTATTTTATATATTGTAATTTTAATTTTTTATTAATTTCATTTTTTTTAATTATTTCAATTAATTTATTTTATTTCATTTTGTTTTAATTTTTATTTTGCACGTTATTTTTTGTTAGAAAATGTGCTGTTTTCTATTTTTATTCATTTCATAAAAAAAGTTCTTTTTATTTATTTATTTATTTATATTTCCTTTTTTTAATTTATTTCCTTTATTTGTTGTTTAAAATGTTTTTTCCATTTTATGTATTTCATTTTTACCTTCAACCATTTTTTGCAATTATTATTGTTTTTTATTTGTTCATTTTCATTTCATTTTTGTTTTATTTTGTACACAGTATTTTTGTTAGAAAATGTGTTTAAAGAACAAATATGCTATTGTTGTTTTTATACTCATTCATTTATATTTATTTTTTAAAATGTAATTTATTTGTATGTTAATTTTTCTTTTTTATTTTGTGTTTTATCTTTATGTAACATTTTTGCTATTCATTTATTTCTATTTCATTTTGTTTACATTTTTATATTTAAGATGTTTTTCATTGAATTTGTTTCTTAAATTCTATTTATTCTCACATATATATTTATCGTGAGAGGTGCATTTTTTAATAACTCTGCATTCATCAGGATTAACCGAAGTCAAACCTGTTTTACACACCTGTGTGCTGTCACAAACACAAACTGTTGCTTCCTCGTATGTTAGCCTCATTTTACCTTTTAATGGACATGATGAAGCAAAATGTGACGTTCTCATCACTGTATTATATTAATGAAATATCACTGATCACATATTACACATATTTCCCAACAGTCAGTCGGTGTTGTGCTCCCAGTGACCACTAGGTGGAGCCCACTGCTCAGTCTCTGGTGCTGATGTTGGAGCTCCACTGAGACACACACACACACACACACACACACACATTGTATACGTACCATGAAATCTCTCAGCTTCAGTCGTCCTTGGCTGCAGTTGAAGAACGTGTCATGCTGTCTGATGATCGTGCCCTCTGATTGGCTGAGCTCAGCCGCCTTCTGAGCAAACTGCGTCTTGTCGCTTACTTTGGCCTTGATCTCCACGTTGGACGGCATGACTCTTCTGAGCATGTGCAGAACACATTGAGAGCAGGTGATTAATGTTTATTTAAAATAAACCGAACTCTGTGACCATCGACAGATCTGTGGCCTGATACTGCTCAGTCCCCAACTGTCAATCTGCGATCCAATCAATCCCTCTGTCAATCCATTAATCAACTAATCCATCAATCTATTGATGCACCTGCTCATGGAAAGGAAACTAAGACAACATCAATAAAGAGTTAAATATAAATTTAGAGAAATTAGAATAAATTAGGACATGAAAATGTAAAGAGCCGGTTAAAGAATTCAAAGCAGCAATGAATCAATACTTTTAATCTAATAATTATATAAATATTATTTTGAAATTCTGCATGATGAGCACCAGTGGTGGAGGAAGTATTCAGACTTTGCTTATTTATCTGATAGATACTACAAATACAGAAATACCACAGAGTGAAAATACTCCTTTACAAACTCCTGCACTCATACTCTTATTTAAGTAAAAGTAGAAAAGTATTAACACCAAAATATAAGAATATATTACTGATGCATTTATGTGTTATTATTATTATGTGTAATATGAATCTGCAAAGTGAATTTAAAACATCAGATAAATAAAGTGTAATAAGAGAACAATATTTCCCTCTGAGATGTAATGGAGTATCAGTATAAAGTAGCACATATGTTCACGTTAAGTACCCCAACAGTGTAGTTAAGTACAGTAACGTTACTTGAGTTACTTACCACCACTGCTGAGTACTTTTAACTTGCTTTAAGTATATTTTGATGCCTGTAACGTTACTTTTTAACGTGGTTACACTGTGGTGCTGTTATTTTTACTTAGCATTAGCAGAAACATGAGTGAAGTGCCTTAATGTTAGCTCCAGTTAGCTCCATCATTAGCTTACAGCTAACTCTACAGCATCACATCAGGGCTAACGTTAGCTCGTCTGTTAGCTACCTAGCAGCTAGCTGGTAACTGCGTATTAAACATGGCGGGCAGCTCACTGACAGCACTGACAGCGGCTCACTTTAATGAAAATAACCAGGGAAGAAGTAAAGTTTTACCTGCTGTCTGTCTGTGTCTCTGTCTGTCTGTCTGTCTGTCTCTCTGTCTGTCTGTCCGAGTGTCCACACTTGATTTTACCGCGAAACACTCCCCCCGAGGCGGAGCAGCGGAAGCGGTGATCTGAGAGCGGCTGACGACACACGGAGGGAGCGAGGAGACGACACCAAACTGACCGCAGATCAGCGCTGAGACACGGGGAGCCTCATGAGCACAGGGGCCTCCTCATGGACGATCTACGCCTGCGCACAGGAAACACAGTAACCGGAAGTGAAGACGTCTCACTCTGCTTCATTTCCGCTGTACCAAACTAACGGCAGCCATCATGGCTGACTTTAAAGGAACACTCAAATCAACCTAAAATCATTTTTTATCAACATGAAACACTCGTCCCGATAGATTTAAAGAGTGGCTTGAAAATGTATTCATATGTAATTAGCGTTTAATTTATATTACTTTATTTAATATTATAACTATGTTATATTTCAGTTGAACGATTTTATTGAACATGTTAAAAGAAACAAAAAGTCAAACAAAATAAAGCATACGACATAAAAGAAAACAAAACAAGCAAAGCAGAATCAAATAATAAACAACTTAAATGATATTGGTCATGTTCAAAAGGGGTAAGAAGAAGTAAAAAAAAAACTTTTCTAGTCCTACCCCCTTATATTTTATGTGTGCAATTTAAGTTAAAAAAATATATACATGTACAAAAAAAAAAACCCAACAACCTTAAAGTTCGATTTTCAAGATATAATACAATAACAGACAAATACAGTTTCAAACAAACAACCCTCCAGCAAGACAAAGCGCAATTAACAAAGCAAGGCAAAAAAAATATCACTGTTCCATCTCATATTTACGCAGTACTTTCTTTCTGAAAATGTTTTTTAGTTTAGTTAAGGTTTCACATGTTTTTATCTCATTGTTACTGCTGTTCCATAAGTTTATACCCTTGGTTGAAAGACAATGAAGTTTTGCAGTTGTTCTGATTGGTGGTTTCTTGAATATGTGGATTCCTCTGATGTTATGTTTACTTTCTCTCAGTTGGAATTTATCACTTATATTAATATGTACTATCATTTTTATGTTCCAGAGATTTTACATTTATTTTACATTTATAATGTAAAATAAATGTAAAATCTCTGGAATTAAATAATGATAGAAATAATGTCTCTTCTATATTATTTTACAAGTTGATTTTTTTCTTCTGTATTAGAAAAATCAACTTGTAAAATAATAGCTATCTTTTCAAGTCTTACTGGACAAATACATAAATAAATCATATGAAATAATGTTCTAAATAGACACACCACCAGACACACCAAACCAACATCAAAGAACTAGCGGTGATGAAAGCCTCCTGCTGTTTCACCTCATATCATCTGCGTCTCAGTCAAAAAGTTGCACACGTACCCACCACAAAGACTACAGCTAACTGCCAACCAGCACATATTTTCTGCACCTGCGTGAGAAGAAATAACTCTCCAGGCCAGCAAATGGTGGTCGTCTGTAACTGTCACACGAAAAGGGAAACTGGACAACAGCCTTGATGCTAGTTAGCCAGTTAGCACATTAACAACACAATCAGAGCATATTCACCGTGTGCCAGTGAACAATAACACAAACTATCAGGAAACGTTTCCACTAAAGAGAAAAATAACCTGACCTTATGGAACAAGTTTGTTTTGGTTTCACTCCTTCTTGTCTTTAGCTCTTTGTTTACGTTCCTCACTTCCATTTCTCTTCTCGTGCGCTGAGCTGATCTGCCAATCAGAGTGATTTCATTTACCAACAGGCTCCGCAATCTCCAACACCAACAATGCAGGGCACACCCCAAAAACCAGGGTAACAGACTCTTACCAACAGCCCGTCACTGACTGACGTCTGACTTGGTGTGTCAGGGCCTTAAAATGTTGAACTGCTCCTTTAGAATTTCCTGCAGTTCCTCTGTTGTCCACCAGATGCTGCTCAACCAAACTTTGACTCTATTGAAGCAAATGGGAAAAACATAATTTCTATTCATGGAGCATTTTTATGCTTCTTGTATTTTTAATTCATGTTTCTGCGTCTGTGATTGGCTGGTTTATTGTGTGACATCATGTTGTCGCTGACAGCGCTTCTGTTTATACATGTTTACCTCCACTGTCAACTATGCCAGCACACACACACACACACACACACACACACACACACACACACACACACACACACACACAGCTGTAACATGACTACATTTAGCTCGTCGCCTCATCAATACAACTCTGGAATTGTGTGTGTGTGTGTGTGTGTGTGTGTGTGTGTGTTGGCATTACTGGGCAACTGGACAGCATCATGGTGGGAGAAAGAGGGAGCGAGAGAGCATCAGAGAGAAAGGAGGAGGGGGGAGGAGGTGGTTGGTTGGCATCTGGCAAATGCAAATCAGGAAAGAAGAAGAAGAAGAGGAGGCACCACTGAGGGAAAACAAAGACATCTGAGAGTTTCACTGTGAGTACAAGGATTTAGAAATTAGGAATTAAATTTATAACAACAGTCATGATGTTACAGTGGAGCTGATTATCTAGTCTGTAAATGCAATGAGAGAGTCAGTCTGAGTGTGTGTGTGTGTGTGTGTGTGGCTGTCAGGTGGTCTCAGGATGACCGTCACATATTCCAGTAAAGTCGCCAACGCCACCTTCTTCAGTTTCCACCGGCTGCTGCTGCGTTGGAGGGGAAGCATCTACAAGCTGCTGTACCGAGAGTTCATCCTGTTCGTTCTGCTCTACAGTGTGCTGAGCCTCGTCTACAGGTCACACACACATTCACACACACATTTACAGAGGTCATTATTAGTCATGAAATGCTTCCTTTAAAACCTGGCTCTGAGTTTTACTTTAAAAAGCACAAGTCTGGTGATATTCCAAATTTCTTATGTGAATGTGTCTGTTAATAAGTAGTGTGTGTGTGTGTGTGTATGTGTGTGTCAGAGCCTGATATATCTTCTTCTTCCTCTGTGTGATGAAGAACCATTGTTGTGCAAAAAACGTCAGTGAGCAAATGTAGTGCAAATTTTAGGAGATCTGCAAAAGATGAATTAGTTTCCTTCGTCTCTTAAAAAAATGTCACTGCAGGTCGTTTTACATGCAGATTATTGTAATCCATATTTATGTTTAGTGAGGGCAGCGACCTCTAGTGGCCATAATTACGAGTCACAATAACGAGTCGCCCCAAAGTATTCTCGTCTCGCTGTTTTATGGTGTGACAACGCCCTGGTTAAAATCCCGTATGACAGTGTATTCTCATACAGAGGTTTGTGTGATATCTTACAAATTAGCACACCTACTGGTTTGGTTAGGGTAAGGAAAACAATCGTGGTTGGGCATCATCACGTTACGTACTCAACGTAAAGTTAGGATCTTTACCTAAAGTTACATAGGTTAGGTTTAGGAAAAGAATCCTGGTTGGATCTTGTCACATTATGACTTATCGTACAGTTACGTACTTAAGGTTATGCAGATTAGGTTTAGGAAAAGAATCATAGTCAGACTTTGTCACATTAAGACTTAACGTAAAGTAACTGAATGTAAAGTTTCATAGGTTAGCTTTAGGAAAATAATCATAGTTGGGCATCATCAGGCTACGTACTTTAAGTAAGGTTAGGTATGTAATGTAAAGTTACGCAAGATAGGAGGTCGGGGTGGATTGATGTTAAAAAAAACATAGGACTCTGACTCAGCAGACTGCTGTTCATGTCCTGTGTGAAGCCAAAAGTCAGTGTTGAGTTATTTTAAGTTAGAGGTGTGTACGTAACATCACGCCATTACACAACTTTAAAAGTAAAATATTTACCTCTAAGACGTAGCTGAGGAGAATGAGAAAGCTGCATGACATGGAATTACTCCAGTAAAGTACAAGTACCTCAGAGCACCTGAGTAAATGTACCTCTGTGTCCTCTGTGCTGCAGACTCGTCCTCTCTGAAGACCAGAAGAGACTGTTTGAGAAACTGTCCATGTACTGCGATAACTACGCAGAGCAGATCCCCGTCACCTTCGTCCTGGGTACGTCTCACTGTTTACAGTCTGTTTACTGACTGAAGATCTTCAGGACTGTAGTTTGTTGGTCATATACACAAATAATCTATGCTGTGAAATGCAACGTGGCAATGTGCGCTCTGGCTTGTTTGTATTTCTTTAAACCAATCACAATCATGTTAGGCGGCACTAAGGCCGGGATACAGCTACTGCGCTCTAGCAAAATCACGTCGGGAGGGAACTTTGTTTTGGCGGAATATTTGCGCATATGAGGAGGTGAGCGCTGGCTAAACTGCTGCAAACGAAAACGCCATGTAAACTATTGAAAGACTTTTCAGGGTACAGGTTGCTGGTTCGAAGGTTGTTGCTGAAACAAAGTGTGGAGATACGTGTGGCTATGTGAGAAGGAGAGGAGAGCTATACAATATACTGCTGTGAGCGGGGCCACAGCAAAAACGTGTACACTGCATTTAAAATAGTCTGCTTTACCTCACCAGCAGCTGCTTCATAAAATGACCACTGCTGTCAGTGGAGTGTGGTTGCTTTGACTTAAAGGCTTCAGTTACATGTTGGAAAGCAGTGAAAGTATTCTGAATACAGCGTACACTTAAAATGATATTGATTTTTTTAATGGGTTTTGTTTTAGGTGGCTAAAAACGAACTAACTGACCATTTGATTTTAATGTACGTGACGTGAGTTTCTGCACAACTGAGACGTTACATAACTGATTTCTAACAGTAGCTCAATGAAAGATAATAAGATGAATAAGATGATGATTAAACGTGTCATTATCTCTCCTCTGACGGCCTGCTAATGGTTTAAATGGTTTATAGTAGCAGGCGTGTCAGATTCACAGTCGATGTGTGTTGTTATTAATAATCACAGGACAAGTCGGCTAATATTAGTCCTCTGTGAGAACACAGCTATCACTCAACACTGACTGACGGATGACTGCTGCGTGCGGACACTATGGAGGACTGTAAACCAGTCAACTTCAATATCGAATGGAATAAACACATTTATTAAAGCAGTTAAGTTCACTTTTAAAGTACTTGAGTACTTACTGAAGCAAACATCATGAAGACTATCAGCTAGACTGAAATAGAATAAAGCTCACTAATATAAAAAGTAAAATATAACTGCTTCCTGCCCGAGGAGACACACAGAGGCCGGCGGGGCGTTGGGTTGCCTCATTAGCGAGCTGCTAATGGAATCAGATCATTAAAGAAGCAGAGAAAGGCTAAAAGCAGGATGAGTGTTTGAGTATCTGATCTGCTGCTGTGTGTTCACTCACTGTGTTTCTGTCAACCTTCAAACAACCCTGAGCTCTAAATCAGATGTTTCCTCAACATAAAAACACAAATGAAGTCCAAACCTGCAGCATTAAGATATTTGATAAATGTCAACACATTGACACTAACAAAAACTACAAACATGTGATGTCTGAAACACACCCATCATGGTTTATTTAGATGAATTAATGTGAATTTAGAGAGAATAAATGTTCACGTGTTTGTCTGTGCTTCAGGTTTCTATGTGACTCTGGTGGTGAATCGTTGGTGGAACCAGTTTGTCAACCTGCCCTGGCCGGACCGACTCATGTTCCTCATCTCCAGGTGCGTTCAAACCAGGTGTCTTTCTGTGGGTCTGAAACATGAAGCCTGTGTTCTGTCTGATGGTCAGCAGGGGGCGACTCTACTGGTTGCAAAAACACGTCTGATTGTGAGAAAATGACCCAACTTCTCATTTGATTTATTTTCTAAGTTAACATTTCTCTAGCTGACAGAGGAAGCTCGGAGTAGAGCCGCTGCTCCTTCACGTTGAAAGGGGTCAGTTGAGGTGGTTCAGCATCTGATCAGGATCCTCCTGGGCGCCTCCTGTTAGAGGTGTTCTCAACTCAACTCAACTCAACTCAACTCAACTCAACTCAACTCAAACTACTAAAACTCCCCTAATGCCAGGTCTCACTGCTCCCCGCACCAACCCAACAACCTCCTTTACCTTAGTTACACATGGCTTTCTCAGCCCAAACAGCACTGCCACCTTCAACAAACCCAGTTAATGCGAGCTCCAGGTAGAGACAGTGCCGATACTACCTTTCCTAGCACATTCACCATACTCTATTTCCCACGCTACATAGCATAACTACAATATAAGCTAAATTAAAGGAGATAGATGAACTCACAGGATCAGCAAACACACAAAAGAGATTCAATTAGGCCACTCCCACAAGGCTGTGATCATACAGAAAGTGTTTCAGCAGCTGGAGGCGACTTTTTGCGATAGCTTTTAATGAGAATGAAGCTTTCTGCTCGCTGTTTTTGTGTCAGTACACGCCTTGTGTTTCTGCACTCTAGTTGCCTGGTGTTTTTGCCGAAGCGCTCTGAGCTCCTAGAGTTGAGAAAACTTCAAGTCAGAGTGGAAACGTGCCCAACGCCATCTCTGCTTTTTAGTTCATGGTGCATAGGAATGTAGTGCGTCAGCAAATACACAGAATTGATACTTCCAGCAAAGTCGGTAGTGACACCATGACTCTATATTAATTCTACCACCCACACTCAGGCCACTGGGAACCTTAACGAAGACTGCCTCAGATTCCAGGCTAACACTTCACTGAGATTATATTTATAGGATTTCGTGTGACAAATGAATTGACCTCTTGACATACCGTGTGCTTTCCACCTTTGTGTTTCCTCCAGCTGTGTTCAGGGTAAAGATGAATATGGCCGCCTGCTGCGCCGGACGTTAATACGTTACGTGAACCTGACGTCGCTGCTCATCTTCCGCTCCGTCAGCACCGCCGTCTGCAAACGCTTCCCGACCATGGACCACGTGGTCGAGGCAGGTGAGGGTCTGACTGTGAGTGACAATTTAGAGGGGGTTACTGGAGATTATCACTGACTTTGTGCAACCCAACATTACCGTACATGTGCACAATCTATAAAGCATTAATTTATTAACCTCATGTTTGTGTATGTTGCTGCAGTGCAAGTATTATAGCCTAATTTAGTACCAGTTCAAGGTACTTTATTTCACACTTGTAGTGAAGTATTCTCACAGTGTGGTATTAGTACTTTTACTGAAGTATAAAAGATCCAAATACTTCTTCCACCACTGCATGTGTCTGCTTGAACTGTCCGTGCTGCAGCAGTGAGTCCAAACTGAAATGATAAAAGTGGGACAGAGTTCAGCTTCTTCCCGGCTGTTCCTCTTCCTTCCTGTAACCGTCTGATCCGACCCCAGGGATTGGCTCGTTATCGGCCAATTAGAGAGGAACTCTGAGAGCAGATGAACCTGTTTGTCTCAACCTTCATGCATCATTTCAGACTGCAGCAGTACAGAGTCCGTCTGTGAGGTTTCAATGTCATGAAAGTGAGATAAAAGAAACATAAATTAATCAGGAAGGGGGATTTTAGATTCATTTTTGTCCTGTTAACACTCAAGTGCAACAGAAAAACATGTCAGCAACACAGATTTTGATGTTGATCGTCTTTCCCCGGAGAAAATGATTTCAAATGTTTGTGCTGAACTTTTTATTGGAGACATTGGGTCTAAATGTGCCGCTGCATGTGTGCATGAATATGACGGGAGACGTCTGAGTAAAGAGTCTCCAACAACCTGTGACTGGATCGATGAGAGTTTCTGAGAGCCTGAGACTGACAACAGAACTATCACTAAACTACAACTCTGCCGCATTTATAATCTGATACTGTTGGTAGTGACTGTTTCTGTCGGCTCGCCTGCAGGTTTCATGACTCCGGAGGAGAGGAAGGTGTTTGAGAACATCCGCTCTCCTCACCTGAAGTACTGGATCCCCGTCGTCTGGTTCTCCAACCTGGCGTCAAAAGCTCGACAGGAAGGACGAATCCAGGACAGCATCGACCTGCAGAACATCCTCAATGTGACACTCAACATTTAATATTCTGGTTCAAAAACGTCAACATTGAGAGATCTAAAGTGTGGGAGGGAAAAAACAAAACGCAAACAGGTTAAAGGTCACGAGACAGACACAAGATCACACTGACATCATAGACAAAAGTAAACATTTTAAGATAAAGTCAAAATGTCACCAGAAATGTATGCTGTTGAAAGGATTTTCAATGCTAGCAAGCTAACGTATCAGATAGAAGGAAAGCTGAAGCTAACACAGGCTTGAACATTACATATTTTTCAAAATAAGCCACTAAATACACAGACCGTGACATCATGGCTACGATCACTACCAATGGTGAACTTTCTAAAAGAACTTGCTAACATAGCTTAGCTTCAAAGTGAAACGTGACTAGTTATAGGATACAAGCTCTAGTTGATGAAACTGAAGCAGTTTATATCTCTACAAAAACAGATTAGCTGAGCGATCTGAACGACATCAACATTAGAGTTTTTATTATATGATTAATAAGTCAATGAAATATTCAGTTTCACTACATCACATTACTGAAGACACATTAATTTCGTTAGTTCGTTTCGTTAGTTTTTTAAAGTTTCTACCAACTTTTCCAGCCAGGATGGTGCCACAAGAAACGGTTGTTTTTGACCGAGACATCACTGCATTTCCAACAGAGATGCTGCCAAGAAAATAGGTCGTTTTTATCAAAGCATTGCTTCGTTTCCAGCAGGGATAGTGCCACAAAACACAGTGTTTTTTAGAGACATCACTGCATTTCCAGTGGAGATAGTGCCACGGAAATATGTTAGTTTTTTTTAATCAAAACATTGCTGTGTTTCCTGTCAAAAGCAGTTGTTTTATACAGAGATATCGCTGCATTTCCTGCCAGGATAGTGCCACCAAAACATTGGCATTTTAAGCCAAAACCTGATCTTTTTCTGACTGTAATTTAGACTTTGTGCTTAAACCTCACCACATGTTAACCACAGCGCTGTTAACACATTAGGTTTTAATGTATCTCCTACGTGATGACGTACAAACAAAATGAGTTTGTGGTTTGTAGAAACATACACCAACATTTATTCAGGTTGCTTAAAAGTCTTGCACTGAAAATCTTTCTTAGGTTTAAGTATGTTCTTAAGGTTCTCAAAGTATGTATAGTGCTGTAGACAGTTCCCTGTCAGTGTTTTATCTTCTATCTGATGTTTTTGGATTAATATTACCGCTGCATTAATGTGTATGTGTCATTTTCCTGCTGGTACGGCCTTAAGTGTCTCTGTGGTTTGATATTTGCACAAAGTGAATCATGGAAGTGTCTCATTGGGTTACAAATACATCCTGTCAAAGACAAAACAACACTTATGCAGATGCGGATTGAGCCTCTAAATCCCTGTCAGTGTGTGACCACATAAACCAGACATGTTGGTAATGTGACACCCAGATTTACTCTCAGTGGAGTAGGGTGGGACTGTTCTCTTCAGTCAGCCTGTTGACTTACAGGAGTCTGTTGAATCTGTTTCCTCAGGAGATGAACGTGTTCAGGACTTGGTGTGCGACTCTGTTCGGCTACGACTGGGTCGGCATCCCGCTGGTTTACACACAGGCCTGTCTCTCTTTCTGTCTGTCTGTCTGTCACAATAACATGTTTAAATCGGATGCAGCTCCTCTAATTACATCATCATCATCATCATCCTCATCCTCCATCATTACTGTAACTGAATCAGAGCTCTCCCACTCAGAGAGACGGAGGATGCTCACTGAAGTCTCTGTGATCTCTCTGCAGGTCGTCACTCTCGCCGTCTACACCTTTTTCTTTGCATGTCTGATTGGTCGTCAGTTCCTCGACCCCGCCCGGGGCTACCCTGGCCACAAACTCGACCTCTACGTCCCCGTCTTCACCCTGCTGCAGTTCTTCTTCTACTCTGGCTGGCTGAAGGTGCACATGGCTTCTACGCAGAGCGTTTAAATATTTCTTAAAGCACCAACAAGGCGTTTTTAACTGGTCATGAAAGAGTCTCAGTTTAATACTGGTGCCTCTGTATGACCTACATCAACAAACGAGACCATCAGAGAGATGATTGGCTATTTAGTTATTCTTAATGGCTGTCCCCGGGGCAGATTCCCAGACCAGAGGAGCCTCTGATTACATTTTCCCAGACAAAGTTTGGCAGTCGTACATTGGCCAGTTAAAAGGAAACAGGAGATTTTTCTTGAGAGAATTTTATTATGTGGTTATAGCAGATATTTGGGCAGGATCAGCAGAGAGAAAAAAGAATTGACCGAAAAACAAACAAACAAAAAAAGCCAAAAGGGACAGTGTTAGCCGGCTAGGGCGCTATCTGCTGAGTGATCATAACAGAATACTCTAACTTTAATTCCTGCTCATTTCAGAAAGGCCACTACTAGGTCCCAGCTGTGTGCATCACTTTTTAGTGTCCCCTTGAAACAGTCACTGTTGTGTCCTGAGCTTCTTGCAGCACCTTTCTAAAAGCTGTGCACGTGTCATTAAGTTGATGAAGTTGTTTCTTCATTCGTGTTTTGATTTGCTGAACACTGAGCTCTAACAGCACCGTACATGTGTGACTGACGCCCAGATGTGATCTGTGCCTTGTCGTCAGGTAGCGGAGCAGCTGATCAACCCGTTTGGAGAGGACGACGACGACTTTGAGGCGAACTGGATCATCGACAGGAACCTTCAGGTCAGCAGCCAATCACAGCGCTCTCAGACAAAGGTTCAGACACTCTGGAAGCAGAGGACATGATGTTAGTTCAATAGTGTGCAGCGGTCAGAACGGGCGAGAAGTCGAGGAGCCAGCGGTGACAATGAGTGGATGTCGTGGTGCACGCACAAAGAGACAGGCGAGGTCAGTCTGGTAATAAATGCTGGACAGTCTTGCATGGATATGACAAAGAATACAACAAGAGTCCGTCAAGCCGGAGTCGGCGTTAGCTTAATGAGGTGATTGTGGTGGACGGGCAGGGGCGGGAGATGTGTGACAGACAGCATGGTACACTTTACTGCAACATACACACTTAAAGTGTTTAATGACATTGAACGTTTTACCTAAAACAAAACCACATCAAAATCCCTTCTTCATCGTGGTGACTTCCTGTTCACCTGTCCCTCCAGGTGTCTCTGCTGGCTGTGGATGAGATGCACATGAACCTGCCTCACATGACCAAAGACATGTACTGGAACGACTGCGAGGCCCGTCCGCCATACACACTGGCTGCCGCCGACTACTGCATCCCTTCATTCCTCGGCTCCACCACCGACATGGGGTCAACGCACACACACTCACATTTTACACAATACACATTTAAAAATTTTGATTGAGCACTGTGATTGGTTGAAGCCTCTTTGGTTGTTATGGCAACTGTTACACAGGAAGCTGGGGCGCTTTGTTTTCTTCTGTTTTTATTTTGATGTATTTGATGGAAACTTTTAAGGCAGCACACATAAACTGGTAACTGTTGTATAAAGATATATCCTCTAGAGGGCGCACTCTTCATCAGCAGAAATCTAAGTGTTGTGTTGCTGCTGATAATCTAAAAAATCTCAAGTCAGAGTTATGTCATGTTGAGTTCAGAGTCATTCCATCAGCAAAATGAAAATCTTTCATCCAATGTTTCTTCCAGACTTTCTGACATCCTGCAGGTTGATGAGTCTGAGGTCAGCGACAGTCGTCCACGGCGACAGGACTCAGTTTTGGCTTGGCGGCAAGAGTCGGTAATACAGAGTTTCTTATTGCCTCTGTCAAAGGTTCAGCCGGTATGATTGTTTGTCAGTGATTACGCAGATAACTGCAAAACCTAAATGAAAGATATCAGTGAAATCAGCCCGTTTTAGTTCACAGGTCTTCTAGTACCGATGCCAAGTCATGCCCCTCAACGTGTGATACCAGATGCACTGGGCTTTCTGCTAACTCCGATATAAACTCACCCAGGAGAACATTCAACACTTAAAGCAACTGATGTACAATAAAGAGCAAAAACGTCCATGTAGGGTGGGCTGCAGGGGAGGAGCAAACACAGACATTCATCCGGAGACCACAGGTCGTGTCATGTGACGCCAAGTCAGTCAGAACTTACATCCGTCCGTTGTGTACTTACATCACTCCTGTGAAGTATTTAAAGGGTGTGTCTCATAGATCACGAAAGGGTGTCCTCTGCATTGGTATCACACACTGGGATTGTAAGAGAGCGTCTATATTTGACGACTTGATATGAGAACACGTTGGTGATATACAATGGAAAATGCTCTATATGCAGATGATAGAATTCTAAACATGGTAATCTTGGATGAATGTTTAAATTTTTCTACAGTCCCAAATCTTTTGTTGTTTACAGGTTCTGGGTCGGGTCCGCAGGCTGCTGAGTGTTCAGGAGCCTCCTGACCTCCGACCTCCTCGACCCATCTTTAAACGACACAGCAGTGATGCAACAGGAAGCTTCTTCCCAGAGTTCAGGTACAGGGTTGCTCCATCCAAAAGCACTAAAGATTCTCGTATCGGACAGTTTTAATCACCAGCCTATACATTATTGGCAAGCAGCAACAAATAAGTGCCAAAAACTGCATTTCCTCTAACGGCCACTTGAGTGCGAGTGAGTCAATTCCCATAGACACCAAAATTTTGGTGTCCTAAAAAAGTCTGGTTCGGTGTTTGTTTGAACTAAGCCAAAGTGCCCAACTTGAGGCTTGGAAGGAGTTGTTGGGCGCAGTTGGGTTTTCTAAAACCATTTTATCAACTGTGAATCTGTCCAGGCTCAATCCACATCCAGAGGATACAGGTCCATCCTCCCCAGCCATTGACACCCTGTCAACCTTAAGGGAGGTCAGCAGCAACCCTCCGTCTCCTGAAAGGTCGCCCTCTATTGTTTTCCCTCGTCTCGTCGTCAGTCCGCCGTTGTCTGGTGACGTCTGTCACAACATGGATTCTTCTGGGAATAGTGACGCTGCAAAGCATCAGAATGGACTGGACACGTCCCCCACTGAGGAGGCACCGGGCTTTGACACCCTGAGGTAATTCACTAGTTTTCTGCTCAGTGTCATTTTGACTTTTCACTCTTTGTTTGTCCAACTCTGTCCATCATGAACCAGTTTGTCTTAATTTATGTGATGTACTCCTCCTCTATCCTTTAAATTATTAATTTACTCCTGTCCTTCCACTCCTTTAACTTCCCTTTGTGGTCTGTCCCATTCTTATATATTTATTTATATGTATTTCCAGCTCCTCAATCTGTTGTTCCCCCACCCAGCTGGGACCAAAGGAATTCCGCTGGTTGACTCTAAACGTCCAGAATCGGCCACCAATGCGGCCACGGGGACGGCAGTTCTCCCTCCAGTTCTCCAGGCAATCGTCGAAAGCGTCGGTTCGAAGCCTGCCAAGCCCCAAAGCTCTGGGAAGGCGAAAACGATGCCTGGCTCGATTCCAATCCAGACGATTACCTGGTCCACATACTGACACTCTGCAGCTCCCTGACCCTGAGTACGACCACGAGTTCCAGGGAACGGCAGGAACCGAGGACGACGAGAGGGAGGGAACCAACAACAGCGAAGAGATCGAAAACTCCCAGTCACAGAGCTTGGAGAAGAAATGAGAACCTTACACAGACACAAAACACTGACCAAACAGAGCCAGTCTCCAAGCTGGTAACAACAAGACAAGTCAGAGGGGAATTTGGGTCAGTGGAGACAAATTCTCAGCCTAAGATCGTCCACCAGAGAAGATGAAAGTCATTATAGATAACTTACACTGAACTAAAAACTAAAACTAGGTGCAACAAAAAAATCTCAGATAACTGAAATTAAAAAATAAAGACTAAATTATGAAACAATACTGTGTACCTTCCAAACAACGCAAAATAAAATAAAATACATGAAGCATATCTTTAGATTTAGTCTTTTTCAATTTGGTAAAATTCGTCAATACAAGTATGAGGAGACATCGGTCCATTTGTTTATTGAGGCTGGAATTACAACATGACTGTGAGTCAACTGACTTCACAAAGTGCTGTGTTCAGGGGCAAGATTTAGAAAGGTCAGAAAAGGTATGACAATACAAACAAAAAAAACCCATCAAACTAATACTGAAACAAAAACCTCAAAGCGCCAGTTATCAGTGATAATTTGATTGTTAGATTGTATCACTTGCTGCACTAGAGAGGAAAATATATTTTAGTGTGAATATGTGAGGTCACTTTGGTCTTGTATATTTTGACCTCTGCAAACTTCATTGTGGTCCTGTGGGGCTACCGTACAAATTGACAAATTGTAACCTCTCCTTCTAATGTCAGTAATTTTCCATTCAATCTTTGTTTAAATAACATTTAAACAGTCGAGTTACATAAAAATTCAAACCCTGTACAGTTGTCATGAATGTTGAAATTGGCTACAGAGACCAAAACTGTTTTTGTACCAGCTGCTGCTGTAAAGATTTAACATGGGGGTCTATAGGGATTGACTCGCTCTTGGAGCCAGCCCCTAGTGGACATTAGAGGAACTGCAGTTTTAGCACTTCCACGTTACCTTTTCTTTTCAGTCTTGGAGGTTGCCTGTTGCCTGTACTCAACAGTTCGGCCAATGATAGTTGTTCGTCCTTGATGATGCGATCGGGGGAAGGTCTAACTTTCTCACAGAAGTTGTGAAACAGATCAGAGAACGATGGTAACCCTGAGCACAACACTGCTGGCTGGTTAAATACGAGTCCTACTTGTGTTACAATGATTACAAAAAGCTGTGACGGTCATTTTAACTGTATCATATTTATTGATCATGCAGTTGTCAGCCATTGATAACTGATCAGTTAGTGCTTAGCAGTGGCCAAGCCGACCCGGTCTTGTCCTCTATCGAAGATGCTGTAGAACTCTGTCAAAAATACATCTCCCAGAATCCACAGGGGGCCTTCAGGGGTAACAATGTCCACGGCCTGGAAACCGCTGAAACACAGCTCCCTGTCGCCGAGCATCTCCTGTAGGTCGAGACATTTCAGTATCATACTGTGTATTCATCAAAGTAATTTGTCATGTCGAGCATAAAAATGAAACTGAATGAATAAGTGTGTCGCTCAGGTCCAGGATATAAAAACTTCAGACTAAACATACATAATGACAAAAATATTGAGAGTTAGCCATCTAACTTTTGCCTCAAAACATTTGTCAGAGTCCTTTTCTACAATAACCAATGTGTTTTTAAAGCATGTTATGAGAAAGACATCTATCAGCACGTCCTGAACCAGAGAGGAAAACTAAGACGTGGTATACAGTTTGTCTGAGGTGAAAACCTGTAGAATCTTCTCACAGGGTTTTAGACATTTGCTTTAAAGTTTCCTGAAACACTGCAAACTGTCTTGGAAAATTTCACACTCTTTAGTCGTATAAAGTTTGGCTGGACTGAAAATGTTCAGTCTCTGCTTTCTGTGACACATGGTTTGAAATATCTGCAGTCCAGATGTAAGAAGAAAATGTTGGCATTGTATGTTTCTGCAAACCATAAATACATTTGTACTTTTCAGACATGTCATATCAATGTTTTTAAAGCGACGCTGTATTTGAGCTGACGGTCACTGGGAGGTGGAGCGGAGGGTGGACTGCGTGACACCTAGATGAGACGAGTGCCAAGCTGCAAGCTCTTATTTGTGATATTGGGCTTTATAAATAAAATTGAATTGAATTCAAGACCAACAAAATCAGTTGTATTTTAGCAAGTCATTGATTTGTTTTCAGCCTTGATACCAGCGAGGCACTGCCATATTTTGAGCCAGAACAGTACCACAAAAAGCTTATTTAGATTTTTATACTAAGAAATTGCTGCGTCCAAGGTCATTGCTGCATTTCCAGTTGGGACAGTGCCACAAAAGGGTGGTGTTTTTTCTATCAAAAAAAAAGATTTGTTACTTGTCGGGATAGTGCCACAAAAAGCCATTGTTACTTAACAAGATTGCTGTTTCCTTTTGGAATATTCCCACCAAAAGCAAGCATACCTCCAAGAAATCTCCCCGGAGCCTTCTGGACCTCTTAAGAAACCAAGACCCCCTGTGGTACCCTTGGACCCTGGACCTCTTAAACCCTTCAGAAACTCTTGCAAATACCCGAACACCTCCTAGACCTACATCCCTTGATCCCTACGCTACATGCTAACAATGTAATCCGCATTTCTAATCACAACAAACACAGACGGCTGCAAAATAAAGTCTGTTAGCGACTTGGAAAGACACACAAAGAAGACAAAGCACGGACAGAAAACAAACCTTCCTGACATATTGCTCAGAAGCCAGTGTGTACTCTGTTCCTCCCAAAACGAATGTCACATGAGGCAAACTGGACAGCCGGACACAGTCGATGAGGTACTGAAACACACACAGACGTGAAAATCAAAGGAGATTATTCGTTAATCAAAAGTAAGATTCAGTTCTCCGTCTTTTTCAGTTTTAATTATTCTCCAGGATGATTTTTTGTTTAACCTCTCCGATGTTTGTGGGAGAAGCTCCAATCAGCTGCTGAAGGATGAGGATGTCATTGGTTGGTCCGGCGATGAGGGAGGTTCCAGTATCGACGATCGCCTGGCAACCATTAGGACAGAACGAATCCATGCCCTGCACGGCCACACTGAAACACACAGAGGTCATTAAGTCTGCAGTGTTCTGTGAGTGGTGAGTGAATACTTGTTGTCTTCTAGTCCTGCTGCCATCTGCTGGTTACTGCGTGTACTGCACAGCACAATCTATCACCTGTGACGACAACTGTGATGGTGAGCGAGGTCAAGAACCAAAGATGCCACAAAATCAGGAAAAGCGTTTTGAAACAACAAAGAATCATCAAAGGTGTGTCAGAGACCTGTCCATCTTAATCTGCCAGTATCCCTTAGCAGTCACAGGAAGCCAGTTGATTGGTCCGCTGTACAACGCCTCGTCTGTTCCGCCCAGCAACAGTTCGCCTTGTGGGTTGCCAGTACTTGTTTTCCTGCAGGGACAAAAATCACATTTCAATCAACAAACTTTATTTACTTAATTGAGTTCAGTCAAGAAGCAAAAACACTTCTGAACTGCCAGAGTCCTCTGCACCCAGCCTTTGGCTTCCTCCCACAAACTTTCTGGAAGCCCTTAGACTACCTTGAGACTTTTAGACTCTCACTGGGAAACCTCTGAAGCCCTGGATCCTTCTGGACCCATCTGACTAAAACGTAGGTTACTAAAACATGTGGATACACTTGGAAGCCAAAGGAATCCCAAATTATAGAGGTGTCTGCAAGGCACAGTCTCTCTGAGCGTTGCCCAGATGTTCTAGCCAGTCACCACTGGAGCCCGATGATTCAGCCCCTGAACTCTTTGGACTCTCCTGAAACACGGACACCTCCTACATCACCTGGAAACAACCTGGAAACCCAGGACCCTTTCCGAACCTCTCCTGAACAGCCAACCAACAATTCTTGAGCTTTATATGGACTCCTGGAAGAGCGTGGACTCCAGTTTGGAAACCAAAGACAAGTGTGTTTGTAAAGTTGCTTGTTCAAATACAAAATGATAAAACTCTCCTCCCTCCAGTGCACACTGAGTACGGCACTGAACCCTGAACTGGTTGTACTGGTGAGCTCCTGGTGTGAATGCCTGAAAGGAGACAAACTCTTGAGTCATGGCATTAGTCTGGAAAAAAGAGGTCGAACCTGTTGAGGTAAAAGGAGAAGACTTTCTCCTCCACTGTCTTCTGCGACATCATGTTGTCAAAAAAGGGGTTTCCAAGGATCTCTGCCAGGGACGGGTACGCCATCCCCAGAACGCCATCGAACTTCGCCATTACAAATGCGGCACCAGGCTCGTAGACTGACTCTCCGAACTCCTGGTTCAGGACTGTCACACCCCCGACCTGGAACAGAAGATATGTGATTATGGAATATGATAAAACAGAGAACATCGTCAGCCTCTCCAGCAGTGTGAGGTCAAAACTAATCCTCAAATCCTTCGAGTTTGTTTGTTTTTTGTTTGAAGCTGGAAGCAACAGATGTCAACATCTGTCTCCTTTTGCTAACTGTTTTACTCTTGAGGTGATTTCTTGATGTTGGTTTGGTATGATAGAAATAAATGGGAATTTATTTTGATACAAATGTATTTCCATGACCCCAGAATCAAGATTTTTGTCAGAAAATGTAATGCACATGAGTATTTTTAATGTTTAAAAGATATCACGCTGCACATACAGACGATTTAATTTTTGTTTGCTTTTACTGGACAGTTGGTATTACAGAAGCCGAAAGGAAACACAGAAAGACAGAGGGTTATAATAACACAGGTCCATGACCAAAACCAAACTGTTGTTCGACATCACGGTTTGTGGCGTGCACTTTAACGATTCAGCTACTAAATTTCAAAGGTGTCAAACACTTTGTTTTCACGGCTGTATTACAAGCCGGTATCTTAAACGTGTAGTGTGTGGGATTTAGTGGCATCTAGTGGTGAGGCTGCAGATTGCAACCAACTGAAACTTCTCCTTATGCTAAGCATGTAGGAGAGCTAAGGTGGGCGACACAAATGTGCGACTGGACTTATCTCTAGAGCCAGTGTTTGGTTTGTCCTTTTTGAGGTACTGTAGAAACATGGTGATTATATCATATATACATGAATAGTTTTAGTGCAGTAGAATAAACTGGACCTCCAGTGTGTCTCTGGCCATGACTCCCAGCAGGTGTCCTGATCCGTAGTTAATCCCAAACATCCGACCGTCATGACGAAACGAAGAGGACTCAAACGCCCTGAAGCGCTTGTGCAACGCTGTGAACACACACACACACACACACACGCACACACACAGACCTTGAACTTCTTATCACAGTCTCTAAACCATGATGTCATACTGTTCTGACCCACAAACACAGCTCTTATAAAATACCAACAGTGTCAAACACCTGAGTGTACTGTGGTGGTATACTGTGCGTTGTGTGTTGTGTGTGTGTAGTGTAGTGTTGTGCAGTACCACAGGCTTGGCTGACGCAGTAGGTTGACGGCACCCAGAGGTCGGATGAGCCGGTGTCAAAAATCACAGAGAAGTTCTGCCCTGGAGTCCCGAGAGTGATTTCACCGTAATACTGAGCCTGATACACAACAGACACACAATGTTAATTCCAATGAAGTGTTTCAGAGACAGAGAAAATTTGTCGCTAATAGTTTAGCCTTCTGCTAACAGGGGCTAAAGGCTCACAGCTGCAGCTTCAAGTTCATGCTTATGTAGCTAACGTTAGCGAGAGCCTCAAGTCACAGTGTGTGCTCCGCCTCACTCCCCGCCGCTACAGGCCAGCAGCTCTGGAGACAGACCCCCAGTCAGCAGCCGTAGCAACTTGAATCCAGCCTGCACAAACCCCAGCAAACTTTCTGTTGCTGCCGTTACACAGGTTAGACCTGGTGCTGCTGGAAGCTGCTGTGACACCCAGCGCTGGCGGGTGACGGCCACTGCAGTCGCTGACCGAAGCTCTGTCTCTGGAGCTGCAGCCTGTTTTCCTCCCAGGGAAGCAGTCCACAGTGGTGGGGAGTGAGGCGGAGGGACTATGGGGCGACTAGCAGCTGATTCTTGTCTCGTCTTTGGTCTGATGAACAGAGAGAGCAGCGAGGACGAGATTAAATTAATCAGTGTATTGACACACATGGTTACTGTATGAAACGGATGCATATGCCCATGGTGGAGGTGGAGGAGGGACTCATGAGCAGATGTTGGTTTGATGCCTTGCTCAGCAGCACATCAGTAACACTAACACAGTCAGAGTTGTTCTTACGTCCATGTAGTTGTAGATCTTCTCGCTGTAGCGTCCGAGCCGCAG
The DNA here is from genome assembly GCA_035609425.1 of Epinephelus awoara. NCBI lineage: Eukaryota > Metazoa > Chordata > Actinopteri > Perciformes > Serranidae > Epinephelus > Epinephelus awoara. Next base: position 2,419,692 of record CM069316.1, on the reverse strand, counting down.
TGACGGGGTGCCGGGCGGGAAGCACTGAGCGTAGCGCCGGCTAAACATGTCGGGGCGGTGATCCGTCAGGAACTCCTGCAGCAGGCCGTCGGCTCGCAGCTGGGAACGAACCGAACGCACCCGCTTCAGAGGAACCCTGCGCAGGAAACATTTTAAAAAATATATTTGACTAGTTTTGACTTATCTCTTAAAGGAGTAGTTATGATATAAGCTATGAGACAGCCTGGTCCTGTACACAACCTCTCACTGATTAACATGTTTCATTTGTGTATAAACCACAGACTGTGTAAAATAACAGACGTAGTCACCGTGACATCACCTACTGGTTTGTGGACTTTTGTTTTGAAGCCTTGATTTGGCATTTTAGATGTTTGGAGCCAGAAGTGACCATATTTGGACGAGAGAGTGATGCTAACCCTAAAATGCGCTGCTAGCTTGGTTAGCACAATGCATTTACAGCTGTGGTCAACTGTGATGCTAATGCTGATTTGATACTTGCAAAAAAACAGTATTTCTCAAAGTCAAGGAAGGATCCTTAAACGGCTGAATTTCAAGGACGCTACGTCATCAAATTCCACCTCAGGACTGCTCCAGAGCCAAGGATCCTTCCGAGTGTCACGAAGGACTGTCTTGAAGGATGCATGTGTGTATCCTCTGCGGGGACAGATTCCTTGTAAGTACTCGTCCTACCAAGGAAGGATCCTTGACTTTGAGAAACACCAACAGGCTTAAAACCATTAAAACAGCCAGAAAAACTGATCCTCTGACTCCTAATGCTTCGTTCACGCTACAAACAACAACAGACGAAAACATTTATGCAAATTTAAATGGATTTATTCATAGCTGAGATCAAAACCTTCCATTTGCTGCTGGTCAGAATATTCTCAAGTAAATTATGCCAGAGAAATATAGTGTGCCAACTGACCCCGACCTCCCCTACTTTATATTTTCTAGTGTAAAACAAACCTGACTCAGTAACTTAAACTGATAATAAAAGTCAATTATGAGTCAATTCTCAAAACTGTGGGAATAAAATGGTTATTTTGAACCTTAAAATAAAAAGAAAATCCGTCTTCATGTCTGTGGTCTGACTGAATCTAAAAACAGTGACTGTATTTGTACAGTGACATTAACAAAGGTGTATTTTTCCTACCTGACCAGCGCTGAGCTCGTCCATGTCCCAACCAACAGCAGCACCAACACCAGCCTCAACATGTCTGTCCCCGTCTGTCTGTCCGACTGCTGGTTTACACACCATGAAGGGTTTTTATCAGAGTTCACTGCTGCTCTGATTGGAGTGTGTGTGTGTGCTGATAAAACACAGACACTGGTGGAACCTGAAACTTGATGCATCAATAATTACCTGATGAATAACATGACATAAAGTAAAAGCAGCCATCAGTCAAAATGTGAATGTGTGTTTACGTGCTTTTTCCAGACCTTTCTTTCGCTGCTAGAGAGGAAAAGGTTTCATTACAGATGTTTTATTGCGAAACTACGATTAAGATAAGACTTTATTTATTCTGAGGGAAACTGTTGTGGTTTGTGTCTGTCCGGTTTGGGGACCTCAGAATTGCATCTCCACTCTTTGCAGATGATGTGGTTCTGTTGGCTTCATCACAGCCTGACCTCCAGCATGACTTGGGGCGGTTTGCAGCTGAGTGCGAAGCCATCAGGATGAGAGTCAGCACCTCCAAATCTGAGGTCATGGTTCTCTGCTGGAAAACGGTGGTTATTGTAATTATTAGGTTCAAATTTATTTCATATGTCTAGATGCCTAATGGCCATCCAGTGAGATAAATGTTAAGATGTTGGTGGTGCCTGGATGAAGGTATTTTTATTACATTTTTTCTTAATTTTTATTTTATTTTTTGTTTATTTTATTTTCCAGTTTTCCTCCCTGACGGGTTGCCACCTTATTGTGGTCAGGGGGTTTGTGTGTCTCAGTGACCCTAAGAGCTATACCAGCAGGAGCTTAGTCTTCAGGTGGGACACCCAAGTTGGACAGGTCTTAGAGGCCTGACAAAGTGCAATCCCTTTCTTTAGGTTGGGGGTTGGACACACAGCTAACAACAACCCAGTTCCATGTAGAAAACATTGTTATCAACAACAAAACAAGTGGTGAACACATTTGAGACCACGGTGCTTTGACACCCTCTATAGGGCACTCACACAGCGTCCCCACATCCTGCAAGGGAGTGAGTGAGAGAGTGACCTTTATTTGTCAGCTCTACCTATGGCAAAAATGTGCTGGAGCATGATGCCCCCGTCACATTTATGACTGCCCCCTCATATGTGCCTGCCTAGAGCCGGGCTTGCTGGAGAGAGGGACGTCTGGAGTGCTTTGCTCGGCCTGCTGCCCTCGAGACCTGGCTTCGGATAAGTGGATGAAAATGGACGGAAACAGTTGTAGAACAAAAGTAGAAAAGCGTACAAATAAAACAACATATAAACAATAGAATGATAAGTGAGGTGAAGCAACGAATGTACACAATGCCAAAAGTGTAAGCAGGTTAATGGTTTCACTGGGAAGAAAATAATCAGATTTTACTGTAAATAACTGTATTTTAACATATTTATAATCACATATGAATCTATGTGAAATAACAACAATTATCTCTAATTTAATAAAGTTTCTTCAAACTGTTTTTTCTGTAGTGAAAAATTACAGAACTGTTTAGTTATTTTAAGGTAAATTACATTAATTCTACTCATAAATGTTTTATATATATTTAATTCTGTACAAAAATGTACACTGGAAAAAACAAGCAGCCTCTATAAACAGAAATTATCACTGCTATACAAAAACTGAGTCACTGCAGTCGCTCCGATGTTAAGAACAGAGAATTAGAAGAAGAAGAATAGTGTGAAATAGAAGTATGTGAATATAAAAGTAGTAAAATAAAATCATTAATATGCTACAATGTTTAACACTAATACTTAAAATATTAAAAATAACAATACACCGTGCTGAGTCTGTGTGTGTGTGTAAAATATACGTGCACTGTGCTACATTAAACACTATAAATGATCCTCGTATGTTGCATTCAGAATTATAAAATATGTATTGTGCTATAATGTTCTCTACAATTTATACATTAATAGAATAAAAACAAGAATAAATATGTTCAGTTACGAGCATTGTATGTTGAAATGTTTACTTTTTAACGGGCTACACAAACTTTTTGCTGTTTTATTTGTCTGAATTAAGACAAGGCAGTTTTAAGACTATTTAATGACTTTTAAGGTCTTATTGTTTTTTTAAGGACCTGCAGACACACTGGGTTTATCTAGCGCATTAGTCAGTGTTAAATTAAGTTTACTGCCGACTGTAAAGACTGAGCATCTTTTATTGAGGGGAAAATGAACAACAGTTTTATGATTAACAGGAATCTTGTGTGGTTTCAGTACTGTTGGGTAACTTCAGTGTGTTGACACTTTGAGGTCTCAGTCACTCTGACCTGATGAAGCACGGCCATTCTCACAGAGGTCCCCTGACCTCTGACCTCTGATCTGACTTTAAAAGTGTTCTGTGGGTCCCCACGAGTCTCCCCTCTACAGACACGTCCACTTTATGTTCGTCCCACACATCTGAGCACAAAGTACAGATTTATGAGGAGAAGAACTCGACACAGTGCTGAGCTGCATCTCAAACTGAACTGCAGGTTTTAGTCTTTCAGGTGATAAAAATACTTCTGTGTGGTTTAAACTATTGACCTGCTGTCTCCCCCAGATGATCCCCTGTACCCCCAAAAAAGACAAATCTGAGTCTGCAGTATGTGGCTGTCAGATGGTTTTCTTTGTGACCACACAGTTGTGGCAGAGCAGCTCTGATCTGAAAGAAATAAATCTAAAATTTAAGATCCTACAGTTAATTTCTTTGCATGAATTTAATTCCCACTCAAAACACCCTCTAAGAATTACTTCACGTTGTTAATTCGGACTTTAAAACTGTTTTGAAATGCAATATTATGGAATTTAAACCTGTGATTAATCGTGATTAACAAAATTAATCAATCAACAGCTCTACTTAAAGACACAAAGATAAACAAATCTACTGGTGAGGATTGGTTCTTTTATTTTCAGTAAACAAAAACAAACAACGTCCAAACTTCCGTCATGATCGGCGTCGGGACAAACTGGCTAACGTTAGCACAACCAGCCTCCAGCAAGTGCTGTAACCTGAGCTAACGTTAGCATCACAAACACATCACATTAGCTCCACACTTCCCACTGACACAGTGTTGGGTGGTGCTAGCGTTAGCCGGCGTCCACAGTGAGAGTTTAACAGAGAAAAGGACAGCGGAGCTTTTCTTCAAATTTGATCTACACAGAGGCCATAAATAACAAAACTGATCCCTCCCCCGCTCGTCATCTTCATCCTCCTCTTCCTCTAGCAGGGGTGATGGTCCGGAACTCTCTTCCTACAGAAACAAACAACAACAGTCAGGAAACAATTTAAAGTTTTGACTTGTGAGAAACTCAAACCTTCATTTTCTTTATATGAAACTTTAAAGTTTAGAGACACGTGTATAAAGATGTACTGGACACAGAGACGAGGACAAGCTGCGATGGACCGACCTGGGCGCAGCTTTGATGATGTTGTCGACTCTCAGGATCATCTCAGCGGCTTCAGACGCGCTCAGCAGCACTTGACGCTTCACCTGGAAGGACTCTGTGATCCCCAGGTCCGCCATGTTGCCGATTACACCTTCAGACATGTCTGCAGGGCAAAAACACACACACTCATCATGTTTGTCTAAAACCTCTAAAGCTTTGACGTGTAAAAATATGAACCATCGTTTTTGGAAAAATCCACATTAACTGTATTCAAACAGAATGTTGCGGCGGCTGTGCCTCACACGCTGAAGTATCCTTGGGTAGATACTGAGCCCCAAACTGTTCCTGGTGGCTGTGTGTGTGTTGCATATATTAAAAATGGCACGTTTTACATGTAACCTAAGTGAGAGTTGTTTTCTTTTTTTACTCATTCTGAAAGGCTTCGTTTTTTATATCAGCACCTACTTTCATTTAAACTTGAGTCAGGCTAAAAATCTGAAGAAAGGTCAAGAACTTTAACAGAAATACAGACTCAAACTTGAAGCATAAAGAGAACTTAATATTATAATGGTGTTTGAATGATGAATATCTGTCTTTGTGTTGACTCACTCAGTCCGAAGGCGGTCTTGTTCTCCTGGTGAGCAGCTCTCAGTTGAGCCACCAGGTCGGCGCTGTCGTAGCCGGCGTTGTCGGCGATGATGGTCGGCAGCTGGGCGAGAAAAGAGTGAGAAAAATGAATCGGACAAAACTCGTGAGACGTACGAGGAGCGTCTTCGACTCAAGAACCTCCTGAAGCTCTGAGAAACAAAACCATCTCTTAAAATGTAAAACTTTAGTTATAAACCAGAGATCAGAACTGGACAAACTGAAAACTTTTTCCGTTGTTCATCTGCTGATTATTTTCTCCTTTAATCAACTGAAAATAGTAGAAAATGGTGTCACACTGACCCAGAGCCCAAAGTGACACCTTCACAGTCCAAACCTCAACATTATCACTGATACATCACAATTACTGACAATATTCAAAGGGAAGGTTTTTAAGAAAAGTTTGTTTTTATGTAAAAGTTTTAAGATGAAACTGTCAGATATATGTAGTGGAGAAGAAAGCAGCTTGAAAAAATACTCAGGTTTGGTACCTACAGTTTGATACCTGAGTAACTGTGCTGTCGTCAGTCAGCTCATACATGATATAAAACTGTATAATCGTTTCACAACCAAGCAGACAGACAGGTGCGTACCATCCTCAGAGCCTTGGCGAAGGACTCCATGGCGACCGCCTCCTTTCCTGGCGTCCTGTTGGCCAGATCGGTCACCACCTTGGCCATCAGCATCTCAGAGCAGCCTGGGAGGAGAGAAGGAGTCAGTGAGTTAAGAGGGATTTATACTTCTGTGTTGAATCGACGCCTTACGCAACGCCATAGCCTGATGATCAAATCCTGCTTTAGAATGAGTGTGTGCAGTGTGTGTGTGTGTGTGTGTGTGTGTGTTTATGTTTACCTCCTCCGTAGACGGTGCGTGGCTCCTTCACAGTCTGAGCCAACACACACAGAGCGTCGTGCAGCGAGCGCTCTGCCTCGTCCAGAATCTGCTGAGTGGCTCCTCGCAGGATGATGGTGCACGCCTCACCTGAGGAAGGAGGAAGGAGGAGGGAGACGGTCAGTAAATGTCTGCCTGTAGACGGCAGTATACGCGTGTGTGTGTGTCCGTACCCATGGCGACTCCAGAGAAGTGGATGAGTGTGTCCTCTCCGATCATCACCTCCTCGATCAGCTTGCAGTGACCAAGTTTGACCAGCTCGGGGTGGTCGAAGGTGGAGGTGATTTCTCCTCCTGATCACACACACACACAGTTCGTAAGTGCTGCATCGACATCAGTTTAAAACTCACAGGAACCTCATACTGACACTGTGTGTGTGTGTGTGTTTGTACGTACCAGTGACCAGAGCGAGGCGCTCCACGCCAACGAAGTCAGCGTGCTCGATGGCCATGACACCAGCCTGAGCAAACAGCTGCTCTGGATAGTTGTAGATCAACTGTCTGTGAGGAGAGAAAGAAACTCAGTCAGCGCACAGACACTTCCTGTTTGGGCAGGATGTTGATCGTTTGTGATCAACTGAAGGATGAAGTGTTGATTTATGAGCTGAGAAAATTCTCCGACTTCTTAAGTAACTAATCTCTACTCGGCTGTGTGTGTGTGTGTGTGTGTGTGTGTGTGTGTGAGTGTGAGAGAGAGTGTGTGTGTGTGTACCTATTGATGAAGCAGTTGATTCCATGTTTCAGGATTCGGTCTACTTTCTCCTTCATCTTCTCTTTCTCTGCGAGTTCGATCTCTGCAACCTTTGCCGTCGAGTCGACACGAACCCTGGAGCCAAAGATCTAAAACACACACACACACGGTAAGTGACTTTATTCTGAGCTGCTAAATCACTTCAGCATTGTGTACTATGTTAGCACCACTAGCCGTGCTAACACTGCTAATGGTGCTAACAGAGCTAGCACATGCTACAGAGTGTGTGTACCTTGATCTTGTCCGTGTCCATGCCGGTGTTGGCGATCAGGATCTTGACGTTCTCCAGCCTCTTGGGTTGGTTCACTCCGATCTTCTTGTCCAGCAGGAAACCTGGAGACGAAACACCAACGCACACGTGACGATACAGCAGCCAATCAGACACCAGAGATCAGCCTGGCGGGTGTGACATCACACACACTCACCTTCATCCAGGTAGGAGTCGGTGAGGCTGCCTCCCAGCTTCTTGATGACGTGGATGGCCTCCAGGTTGCCGGAGCCCTTCAGCCTCATGACGGCGTCGACGGCCAGCTGGGAGAAGTGATCTTTGTGGTGAGTCAGCAGTTTGGAGGACAGCGTCGTCCGGGCGATGTTCAGAAGGTCCTCCTGGAAACGAGCCGGGTCGTTGCTATGGAGACGCGGGGTGGAGAAGGAGACGGGGGAAGAGTTGTGGGTTAATATATTAACTGAGGGTTTGGTGCCGGTGACGGATCATCTTCCATTTTAGTTTATTTTTGTTGCTTTTTGTTTCCATCATGAACATCCGTCTCATCTCGGCCTCCTGCTATTGGTGCTTAAATGTGTTTATTGTTAGCTTTATGTTTACAGGAAGACTCGCGGCCACTCAGGGGATCCAAATACAGAATAGATTAAAGTGTAAGAGATAAAAGAAAAGACTAAGAAAATGGAAACATAAAAACAAAGGCCTGATGATAAGTTAGAGTTTCTCAGTTTCACAGTGTTGCAGCCTTCAGACACTTGATCAGTTTGTGTTCAGTGAGACGAACAGTTCATGTACCTGTGATCCACGGCAGCCTCCCTCAGAGCGTCTCTGGCAACTTGAGTCGCCTTCCTCCAGCCGGCGATGATGGTCTGTGGGTGAATCTTCTTGGCGATCAGAAGCTCCGCCTCCTGCAGCCGCAGCAACAACAGTGAGCGTGAGGTGACATCACTCTCTAAAACCTGCATGACTCATTTTGAAATAAATCCAAACTGTGTATTTACCCGGAGCAGCTCTGCGGCGAGCACGGTGACGGAGGTCGTCCCGTCTCCAACCTCGTCGTCCTGAACCTTCGACATGTCTGGACACAAACAGGAAACACAAATTTACTCGTTTCTTTTCCATCTCACTTTGACGCGTCCTTGATGAACTGACGGGTTTAATTATTACACAAATATATTTTTACAGCCTTTTCTAAAACATCTCTGTTGTACTTGTACACTTCAAACTGAAAACACTGCATATGATAAACTTCACTACAACTTTTCATATTCTTAAAAGTTCCTTTCACTGCCGTCTGTGCAAAACCAACATTTCACAAAGGTATCGGACATTTCTTTTCTTTATTTCTCTGATTCCAAACTTTACAATAATCTGGTTTATTTCCAAGTGGAACTTCACATACAGTCTTATTGTTTAGATGCATAACAATAAACGTAGTTAAGAGAAAATAAACAGCGTGAAGGAAGGAGAGAACGGGAGGACGAGGGGCTGTGAGTTGGAAATGAACCCGCGGCTGCTGCAGCAAGGTCACAGCCGTCACACATGGGGACTTATCTTAAGAATAATCAAGACATTAGTCGCTAGATTAATTAAAAAAAAACAAAAAAAAACATGTTATATTACTTGTAAAATAAAAAGATTGTTAGTTGCAGCCCTTGAGCGATGTATAGAGATAATACTCCAAACGACGTGCAGCCAGTTTGTCCAGCAGATATTCGGCAGCCTCACTCACCAACTAGAACTTTTGCTGCGGGGTTGTCGACTCCGATGGCTTTCAGGATGGTCGCTCCGTCATTAGTCACCGTCACTGAACCTGCCTTCCCTCCACCCAGCAAGATCTTGTCCTGGAGAGAAAGATGACAAGAGGAAACTATTAAACAACTGACAAATCGAACAAATCAACCCGACAGACGGCTGAAATTCCAACTCAATATAAAAACTGTACAAATCAACTATCAACTTGTATTTCCATATTTCCACCTACTGTTAAAAAATGATTCATTACACAGCTTGTCATTTGTAGCAAACAACCTTTGATTCATTTATTTTCTTATATAGTTTATTGTAAAGAATTCCTTGTATATGAAAACCTGCAGGTGATAAACCTGTTTATGATTCACAGCAGATTAATCTACGGCAGAGAAAACAGTTTTAGCATTTTTAAAGCATGTTTTAGTTTTTTCTTCAGTTCAATAATGCCTGAAATCAACATGGAAATCTGTATAATCAAAACAATAATCATCTGTCGTGGTAAACAGGACCTACCATCCCCTTTGGACCCAGAGTGCTCTTCACCAGATCGCCGATAGCGATGGCGCCGATGAAAGAAGACTGCAGAGAAACACACAAATAGAAAAACAGTTAGATAAAGTCTCGGAAATGTTCGTTCATCTTCAGATCGTTCACTTAAATAATAAAACCCTAAACCACAGGTAGAAACAAACCCACCAGTCGTGCAGTTTCGGCTTTCTCTTCATCAGCTCCATGTCTGAAGATGTTGACCGGGGCCATCGATAAGGACGCCTGCACAGAGACCATCAATGAAGCCATCAATGTCATCACACACACTGACAACAATACAACACCATAACTCTTTGATGTATATATTTTTTGGGTTTCGAGCACATGTCTATTATAGGTTTTATTTTCAATAAGCAGGGATGTCCCACTGTGTTTTTATTATCTCGGTAAAAGTGATTCTGAAACCACGAGTCAGTTAATAAGGTCTGTAAAATTATACATACAACCCATCTGCTGCCTTAAAATTTACTACTTTACTTTCATTTTTTGGGCTGCAACTAACAATTATTTTACATTACAGATTATCAATTAGTTGTTTTGTCTATTAAAAAATGGAAGATAGTGATTCAGAGTCAAAAGTGATGTCTTTGGACATTCTTCTGTAAATAAAAATGGCCATAAACACTTAATAAATGTTTTAAATAGTTACATTTTCTGATGATCGACTGATCAATGCAGCTTCAATACAACAGCATCACAACAGTCTCCTCCACGATCGTAAAGGTGAAACCTCTCAACCCAATTAGATAAGAGCAACTAATGACCCATATGATCTGTCTAGGTACATGTGTAAAAGGATTTGCATACAAGTAATAGATTACTTTCATTTTATTTTATTCAAACAGTATTTGTATTTATGTTCTGTTGTAGACCAGCACATGACAGTAACTTCACAAAGTGGGAGGAGTGCAGATAAACCAGATACTTAAATAACATAATAGTAAGTGTTAAATATAACAAAGGTAGTTCAGCTATGCAGGTACAAATATGGTGGTGTTGCATAACAATATGTTTGTCAAATCTGATGCAGTTTGTGTAAGAGCTCAACATTTACTTTAAAACTCAATTACTGCACATTTGTGATATTTATATTTTTTATAGGCCTATTTGGACTCATCTTGAAACACAGTGAGGGATTAACGGAAGCATTTATTCCGAGCACCGGTGAATGCAGCAGCGATGCAGCCCTGCCTCTCATCCTAGAAGCCGCTAGAAGCTTCCAGTGAAATTATTAACTGAAATAATAAATAATAATTAAAACTGACAACTACAGCTGTGGCTAAAGTTAGCTGGAAGTAACAGTTTTGTGATGTTTCACTCACACGCTGTATATATTGTTGGCTTTACGTCTGATCCATCGCGGTGTGTAATCAGTGATTTGTTCCTCCTGACTGTCACAAAGCCTCTGATGACAAGCTAACCTAGCATGCTAACAGGCTAATCTGAGAGGAACAAGAACACGCAGTCTGTGACAGACACATCCACTAACACGGCAGCTACCAGCTTATAAGCTGAGGCAGCCCCGACAGCTTCAACACATCATGTAACGGTACGAAATTACACTCTGAAACCGTTAGCTTAGCCGTTAGCGTATTCATTACATCCATGTGCTTGCTCGCCGGTTAGCACCGCTAGCTAAAGCACCGTTAGCTGGAAGCTACAGAGACGCTACAGACAGAACAAGCGGGTTTTTAAGAGTTTAACAGACTCTGTGAGAGTTTAGCTGCTTATCAACGTAACGAGCTGTTTTCTAAAATGTCAGAATCGGGTTAAAGAGAGTAAAATGAAAGTATAAGCTCACCATGATGTCTGTGGTTCGTGCACGCTCACTGAAGAAGGGCTGGGCAGGGGAGTGACGTAGGGACGTAAAAACGTGATGCTGCGTTCAAGGCACATCAGGAGAGCTTGAATGTGACAAAGCACATTTACTCAAATACTGTACTTGTAGCGTGCTGTAAAAAATAATACTACTAAATTATTTATTATTATTACTATTATTGTTCGTATTATTATTTATCGATAATAATATTGATAAATAATAATAATTATATTTTAATTACATTTTGATGTAGGACTTTCACCTGTAACAGAGTATTTCTACGCGGTGACATTACGAATGTCACCACCAGTGGTGGAAGAAGTACTCTATCTTTTACTTAAATTAAAGGAGTATTACTACACCGTAGAAATATTCTTCTACAAATAAATGTCCAAATTTTATCTCGCTAAAATACAAATGTATCAAAATGAAAATAAAATAAAAATACAGAAAGCAAAAGCACTAATTTTGTAGAATGATCCATTTTAAAATAACATATTATTGTATTATAATTACTGATGCAAATATAATGTTGCAGCCGGTAAAGATGGAGCTCATTTTAATGACTTAATTTACTATACTTAGTTTAATCTACAACAACACATCAAGTAACTAAATAAATGGCATGCAGTGAAAGAAATACACTATATGCCTGTAAGATGCAGTAGAGTAGAAGTATAAACTAGCCATGAATGAAAATGCAGTATTTGTACGTGTTGCGACACCAGATGGCATCAGACATTCACATTAAAGAAAACAGCACTTTAAATGCAGTGTAGCTCACAGAGTGTCCTGCAGGAGGCGCTCTCAGTTTACTCTGAGTGGACAGGAAGCACTTAAGCCACCATAATTTCATTAAATGGATTTTAACCATCATGTTTGCCTTAAGATGCTTTTTGGAGAGTCGCCTGGACCACAGAGTCCAGACTGGGGCCAACTGGTCTATTAGAGGAACCAGTTCAACTCAACCAGCACTTTGTTTCTGTGCACTCGACAGAATCGGAGACCAGAGTCACAGGAGGACACAGGAAGGGCACCGAAAACATGTCATGTACAACTGTCTCTTTATTCTCATGTAGAAATGTGTCGTTTGTACTTTGAGGAGGACGTGAGGGAATTACATTTATTTATCAGGTTAAAAAACAGCAAAAACAAAAATATCTGCAACATATAAAATCATCTCCTCTTGGTCAGGCCCCGTCTGCGGCCTCTGTGATTGGCCGCTTGGACAGGAAGGCAGTAGATGTGCATGGGGAACTTCCTGAAGTAGCTGCTGACCCAGGGTCTGTGGAAGAGACAGAACCAAAGGTTACAACAAGGTGGTGGAAGGACATCTGGAATAATGTCAGCTACGAGTCAAGTGTGTGTGTGTGTGTGTGTGTGTGTGTGTGTGTGTGTGTGTGTGTGTGTGTGTGTGTGTGTGTGTACTTGGCGACTCGCTGGCTCAGGCTCAGGTAGCACAGGTTCGTTCTCAGCAGTATGTTCTCCTGTTGACGCAGAAATTCGGCTTCTTGCTGACGCTCAAGGTCCAGACGTACAGACTCACGCAGCTCCGCCTCGATACGACCCAACTGAAACACACGCACACACACACACACACACACACACATAGTGTGTTTCTACAGCCTGATGTAGCTTCTTCTTCTTCTTCAGAAGTTCCTTCATCACCATGAACACACACACACTATCCTGCTGACACAAATACTCAGTAAAGCACCTGTGGATTAATCCGCCACTGAAAATAGTCCCCAACATACAGCACAGTACAGCACTAACATGCTGGTTTGGATGTTTTTATGGTGTTTGATAACAAAAAGAAAAACATAGAAAAACATCAGATTTAAGCTTTGACACTAAAATGGGGGAAGCTGCGTGTTGTTTTTTGTTTGTTTTTGTTTTGTTTTTTAAGTAACATTTTTTAACAACATTCTCGACCAATTTAAATGAGTCGCTTTTATATTCATGGGTTCATAATCTGTGTCGTAGAAAACATTTTTCTTCAGTTTAGTAAAATGGTGACATTCAGACTATGATCACTGCTGTGTGTGCTGGGCTGACATGAACTGGATTATTTATGTGCTGGAAAATGATTCATCGTCTTAAGTGAGTTGTAAAACTTGCAGGGATGTCCTTGTAAATATAATCCATCCATCCATCCATCCATCCATCCATCCATCAGTCCATCCATCAGTCCATCCATCCATCAGTCCATCCATCCATCAGTCCATCCATCCATCCATCCATCCATCCATCCATCCATCCATCCATCAGTCCATCCATCAGTCCATCCATCCATCAGTCCATCCATCAGTCCATCCATCCATCAGTCCATCCATCCATCCATCCATCCATCCATCCATCCATCCATCAGTCCATTCATCCATCCATCCATCCATCCATCCAGCTCCTCCTGGAGGACCCTGAGGTGTTCCCAGACCAGACGAGAAATGTAACCCCTCAGCATTTTCCAGGTCTCCTTCCACACCAGGTTTTTGCCTCGACATACTGCAGCCACAGTGTTTCAGGCCAGCTGGTCCCATCTGCTGCTTCAGGAGACTCCTGGGCCGACCACGCCCAACAGGCCTGCGTCTTCATTCTGACGGTCTCTTTCATTGCTGGATTCCTGACCACAGCTTGTAGCAGCTGCCTCGACAATGGAGGCTTTGAACATGGACCACTCAGTTTCCATGTTCCATGTCCCCGGCCTCGCTTGGGCTGCCTGAAAAATTCTTCCAGAGGTGGGAGGTGGAGACCACAGACAGGGGCCTGATGTGGAGGAGGAAACTTTTCAAATAGCAAGAGCTCGCTGGATGGAAGTGATTCTGTCTGACCTGTAGAGGGCGCTGCTTCACCTCACACCTCACAAACAGATCATGTTTTTACCTCCTCCAGCAGACTCCTGTTGTCCTCCAGCTTCCTGCGCTGCTCGTACAGAGCCAGAGACGCCGGGTCAGACAGACGCCTCACTTCCTGTCTCTCTGCCTCGTCCACACCTGGCTGTCGACCTGCTCCACCTGTCTGCTGCCTCTGGACGATGGGAGGCAGGAAACAGGTGCTGACACACAGAGAGGGAGAGTGACGGGGTCAGGTTTCACTTCATCATGTTGTTATCTTGTCAAGCTGCATCTGTGTGCTGAGAGGCAGAGCCAACACACACACACACACACACACACACTTCCATGTAAACCAGTTTCCATTCAGATTTGTTTACAGTCGGGTCTGATCACAGTAACGTATCCCTCTGCCAAGGTCATGCTTCAGTGGAGAGTATCAGACACACACACACACACACACACACACACATACACAGTTATCAGATTGTCAGTCCAGACTGAGTTTCCAGTTCCTCTTCAGAGAGCAGCGGCTGTTTCCATCCAGGGTTTTATTTGGAAACGTACAGACACCATATCATTATTAATTTAAAGTCTTAACATCATGTACACACTAAATATTCGGGCAACACACCAAAGTACTAGATCGGCAAAAATTATTTCCTATTTTGGGTGATTACTCCCAAAAATTGTGGGCATGTTAGCCAGTGTTTGAATGTTTGGGTTTGGCTGTTTGACGTCGGACCAAAGGTCAGAGCGAGAAAAACGGGGACAAAATCCCCTTTTCGAGGGAGCCCTGGCCAAGACAGCATCACCTAAAAATTAAAATCAAGTGAAAGATAATCTACAATAAATATTTCTACTAGTAAGAAATTAATTGTTGCTAAAGAATAAGAATAATTTTGTTGTTTGAGAAGTGAGTTGTAGATATCTTTAATTACAGCTGCTACAGCTCGAAATTACATCACCAATGTGTTTGCTTTGATTTCTAACTTGTCAAAAAACAGCTGTTGATATCTACAGATTCTACGACCACGCCTGAGTAAATGTGAACAGGGCTCATCGTATACATCAGTTTTACAAACAAGTGGCATCTCAGGTATGAATCTCACCTTGATGTCACAAGAGTCATCAGACTTCCTTCATTAAAAACTGTAATCAGCTGTTTTCAAACCCAGCAAAATGTTGAATCTTAAATAGAAATACAGACGATAAAGGTTTGTGATATATTTGCTTCTTTTTACAAAGACAAACAACTGCAACACAAATGTAATGATACAGTGTTTATATATTTGACTGCGTGCCTGGTTTGTACTGGAGCTAACTCTGTTTCAAGTAAAAGGCAGCACATTATTTTAATTTAACCTAAAAGTACTAAAAGTATTATCTTACATTAAAGTACCAATAGTGAAAGTACTCATCGTGCAGAATGGCTCATGTGTCATTAAAGCAGATACTGAAGTAAAGTAAAAGTGCGTCAACGTCTGCAGCTGATGATTAAATGGACTCCTGAACACATGACATCATCGTTACTCATCGCAGCCAGCTGTCGTGTCACCTGTGCTCTCTGCTGGAGGACTCCTCCTGGATCTGAGAGAGATGTCGAGCTCCCACCCTGCCCTGCAACACACACACACACACACACAAACACACACACGGAGGATACAGTATCAGTTAATTACATGTTCTCAAAGGAGAGACGGAAGCCTGGAAGAGACAGAGTTGGTTTCCGTGGTGACAGGAGACATCTGTCCATCAGTCTCCGAGCTGACAGACGACACCGCCACATGCCGGACACACACACGCACACACACAGCCGAGTAGAGATTAGTTACCTGTATCAGCTCAGGGACGTCTCACCTCTTTTATTTATTTATTTATTATCTTTATTTTACTTCAAAGATTCATAAATGTCCCATTAAGTGATTTTTTTGTGTGTTTTTATTTTGTTAGCAGGAGAAAGTCATTAACTACATTTACTCAAGTACTGTACTTCAGTACAAATTTGAAGTACTTTTACTTATTATTATACGAGTATATTATTATTATTATTATTCATACTTTATGCAACATTACACTTTAACTCCACTGATCTCAGAGGTAAATACTGTACTTTTTCCTCCACTACATTACTCTAACAGCTTTAGTTACTTTACAGATTCGGATTATTAATACAGAATATATTCAACTAATAAATGATAATGTACATTATTATTTAAACTACTCAGACACATGAATGCATAAACAACTATAATCCAATAATATAATAAATACTTCTGTGAAATTGGCCATTCTGCATAATTAGTACTTTACTTTTAGTACTTTAAGTATGTTTGGAAGCTAAAACTTTGCCACTTTCACTTAAGTAAGGTTTTGAAATTATTTCTACTCTTTTGTGTTGCTACTTTTACTAAGGCTGAGTAAAAGTACGTCTTTCACCACTGTCTGTAGTGCCGTATTTTCTTGTTGGCCAAATATACTTGTTATGGTCTAACGTTACCACACAACTTTATCCAAAGGAGACACTTTTCTCTCTTGAGATGTGGTTTAAAGTGTAAAAATACACCTGGTCACCCAGCCTCTCAGGATACCTTGTGTCAGAGCTGCATGTACCCCATGCACACCGTCTGACCATTTTTAAACTTCACATCTCAGAAAAAGCTCATAAAACTGAACAAAGTGACTTTCTGTGATGCATTTCAATGGACGTCCAGGCAGAGAATGTCCCAGTGTATGGGAATGGCTATACGCACTGTGATTGGCTCATCGCGTCTGAGAGCGGGACTTAGCCACAGGTCAATTGAGTCTTAAATTTAAGACCCTAATATACTTAGTCATAGAACTTTAAGTTTGTTTTATAATTTAAGAACTAGTCAAACATTCAGACCTGAAACACAAAACAAAAAACAATAACGACTGCTTCAATTTTCAAACCTCAAAGTTACAAAATTAGGACAAATACAAGCGTCAATCGAGTATTATTGATTCACAGTGCCATTGCATGTTGTATAAATGTTTTAGCCCATTACCTGCAAGCCCTTGAACTGAATATATTTCTATTGTTGCTGAATATTTTCCAAAATGCTTAACATGAATGGAAAATAGACGTAATAGAAAAAGCAGCCCGAACAATACAGTCATAAAAATGCTAAAGAATGTTAATTAACAGTACCTTGTATCAGACTGAATCAGCAGAATTTATTATCAATGTCACTACTAAGTAAGTTTTCTTGGCTTCTTCTCCAGAGAGCTTTGCACGTTTTATTAAATTTCAACTATCTGAAAACTGGTGACAATTATTCAGTTTACCAACAGAATATAAGGCCTGCATTACAACATTAGATTTCTGTGCATGAAAAAAATATTTCTAAAGAGGAAAATCATATTACTTCAGTGAAAATGAAACTAATTGAGCTCCTTCAGCAGCTTTGAGGATTCTTGTTTTAAGACGTGTCCAGTTCTTAACCTACTTTTAGGAAATGCTTTTTTTGCAGCAAACACATCAAAGTATCAAATATAAGGTGACATATGAAGTGAATTCATCATGAGTTTAATTATTGTGAACATGCAGATACTCACAGTGAGATGGACGTCCATCGCTGAGTGTTTCCGTCCTGCAACTTTACCTCAGACGTTTGTCTCAGACACCTAATTAGTTTGGTGTTTCTGCTGCTGCACCTCCTCCACCTGAATTAGTCATCAGTGTGTGTGTGTATGTGTGTGTGTGTGTGTGTGTGTGTCTACAGGGAGGGAGTGCTCAGATCCTTTATTCAGGTAAGAAATATCAATGCTGCTGTAAATGTACTGCTGGACTTTTATACTTTCTGCGCCTATTTTCCTGTTTATACTTTAACTTCAGTAACATGTTGAATGCAGGCCTTTGACTTATAACTGAGTATTTTTACAGTGTGATTTTAGTACTTTTAAAAGGATCTGAACACTTCCTTCACCACTGCCAATATGGATGTTTAAAACACTCAAAAAAGTAAACAGAAGTAAAATAAAATAAAATGGAATAAAATTGTACATTTCTCCCATTTTAAAAGATGTATTGTGCATATTTCTTAAAACATATATTGTAATCTTTCTATTCTGCATTTATGTTTTGTCAAAGTGGCTCGAAAAACGGACGACGATGCTGAATCCAGACGGCCTTGTAAGAGGCATCGCGCAAAACAAAGAAGCAGCAGAAGAACCTAACGAAAAAGAAGCGTATGGGGAGCTGACGCAGACCCAAGCAGAAGCCACTATCGCCGTAAAGCCACCCCCATTTTGTAGCAAAAACGCCTAAAATGACATACCCAAATTAAAGTGTCTGTAGCTTCTGAACTGACTACATGCATGCATGAGGTTTTGCCAGAAAGAAAACTCCCTGAAGTTTCTTGTGAAAGTGTCAGAAACACTCTAGGTGATACAGAGACAGAGTAATGGGCCTCTGAAGTCAGTAAAAAGTTGAAGATTTTGCCTAAAATAAAATCAAAAATGAGTTTCAGGATGAATAACTGTCTGTGGCTTCATCTGAGCAGGTAAATGACACTGTGGGGCTGTAGGCACACTATCAATGAACACTTGTGTCAAATTTGAAGAAGACTGCTCAAAGTATGACCATTCTACAGTGTTTTTACCATGAAAAGATCCAGGCGGAGCTCCAAATGACAAGTCGCTCACTCTGCTTCAAAACAGTGCTATCAGTGATCAAACAACACTCAGCCAGCTTCAAACATTGTACCTTATTGAAATCAGGTGTGATTATGATAGCTGATGTTGTTTATGACAGAAACACCATAAAATATCACCAAATAAAGCCATATGAAACATGAAAGTTATGATCCTACTTTCTAGACGGTATATCTCAGCCAAAAATAGTGGCAGGAGTGAGACTCTTACCTTTTATAAACCAGCTAAGTCCCCACTAACAGCTCCACATAAGATCGCGAATAATCCTTTAACTTTTCCCGTCGAAAAACAGCATGACATGACTTGTCACCACTCATCGTGATTTTGGACTTTGTGTGTTTAGGCTGCTCTGGTGCAAAGACATAAGAAATAAAAGAAAAAATGTTATTTTTGAAAAGTCGAGAGCTTCCTGAATCCGGCAATACCAAACATCACATGGTTTGATGACGTAGTGCGCCTGGGAGATACCATTTAAAAGGGGTAGGCTAATTTTGTCCACTTTACAGGAGTACCAGGGAAACAGTTTCTTGAGTTTTGCATTGCTTTTAATTTTATTTCCTCTTGGTATGTTTACGAAACAAACAACTAGGCAAATTCCTGTATATGAAAACTCTGCTTACTAATACACACCATTCTGATTCTGATGACACTGTGGGGACCTGAGACATCCGACCACATTGTGGGGACTCATCTGCATTATGTGGACCAAAGAGTCTGTCGAAACACGTTTTGAAAGTTTAATTTGGGGTTCAGATCTCAGGGTTGAGGTTAGAATTAGGTTTACATTAAGGTTAGGGTTCCAGGCTGGTGGATAAACTTTGTCAATGAAAGTCCCCGTAAGGTCGACTGGACCCTCTGGTCCTCACACTGCAAAAATGTAAAATGTCAACACAGATGCAATGAAATTTTTAAACATATCTCATTATTTTTTATTTCACATAAAGCAAAGAGTTCAGGATTCAGTCACGTTCAGTTGAGCTCATAGAAAATATTCACATCGACAGTTTTACACTCAGAAATAACTTAATCAATATTTCTTTTAATAAGTAACTTTAGAATTTTTTGGTTTAATATTCTGTTTTTTAATAACTGCTTTTTCTTGAGTCTTAGATAAAAGTATGTTTTTTCTATTTCTCAGTTTAGAAGAAAGTCTTCTCTGGGTTTTTTTCTTTGAGACTAAAACTGAAGTACCAGCAACAAAGTTTCTCAGATCAAAATTTAGGCTTTATTTTCAGAATTCCTTCTCAGGAATTTGGGATTTACACAGGTGTAATCCATCAAGAAATCAGTACTTTCCAAGAAATAAACTTCATGATAATGACTAAAAACCAAAACAGAAAGCTACTTAATTCTAGCCAGTGTAAGTCTAGACATTTTAAAGCATCGCCTGCCTGTGACCCCTTGTGACAAGCAGACAGCAATATTTTCTTTTCATTTTCACAGGCCTACAAACGTTTACAGCATTTCATGAGAAAAAAAAGTCAATATTAAGACATGATATTTAAGATACAATATTTAAGAAAATCCAGTAAACACAGAAAGCAGACATGTTTTTTTCTTATAACAATGATCATCCCGCTCCTCCCCTAACACACTTATCTTGCGACACATTTTGAGTCCTGACCCCCGGGTTCAGAATCACTTTCTTATAATGCAGGTAAGACATAAGAAGAAAAGGCAGTAAACAGAAGAACATAATGGGAGATATAGTATATATATATATGTATATGTAGTGTGTCTGATCTGAGCAACCTTTTTTTCCAATCACACAGAACAATCTATCCACAAAAGTGACTAACGTCGTAATAAAAAAAACAACTACACAAAAGCAGAATTGGTGAAATTCTGTTTCAGTTTTTCTGATTGTCACCTTTGTGTTAAAAAAGCAAATATTTCACATATTTGCATTTAATATTTTAATGTTTCTGTCATTTTATCTTTAAATGTGTGTCTATGTGTGTGTGCAGCGTCTGTAGAAGTGGAAGTAGTAGTCAGTGAAGCGCGTCCCCGCGTAGTAATGGTCGGTACTGCAGTCTGCTTGACCCTGAGGAGAAAGACATGTACAAACTTTTATTATATTACTTACATTAATAAAGTAAATACAACACAATAAAGGCTGTTGTGTGCCTGTAGATACATTCAGCAATGTTACCAAAAGTAAAGATCAAAGTAAAAAAGTAGATTTGTTTCCAACTGCAATAAAACTGATAGCTCATCCTCACTAACTAATAACATGATGATAAATACAATTTACAGCCTGTTTTAAATGTTTTTATGTCAATAAATCCAATTTAAAGACCAGAACCAACAATGTGTTAGTCCATCTCTCAGTAATTTATAATTTCCTGTCCGTTCATTCGTTCTTACTGAAGATGTAAATCTTTAAAAACATTATTATTATATTTTATAGGAAAAGACAGTTAATAATAAGAAAATAATAGAAACAAGGTGAAAAGAAATCAGTTTCTTACGGCCACTGTGGAGCGAAAGTGATACGAGCTGTGATAAAGACGAGCGACATGAAGAGGCCACTCATGTTCTCCCTGCAGAAACACACAGAGACCAAACCACAAAAATCAGCTTTACATTTATTCACAAAAAACCCAACAATATGTCACAGCATGTTTGTTTGAAGAATGTTACATGATAATGATTATTTTATTTTAAATTATAATTGTTTTGAATAATCATTTGGTGCTGGTTAAAAAAATGCTTGTAACATTTTCTTAAAGTGAAATGGCTTGTTCGGTCCAACCAATATTCCACACCTGAAACATATTCACTTCATTATCTCGTAAAAGAAAAATTAACAAAGTCCCACATTTCAGGGGATAGAAATGGGGGAATATTTGGTATTTATACTAAATAAACCACTTAATGCATTATCAGAAGAGTTGCAGATTATTTTTTGGTTGATTGATCATTTATTCATCAACTAGTAATTGCAGTTCTAGTACATACAGTAGCTTTAACTTTGCAAATAAAGTAAATTTGATTAAAGTTAAATAGAAAACTAAATAAAAAATGCCTCAAAATTGTGATTATGTATTTGTTTTGTCTTCTATTCAACCTTTATCAGCGGTGGAATGTATCGTAGTACTGTAGTTTTGTACAATTGATATACTTGAACTTGTATCTCCATTTGATTCTACTTTAAACTGTAACTACATCTCAGAGGTAAATACTGTACTTTTAACTCTACTACATTTATTTAATAACTTTAACTAATAATTACTTTGCAGATTCAGAACACTAAAACAAAAATATAAGAAACAAATAAACAATATTATTATAGATTAGAATATCTAGCAGTAATTAAAAATAATTCCACTTTCACCAGCTGTAACATTAAAGTGATGCCTATGCATAATGCATCATTAATTATAATCAAATAATATAATATATTACATTATTCTATTTACATAATGAGTACTTTTACTTGTGGTACTTTATACTTTTATTACTTTTACTTTTTGAATACAGGACTTTTATTTTTCCACTGCTGCTTTTACTTTAATTAAAGGATCAGAGTACTTCCTCCTCCTCTGCCATGTTTTGTGCTGTAACAGGTGTGTGACTTTATGATTGGTGTCCATGTCCTGGATTAGTGTGAGCGCAGCTGTGATTAGCATGTTGTCCTGATGTGAGGGAAACCCTGCCAGACATCCATTATTCATCAGAGTTTCCCCACACGTCCTAAATTATTAACTGTAATGGTAACTGAGTTGGTGAACTGGAACCTCACTGACCCTAAAACTGACACACATACACACAGTTGATCCCAGTATGTGCATGTGTGGTTTTCCATCATCCATCATGCACTGATGCCGTTAACCTCTTTGAATTCACAGCTCCATAAAATGGAGAAATGGGATAGTATATACTTTTTTTTATTGTTACAGACAGCAATATACTTTCAGTCATTTATAAAACACACAGAAGTCTGTATTGAAGTATTGGTTTGATGGATGTACTTTAATCCATAGATCATATGTTTTGCTGAGTGTTGTTTAAATAAAATATTTTTATCATTCTGAGTCACCATTTTCAGTAAGAGGAAAATACATTTTAAAATAATTTTAATTTGAATATTAATGCTTTTTGTTTTGTTTTATTTTTACACAACCCTTATTCTTTCATTTAACTACAGAAGCTTTCCTAATGCATCATTGTTTGTCTGAAATTTTCTAAATGCAAACTAAACATAGACAGGACTGTACACTCCACATATCTGGAACAAACTTACAGAAATGTTGAGAATCTTTCAAAACTGACTTCTTTTAAATCATGGCTTCATATTCTTCTGTTTGCCACTGGATTTTATTGAATTTGTCCAGTGGTGGAATAGGTTTTGATATCTGTCACTGAAGTAGTAATACCACAGTATAAAAATACTAGTAAAAATACAGAAGTAGCAGCATGAAAATTCTGTAGTATCAAAGTAATATGATTTGAAATCATTGTGTATTTATTCTATATACCTTGTTGGAATAATACCATAATGTATTTATGTAAACAACATGATTGTTGTCAGAGTAAAGCTAATCTTAATGACTTCATATACTATTGTGCAGTTTAAAGGAGTATAAAGTAGCAGAACATGGACAGCACTGAACTTGGGACTACTTATTAACATTTTGTACTGCACTGTTGTTTTTATTCTACTGTTTAATCTGACATTTTGTATTTTATTTGAATGTTCTATTTTACTTTGTGTTAATCCTTCTAACTCCTGTTTAAGTGTGTCCTTTAATGTTGCCTTGAGTTTATTTCCTATCCTCTCTTGTGTAAAGCACTCTGAATTGTCTTGTTGTTGAGAGGTAGTTTACAAATTGCCCTGAAAACAAACACCTGTACAAAAACTTGCATTGAATTAAACACAGAATAAAACTAACAAAATAATTTGAGTGAGATTAGAGAATTGAATCATTCCTGAGAATATTATATGTTCCTGTTTAACACTTCTTGCTCCAAACAAAAATCAGTGTAACTAAGAAATTCTTCCATGTGTTAATATTTTGCTTTCTACAACCTCATAATGAGTAACATTTTACATTAAATGGTGCATATTATAAATAAAGCTCGGAATGTAATCAATCAGCTGATCAACTGGTCATGTCAGTCATCATATTTACCTGTGTGTTTGATGGGTATCTGCTTCCAGTGACAGTGTCTATATCCAGCATAGCAGAGCAGGCCGTCGATTCATCAAGGCTGCACAGATGAACCACCAGCACCTCTGTGGAGCTACACAGAAATAAAAAATAAATAAAACGATACAAAAACATGTTTTATTTACTGTCAACAACTGAGAGGAATCAGCTTATCAAACCAAAAGCCTATTCTAAATGCTAACGTTCTAAGGTTAGCATAAGCTAGTCAGTGTGCTAATCAGCAATGTAAGCAACCTCACAGGTTATGCAACAGGATATTAGCTATTACTGCATCCCACTTCTAAAACTATAAATTATATGGTAATGTTGTTTACGATAAATTATATATATTTTTTTGGATTTTAATGACAAGAAATGTAAAACGTGTAAGTTGATGGATGCTGAGTTAGCCGAGTTATACATTTTGAATTCTACCAACTCAAAATAACCAAACATTAAATATTTTTTTAGTTTAATAATTTGGTAATAAAGTTTCCATTTCTAAACTCACATTAAGTAAATTATTTATTTCACTTTGAATTTGTCTGCTGTTGGACATTTTTAATTGTTAGCTAAGAAGCTGATATTTCTAAATGTTAAAAAAAAAACAAGAACAATCAAATGGTTAAAATCTGAAGTGATTTAAATTAGTTGTGGCCATTCAAACACTGTGCTGTCTAAATGCCTGCAGCTAGCTAACAAGTGATCAGGCTAGCTAACACACTGATGCGAATGGTTACATTTAAATATTAGGATCAATTAGCTGTTGTGCTAATTAGCTTTGTTAGCAACCACACAGGTCATGTGAGCAGATATTGGCTAATTAGGCTATTCTAATTCTAATAATAACAAATTATACGCATTTGAAATGTTTAGTTTGTATAATTTGTATTTTACTAACAAGGAACATTAAAAGTGTGAGTTGATTGGATGACGATTCATTAAACATTTCTCAGTTTCTTTACTTGATGATCGTTCTCATTCACCACAGATCCAAAATACAGTTATGATTTGTATGTGCTGTTGGACACATTTAATTGTTGTCATGTCTAAATGTTTTCATGGAGGTGTTTTGATTTTTACAGTCAGTCAGTACGTACTTCATGACCAGGGTGACTCTCATGTTGTCTGGGACAAACTGGCTGACGGGAATTCTGTAGGTGTATCTACCTGGCCTGAAGGAAACAGTGAGATCAAACAGTCAAATTCACAAACACTACTACTACATACACACTAACTGTATCTATTGTGATAAATTTAAAAAAAAAAAAAAGAAAAAAGGAGAGGTTTTAATTGATAATTTTGTGATTATGGCGTATTTTTCCTTTCTGTCTTTCTTCACTCACCCACATTCGTCTCTTAGACAGTATTTGCTGTCGATCACCTGCTGGTTCTCTTTGATCATTAAAGACTGTAAGGTCGTGTTCGTCCCTGAGAGAGAGAAAGAATTATAGAAATATATCACAGTCTCAGCTCAGTCTCTGTCCTCACTCTAACATAACATATCTTCAGTAGACAGAGATGGGCAAAAAAACATCAAAATGTATTTTGATACAAAATACCCCTCAAACAAATGTATCAAAATAAAATACAAAATACTGGTGCCAGAAAATGTATCAAAATAAAATACATTATTGTATTTTCAAATACAGAAAATACTTTTTTCTTTCTCTTTTTAGCAGCGACCCGCAGCTCTGTAGGTCACTCTGCACTCTTAACCCGAATTCGTTGACTTTACTCGCAAATCGCGTGGAAACCCGTTGCCTTATACCACTTTACTTTTTACATTAGCTAAAACTAAATAAGTCAAGTTGTATTAACATATAACCTTAATTTTATGCAGTAGACTTGATATTACATATTAGTAGTGTCTACTCAAAATCATTAGAAAAAATCTAATATGACTAGTTATTGCAACTTATCATTCATTACAATTAAATTAGCTTTTGATTTTTAAGATTGAATAAAAACATTGTTTCAATTAAATTGTATGAAAATGAAGAAATAATACATTTAAATGCTCCAATGCATTTTACTTAAAAAAAAAAAAAAAAGGCATGACATCAGCTCCAACTTGAGTCGGTCGGTCCACAAAGCTTTTTCGTGAATAACTCAAAAAGTCCTTGATCAAAAATGCTCAAAATTTACATGCTGCAAATAGAGACCACAAGTGACTATGCCAGAAAGAACAACCATGATTCATCCATTAATGGTGTGATAGAAGCAAATTTGGTTGCAGCTTTTGCAAATTTGCGCTTGTTTCATCAACAATTTGGTGTAGGCTGCCCTAAAATAATATTTATTGATTCAGATTTAGATTCAGACAACTTTATTGATCCCACGTGAGGCAATTAATTTGTAGCATACTCATCCCAAGCATCAACCACAACAACATACAATTTCCTATGTTATGCACAGTCCAGTAAAACAGACCACAAGGTCATTGAATGGCACATTGAATGGCCCAGGTTTAAAAAAAAACAAAACATATAGATAAAAATATTGGGGGAAAAAAGTCAAAATATTATTACATCCAATATTATAAGAATGTATAGCCTATTATTTTTGTTTTTTCGTCATTCGTGGAGAAAGTATTTTGAGTATTTTAAATACAAAATTACTCCACTCAAAAGTATTTTGTTACAAATTACATTTGCTTTTTATCAGCCTTATCAAATACAAATTACAAAATACTCAAATGTAATTGGATTACGTATTTTAAATACAAGTAATAGAAATATGCCCATCCCTGACTGTAGTATTCTATCAGGCTAGATTTTTGTTATTTATTAAAGTTTTGGATGCGTCCTCATACAGAATTACGTCAAATCACAAAAGTATAAATGTGACTAAAATGAGAAACTTCAGAAGTAAACCCCCACCTTTAGCTGATCTAAAGACATTAAGTAAAATCCAAGGTTACTCCCCACCTGTCAGTTACTGTCCGTCTCCTAACATCCATTCAGCTGAACTACCTGTAAAAGTGTCACTGTGCGTCTGTTTATGTGTTTATGAGGCTGATTGGGTTAAAGATGTTAAGAAGTGCACACTCACAGTCTTTGGCATTTTTCAGCTTCTGGTAAAGTTTTTCTCTTCTTTCCTCTGCAGATCAAAAACACACCAACCGTTACAGCAGAAGTCAGTGTTAGTACTGCAGGTAGTGTCATTCATCGCGTGCTTCAAACATGAATACACTGTATTTGGTGTGAAGTCTACATACGTCTGTTTATCTATTGCTTTCTTTCATTATTTTGAGTTCCTGTTTGTACTCGTGTGTGGACAGTGAGCTGTTGTTACCTGCAACATCAGAATTTTCCTCTGCAGGTGACTCAGTGGAGGTGATATTAGAGTCCGTGCTGCCCCCTGCTGGTGGAGTGCAGCAGTACACCTGTTCACAGTACAGCAGGTCGCAGAAGTCCACGTCTGGTGGCCAAGGGCCGGGAGGAGTGGACGGTTGGACTGGTAGAGAAAGTGAGGGTTACCATTTTAACCTTCTATTTATTGATTATTTCACCAAAGGGTCATGTGGAAAAATAAAATACTACTTTCTGTCAAGATCAATATTTGCAGGGTGAAAACAAGCTAGCAGGAGTCTAGTTGTATGTTTACATGCTCACTCGATATTTAATATTACTTTAGACTCTGGATTATCCATGTTAACAGGACACTGAATAATAATTATTCAGAGGTGAACGTAAACACAGTCAGCATATGTTACCTGTGCTGCTCCAGGCTGTGGTCTGCGGAGGAACCACGCTGCCGTTACTAGCAGACAAAAACAACATTTAGCACAAACATGACCACGCCATAAAGGTTGCAGGCAGAGTTTGAGACAATAACTACGAAGCTAACAACATTTTGGCAACAGGATACAGCATTAAAATATCAGAATGCATCATTGGTTTATCATTGTTTTCCAAAGTGGTTGCTTCAAAACTACAAGGGTGTTACAGGTGGTTGCAGTGCAGAGAGTCAGAGTTTACTCGAATGTTACTAGGTGGTTGTTAGAAGACTGAACGTCATTACTCAGAGGTTACTGCAGGAATACTAATGGTAGGATGTTACTTCAAGGGGCCCTGTTTAGACGACAATGGTTTCTCCAAAAACAGAAGTCTGTCCTTTGCGTTTTAGAAAACTTCCGCATTTATACGACGACGTTACTGAAACGATCTCTGTTCACACAGAGCCGCAAAATGGAGTAAGGTAAAGCTGCAGTACCGGAGGCTGCAGTTTCAGGACCACAGTTTTAGGACCGTTTAATTTTCCGGGCGGAGGCTGCAATCTGAAGCTTATTTTTAGTTTTTTGCTATACCCAAATACGACTTTCTTATTAAATAGTTATAATCAGTGTTGGGCAGTAACGCGTCATTTGATTGATGAAGCCCAGGTAACTAATCCAATCCATTTTATTTATAAAGCACAATTTAAATAAACACAAAGGTTTCCAAAGTGCTGTACAGTAAAATAAACACAATAAAACATTATAAAAAGACAAAATACTACATAAAATCAACAACCTACGTGGTGTTAAAAGCCAAAGAAAAGAGGTGCGTTTTAAGAAGAGTTTTAAACTTAGACAGTGAGGAGGCCTGTCTAATGTGCAGCAGCAGTTCATTCCACAATTTTGGAGCTGCAACCAAAAACGCTCGGCCCCCTCTGAGCTTCAGCCTAGTTTTGGGAACCCTCAGGAGCAGCTGGTCAGCTGACCTGAGAGATCGGCTGGGTGTGTAGGGGTGCAGAAGCTCAGAGAGGTACGCTGGGGCAAGACCATTTAGAGATTTAAAAGCAAATAAAAGAATTTTAAAATGAATTCTAAAATGGACGGGTAGCAAGTGGAGTGAAGCTAAAATCAGTGAAATGTGCTCAAACTTTCTTGTGCCAGTTAAAAGACGTGCAAACTAAACTATACATTACCATCGCTGGTCCTCTCCGCTCCTCTCACCCACACTTGAGCATCCGTCCAGGGGGGGGGGGGCACGGAGGTCAGGCCGGGCAGACCAACACTGTGTATCCCAGAACGGGTGCTCAAGTGTGGGTGAGAGGAGCGGAGAGGTGACGAGGTGGAGTTGCCACAGTAGATCTACACTTTGCTGGAAAAGTGTTGATAAATCAACAGGCTGAGCAGCACAAACAGAGCTCGGCATGTTGTTGTGATGGTTGACTTTCTCGTACATGCCTAGTGACTGGAACCGTAATGAGCATGTGCGAAAAGTCTCTGTTTTTAGAGGGACTGCATATTGCCAGTTTACATGACAACAGAGACGGTGCTGTTTCCAAAAAAATTGCACTCTGGAACCTGTTTTCAAAACGTTGCGTTGTCAGGCACCCAAAACGCTGCTGTCTTGTAAATGATCGGCCAAAACGTAACTGAAGTTCACTGTTTTCAGTTGAAATCATTGTCGTATAAACGGGACCTAAGCGACTGCTAAGGTGTTATTTGGGGGTAGTTAAGCAATTCTAAAGGCTGGGTGTTACTAGGTGTCGTGGTTACTAGGGCGTCACTAGGTCATTGTTAGGTAGGCTAGTTATCAGGTGATTGTTAATGGAGTGTATGTAAGTTGAGTGTTTCTCTGAGGCAACAAAGGGAATTCCAATAGTCCAACACTTTTTATGGTTGTAAGGGTATCATGTTTTTCCCTACATGCTATTTGGTGATTGAGGCTTTAATGAGTAAATAAAAATGGTGTTTCTTAATACAATAAAAAGACTTGGTTGTTTACCTGATGCCGGGAAAGAGGTCATAGTCGTCCTCCCTCAAATTCAGTAGGTAGAGAGCAGTGATAGAGATGACGCTGCACATACAAACACACAAGTTGATATTTATCTTTCTCAATTCAACGTCTTATGTCTAGGTAGTAAAATCAGAAAGTGACAGCATGCCTCACCAGAAAGCCATGGTGGCCAGCAGGGTGAAGACGCTGGCCTGGAAGACTTTATGCTGCAGACAGCTGCTGTACTTCTGACTCCAGCCTTCCTTCTGAACCTTCCCAGTCTTACATGTGTCAGGACCCGGTGTCATCGACACACTGCTGGCTTTCCTGGGTATCCTGTTGGAGATTACACAACAAGTCCAGTTTTAACTTGAAATCAGTGGATATTTTTCGTTTACCAACTGTTACAAATACAGTGCATCACTTTCACATTTTAAAAACATTCTTACACGTCAACACAGCTCGTCTCATAAGCTTACACAAGTCAAACAGTCCAGTTTTATAAGGAGCTTCAAGTAGTAATTAAACCAATCACAATCTGTGGCCTTGAGCGCACATCAGCTGTGTTTTGTAAAGGCATGAACCTGCTGTACTTCAACCTGCCTCGATTAGTCATTGACGGCATTTCCCACAATACCTTTCAACATGAAACATACAAAGCGCAAAACCACAGCACAGCACTTTGTGACACTTCACGTCATAATTTCTTTTTGCTGCAGTGAGTCATTTGACGTCTTTTAACTTTGCAGCTCTTCATTCATTCACACACAAACACCCAGCAGTCCTCAGAGACTCAGTCGTCCTTGAACTGTGATTTGCATTGATGTGCTGATAACATGCTAATGCCGCTCTTATGTAACACACACACACACACACACACACACACTTCATTAGTACTTTTCCACGGTGCTGTATAGTGCCTAAGTTTGCAGTCGCAAGTTTGCAAGTAATTTTTTAAAGCAAGAAAATTGTGTCTGAAGATTTATTGAGAATCATAAAAAATTATGAACTGTAGATGATTGATGTCGTAACTAGAGGAGCATTTGATGAGCACACACCTCCAACAAGGCCAAATGTCCTCTCTCTAAATGTTAAGGAAAGTAATAAACATCTGGATCTGCTCCAAGATGCAATGGGTTCCTCTTGGCCCATGCTACACTCTTCCACCGAGTTTTATGAAAACTGGGCAGGTAGTTTTTCTGATTGGATGAATGGATGAATGGATGAAAGTACCCAGTGGAGCGCAGGCTGCCGGTCAGACTCTTCAACTTGGCCAGTCGGCGGCTCCAGACCTCCAGCTCTTTGATTCGAGAGTCCAGGTTGTCTGTGAGCTTCGACAGCTGCTGCACCGCTCCAACGTTCTCCATGAAGATCTGCTCCTGGAGGAGGAGGAGGAGGAGGAGGAGGGACAACAACATCAGATCTCAAATGTTTGGTCGTGTGCTTCTGGCTAGGACTCACGGGAGCTGTAGGCATTCAATCTTAACAAATAAACCTTTGTCTTTAGTAGAGAGAGAAAGCACCAAAATATTGTGATTTTCAATCTAAAAGAAATCTTTCAAACGATTAGTCGACTGAAATGATTTTGGTTGATCGTCAGATAATCAATGGGCAACATTTCTGATAATCAGTTGAACTGTTTCAGTCATTTATGGAGCAAAAAGTACAAAACATCTGCTGCTTCCAGCTTTGAAAGATTTTCTGATTTTCTCTTGTAAGTTCTGGACTGTTGCTGCGACAAAGCAAGATATTTGAAGACAAAAAAGATAAAAAAGAACAAACAAAAATGAAAACCAGGGGTGTAGATTTTTCTCTTTGTGATAGGAGACATGAAGCAGGGGGTTTGGGGATCCTCCCACAAGACATTTTGTGCATCAAACACTTAATTTCTTGCATTGTGGTCAATTTTTCTGCATCAATTTACGGTGGAAATGTCCCAGTACTTCCCGTCTCAACCACGCATAGTTGCTTCATCTTCTTTCCATTTTATGGCAGATGCAACTGTTGCTCTTGAGGTTGCATATTGCCACCAACTACTTTACCAAAGGTGTTGTTGCGTCTACGAGTTTTGCACTCGCAGTTAGTCAAAAATAAAAGTGCTCTGCTAATTTTATGTTTTAACTGATTTGAAGGCATCCTAAAAGACAAAAAACCTGTTGGTTAAAGTTAAATCTTCAACATAACAACAACATTAAAGATAAACATAACAACGTCTGGAGTCAGGAAGAAAAGAAGAAGAGGAGATTACTTTGTCCACCATGAGGAAGTTTTCAATCGTCTCTCCGTCAGAACAGGAAACGTCTCCGACCTCCATCACGGCTGATGGCAGCAGCTCCTTCACCTCCTGAGCTATTATACCTGAAACACCATGTGATCATGTGAGTATGATGCATTCACTGCCCTGCAGATAAATTACAGCTAGCCAGTTTTATAATACCGTCATACCTGTCTGGTGGGTGTGGTCTATTCCCATGACGGAGGCAAACTCTGGTTTATAATCAAACTCAACTAATCTCATCTGAGTGATTCTCTTCAGCTGCTGCTCAGAGTCAACCTGACAGACAAACATTTAAATACACAGTCAGGAAACTACATTTGGGATATTTTTGCACTACCACTAGGGGGCAGCAAAGTGTTCGATGTTCGTGACTAACAAATAACCAAACTGGTTGTCATTTAGCGACCTGTTGCTGTTTTTCCTGCCGGGATAGCACCACGAAAAGTTGCTGTTCTTTACCAAGACTTAGCTGTGTTCAGGTAGTTACAAGTTATCAAACAATCAATAGAAGAAAAGCATCACATTACTTTATGTTCAGGAAATTAGTCAGAGGAGGTGTTGAGTGCTGCAAAGCGAAGGTTGGATGTCATCGATTGGTTGCAGCAGCTCTTGCTAAATTAGTCCAATGTCATATTTCATCAAAATGTAATTATCCACTTTGATGTTTATTTCATTTAAGTCGTCGTACCTCCTGGATGTTCTCTTTGGCACGGCGGTCTGATGGCTGCATGACGGCGCCCATCACCTTGGCGTTACCACAGACCACTAATGCCTCATCAGGGGAGTCGGTGTTGATGCCCACTCGTCCCTGACAGACCACGGCGTCCTGCATCGCCCCACGCTGCCACAGGGCGTCCCCGTCCATCTCAAACTGACCAGGGTTAGAGGCCTGCGGAGGGAGATGATGCTGCATGTGAGACTGATGACAGTTTTACCAGTGGGACAGAGATGTTTGTGTCATTGTTCACACGTGTTGCCTTATTGATTCACGTTATTGATTAAAGTCTGTTGTTACCCTGATGATGATTCTCTCCGACACCAGAGCTGTGAGGAGGAACGTCTCGTCTCCTCCCACTGAAGCGTACAGACCAACCACCATCTGAAAATATCTACAGACAAACAAACGTTAGCATGTAGCCCTGACTGTTCATTCATTCATTACGTCATTCATTCATAACCTCACTCACACACCTCTGGTCAGGGTTGGGTTTGCCTTTCTTCCTCATGTTGTTGGACGTCGTCTCGCTGAAGTGCAGTCGTCCGAGCGTTACCTTAGTGATTTTGCCGCTGGGCAGACTGACCCTGAAGGATCAGAGGTTATTGTTTGAAAAATATTTCATTACATTTTTGTGCTATTATATTTATTTTTTAAATGTATAACGTAGAAAATACTGAAAAGAAAAGTTACACATGAACCACGTCAAATTCCTGTGCTGACTGATGGTGTCAGAAAGCAGCGAGAATACGCTCATCACTGCCCCCTGTGGCCACTGAGGTAAAGACACACAGCAACCTCTGACAGCTATTGTTGCTATTATCCAATCATAAGAGGGCACAGCAGGTGTGCTATGGAAAGGAGCTTCAATGCTTCATGTCTTATCTTCTTTAGCCAAGGATAAACTGGACCATCCTTGACCAAGGGAAGGAACATCATGCCGTGGCACAATTTCTTGCAGCAGCAACATTTACAGTGACACGCGTCAATAACATCGTCATCATTATGTGACCTTGTGTAGGCAAAGTTGGACTTTCTTAGCACGGTGGTTGTGTTTTCTTAAGTCCTGATGAATTCTTCATCACATCTTTCCTTGACCTCTTGATGTTTTCCATTGAGGTCAAGGAAAAATGTTTACGAAAAGACATACAATGTTTTTCTCTTCTGCTACAGCCTAGTCAAGTATTGAATTTCTCCATATGCATTTTCATCATTTCTGTGTTTTCTGGTGAGGATGAAGCCTTACCTTTGACATGTGGCTATAGTATAGCCTCATTTTTTAGCTAACTCATGGAGGTAGCATTAGCTTAGTTTTCATTTCGGCCCTCAAAAATGTTCTCTTAGACTAGAAGCGTGATGTTGCTTTTGTTTCACTCTGTTTGAAATTAAGGACCCCTTCTTTGAAAAATGTGTTTTGATTGTAAAATGCAACTCCAAACCTGTGTCCCACAGAGTTCATGGGCCAGTCCCAAATAGGGTTAAACACGTGTATATTTGAGCTAGCAGCTGGTGCATGATGGGTGAAGGGATGCTTTGTACGTTATCTACCTGACAGGGTGGAAGGGTTTCTTGCTGCGGTCGGGCTGAGACTGCTCAATGGTCACCTGGTGGCTCGGAGACTCCAGCTGTGAAGAGAAAGGTACCACAGAGGAGTTACCGAACGACCCCTACTGGTTTTCCACAACATTCATTGGCCTTTCAGATTCTCTGGCAACCAAAGTGGCTCAACGTGCATGAGAACAAACTGCAAAGAGTCTCACATAGAGACTCCAGAGTCTGGTGCACTTCGTCGACACTAGATTTTTTACCCTGACACCTCCACTGAGTTCAGGACTTTTGAGAATCTTGTTGCTCAGCAA
This sequence comes from Epinephelus awoara, assembly GCA_035609425.1. Taxonomy (NCBI): domain Eukaryota; kingdom Metazoa; phylum Chordata; class Actinopteri; order Perciformes; family Serranidae; genus Epinephelus; species Epinephelus awoara. The sequence continues at coordinate 2,385,279 of CM069316.1, read as the reverse complement.
GTAGCTGTTGTGCTAACTACTGCTGGGCTGGCAACTCCAGTGTTTACGCTAAGAAAGACTAAACATATCCTCTGTTCTGACCCTGTTCTGATCTTCAATGATTCTGCATTTTGGGAATTGTACCATTTTTCAATCAAAGTTTGTGATGCCCATTTAGTTTGGTCACACAGTGTGGACAGAAGTTATGGAAGTCTTGTACAAACCTTGATCCCAAACACTTTTATCAGGAAGTGGTCGACCTGCTGCGGCCCGCTTAACGTTCTGACGTATTGTGGCTCTGCAGCCACGCCGATGTGAACAGTGACCTGGAAGTGGTTCTTCTTCTGGCAGACGAAGGCCTCGTCAGCTGCAGAGTAGTTGAAGCCTTTATCTGTGTCGACGTGGTAGGCAGGAGGGGACCTGGAAATGTAGGGTCAGGTGTGAGGGTGCTGCTGTCAGTTAGTCCGTCCAGTTCTTTGGTCTGGAGCAAAGTCTCTCAACGAGCACTCGTCAGATTTAAAATTAAATCACTGATCCAGCTGGTTTCATACTCACATTGTCTGGTAGCTGCTGTCGTACAAAGTGCTCCAATGTTCTGGTCTGTACTGTTCCCAGGTCAGCAGCTGGTAGGATCCCAAACCACCTACACTGTTTCCTACACTGCCGCCTTGAGTTGCGTCACTTTCATTGCAGTAAGCCTTGATTCCTGTTGATGGCTCCTCAGACTCAGACTCAGATCTCCTCCTCTTTTTACTCTCTGAGGAGCTGCAGCAGGAGGAGACAGACAGATTTCAGGCCACACCTCAAATTACTGACTAAGTTACCATTTTTATCCCCATCTGAATCCGAAAGGTAGTTTTTACCTCTCCATGTCAAGTGTAAATAAACCAGGAAGTGTGATAATTGGCCATAATCTGTTGACCTCAGAAGATAATTCTGATTTCACAACACTGACAGGGCTGAGGCTCTACTTACCAGACGTGTAGCGTGGAGGCGGAGCCCAGCTGACAGGTTGAAGGGGGCGTGGATACATGTGGGACCACACCTGGACCAGTGCAGGGTGTGGCGTAGCTGTTTGAGGGGGGCACTGGTGGGGAAGGAGGTGTGGGAGGTGTGTAAGCCTGCAAGCAGCTCTCTGGACTCAGGTAGTGTGTGTGTTCAGGTAGATGGCGCGTGTGCTGGTGTAGGGGGGCAGGTGGAGCGGACACCTGGTGAGTTTGTTGGTGCAAGGGGGCAGGTGGAGGGGGCGGGGCAGGTGAGGTCCCAGACTTGATGTAAGTGTTTGTGAGGCCCAAACTGTGGAGCTGTTCGTGGGTCAGCAGCTCATGGTGGGCGGGGACGGGGCCTCGGCTCTTAAAGCGACAGGACGATGAGGGGGCAGACCGCTGAGTTGGCTGGAACACTTCCTGGGTGTTCTGCTGGTTGGACCAATAGGGCGCTTCATAGTGGAAGTCTGCCAATCAGAGAATAACATTATATTACCAAACAGTTTCACCGGATTAGCTTTCAGTAAACCTTAATATGTGAACTGAGCTGATGAAAAATTGTAAACCAGCTTGAGCTACTTTGACTGGCTAGCCATGCTACTGGTTAGCTCGCTAGCCACACCAGCTTGCCTCTTGAGTACTTTGCTTGCAGTACTTCCTGTTGGTGTGCTACATTTGAACTGGGAAATTTCAACTGGATGACCCCCCTGAGGTCAGATATCCAACTCAGAATGTCAGAAGAACTTCATCAACCTCAACCTAAAAATCCAAGATGGCTGCTACGTGCAGCAACAGTAGTAAAAGCTATAGTAATATACAGTTTATTGGCACTTATGTTTCATATGCATCCCATTAAATCACACTACTGTCCAACTTCTATCAACGGACGTATTGCTGCAGTGTTTGAATGCACAAAATACACTTGAATGTGTTGTTATCAACTTGTTTTGCTAACATGGCTAACAATGGCTAACATAGCTAAAACGGGTATTGTCTCATTTTCAGACTTGTTTTATTGGAGAGCGTCAGTGGGTGGGATGTCATTCCCAGATCTGATTTTTCGAGGTAAATGCAGCGCAGCTTTTATAATTTTGACCTTAAACAATCTCACCTGGTGACTTCGAGGTTTCAGGCTAATTACAAGAGTTTCTTGATAAAAATCAACAGAACCATGTGAGCTACAAATGTACTTTAAATACTGTAAATGAAATAATACAATAAAAACAACCATTTTCTAGTTGCTGAGTATTTTATGGTCCTTTTTTTGTGCCATCTACAGTCCAGTAGGTTTTACTGCCGCAGGATTAGAGTAACGTCACTTGAGTGCCAAAGTCTTAATAACTGAAGTTTTTCAACTTCCAAAAAAGAAAATCCTGTTTAATGAGAACTCTTGTTGCAGTCAATGTAGTTGTTATGTCAACGTTTGTACTTGAATAATGTTCCTCTACTGCCACCTAGTGGTTGGATCAGGTTACTTCCTGTTCTGGAGACGTAAATAGAGGAACCTCACTGTGTTGAGAGATGGCCACATGATGCTTTGTAAGAGAGCTACAGCTCATAATTAAAGCGCAACAGTGGTCACTGAACACTACCTGGTATCTGTGGAGGTGAACAGGCCTCTGAGCTCGAGTCAGGAGGAGACTCAGGGAGCATGCTGGGAAAACAAACAAACACACAAACATATCACACATTTTGGGTTTTTGATCAAATGTGTTTTATATTGTTTTAATGTGATCAATTCTTTCTGCAGACAAATTTCTGTATTTACAATCTTCACTCAACTGATAACCAACTAGGTCAATGCTGTTTGTGTGTGTGTTGTATAACAGTGTGTTTTCGGGAATGACAGAGACCATCATCACTACTTCTACTTCCTCCTCTACAAGTTTTTTTTTTTCCTTAATTCACATTTTACATTTTGTTACATACTGTTTTCCACATTCAATATTGTTAACAACTTAAAAGTTCAACACTTATTTTACTAAGGAGGAAAAACAGTATAAATGTAGAAAGTCAGATGTTAAAATCAGGAATCTTGTGTGAATCTTACAAACTGTTGGGGTCCATGTCATTGCTGAGGTACTGCTCCAGGATGCTCGTGTCCACTGCGACAGAACTGTCCAACACACCACTCACATCCTGACCTGCACACACACACACACACACACACACACACACACACACACACACACACACACACACACACACACACACACACGATTATCAACTGTTCTTACCTTAACAACCAGAAGAAGATAAGCTAATAGATAACACACTATACGTGGCCTGTTAACCTGCTTTGTATTTTTAGAGTCAGAAGAAGAGTTTGTACGACTTTGGATGTTTCAAATGTATTAACTATTATAAAGTAGATAATAATAATATTTTGGATCAATTGTACTATAAGAGTGTTTTTTTAAATTCATTTTTTCCAGGCATAATCTTTTTTTCAAAGAAATGCTACTCAAGAGTTTCTGGAGACTTCCAAGAACCCCTGGATCCTTATTAAGAACCAATAAAACCTCCTCCAAAACCTCTTGAAACTTTCCCTCAATGAACATGAATGTTCTCAAAGACCACCAGAAACACCCACAACTTAAAATTTCATATAAACCCAAAGAATCCCCTTAAGATAAACTTTATCTTCTGCGAGGATTCCTGGAACCTGGTACCTCAACACAAGGATCACTATTACTGACACTATGACACCTTGAGGACAACTTGAATCTCCTTAAGAACCCCTCAACCCTTCTTAAGGACCAGTAGAAACTTCAATAAAATTACTGGAATCTCCGTAAAGACCACTTGAACCTCTTCAAGGAACGGTGGAACCTCCCTTTCCCATGATCATTAGAACTACCTTAAGGACATCCTCAAAGGTTCCTGGAATGTCCTTTTCAAGGACGACTAGAGTCACTCAAAACTCCTTAAGGAGGACTACTTAAACTTTCTCAATGACCCCTGGAACCTTCTCCTCAACAACCACCTAAAGAACCACTGGATCCTTCTCTCGGACCCATGGTGCTTCCTCAGTAATCTTTATAAACAGATATCTGCGTCTATATGCAGAGTGTGTAGGCAGCGGTACAAGATTTTGGCATCAAAAGTGTTCCGGTTTCTGTTTGTAGTCCGAGTAGTATTGACGAATCACATTTGAGCAGCAGGCAAACAGTCTGTGTAGAGAGGAGGAACGCATTGGCCGAAATGCAATCTCAGAACACATCGACTATCATCTGACAACAATGTAGCTTTTTATTACCTTTTTTAGAAAATGTATCCGCATTCATATCCAGATACACGTATGTTCATAAAGTTTAGCCAAAATGACCAGTTCATGGAACAGAACTCTCGGCCCGCGTATATTTGCTGGCTACACTTGAACCCCTGAATTACTGGCCGATGCCCCCTGAGGCTAACTGTTGTAAGACCCATGTTCAGTGAGCTCTGAGACCTCCTCAGTGACAACAATGACTTAACTACTTGAACCTTCTTAACTACCTCCGAACTCTTATAGAACTTTAAAAAACACCATGAATCCGAAGGACCAAGCACCTCCTAACTTCACAAGATAGATCAGAGAGTCTATGTGTTTCCTCAAACTTCAGGAAATAAGATAAATTTTTACAGACACCTTGCAAAAATTTAGGATGATCTGGACCCCTTTTTAGAATATTATAAGTGTTTACAAGTACCATTTAATGAGGTTGATGAGCAAGGCATTGAACCTCCCCGAGAACAGCTAGAACTTAATCAACCTGGAACCTTCTTAAAGACCACTTCAACCTTTTTGAGGATGACTGACACCAGCTCAGCGATGACTAGAACATCTCAAAGACAACTTGAATGTCCTCAAGGACATTTAGATCCTATTCATGGACCCCTGGATTGTCCTGTTTAAGGACCGATAGAAACTTCTCAAGACGTCCCACCAAGGTTCACAAGGACTACCTATCCCCCAAAGATCAATATACATACATACATATATATATATATATGTGTGTGTGTGTGTGTGTGTGTATGTGTGTGTGTCTTTGAACTTTGGTGCAATCTAGTGAACCAGCCCGTTTCTGTTTCAGACCCACAGAAATCAAAGATGTTTCCTCAATGAACAACAGATGTAAACAGCAGTAGGAAGATGGCGGATCACAATGATCACCTGCAAACTTTGGTTTTGTTATTACAGATATTTGTTTTATCCGCAAAAAAGCATGGACCAACTATTAATAAGACCACTGCATGCTCTTTTTTTCAGATGATTTCTTACTTGATGTCCCTGTTGTTGCCTACTCAATCCCTTCTCTCTAACCTATAGAATATGACCTGCCACTGATGTCAATAGTTTGTGCCTGAGGTCAAGGAAAACCTGCTCATTTGGTTCCAGCTGGGAGCAGTGGAAAATGTCCTGAACTGCCCTCTTCAAGGACCAACAGAACTTTGTCCAGCAGCTCCCAAGGTCCATAAGAGCCACCTGTGCCTGAAGGACCACTTAAACATCCTCAGAGCACATAATGGTGGACACAATGAGACTGATGAGAGGTAACAGCTCACCACTGAAGAACTGCTGCAGCGCCTCGTTCTCTCCCAGCACCTGGAGCGGCAGCCGTCCTGCTCTGGGATCCATGCTGACCAGCAGGGGGCGCTGCAGCCGGGGAGTGAGGAGGTATCAGGAGGGCCCCTGCTGGAGCTGCTGCTGCTGCTGCTGCTGCTGCTGCTGCTGCTGCTGGAGGGCTGAGGACAGACACTGAACAGATTAATATATGTTCTTAACATTAAAGAGCATTTTGAAATAACTAAACATAGAACGATTCATTCTGAACAACAAAACAGAAGAGTCAACAGTGTCCTACAGCCAGTGGTGCAAAGTAACTAAATATTTTTACTCAAATATTGTACTTAAGTGCCATTTTGAGGTTTTTAAAGCTTCAGTTACTTTTCAAACTAAGATTTTACATTTAAAAAGTTAAGCTATGACATTTTGTTGAAGATTAAACCAGTTTGTCCGTCCTGTAACATCTCAGCACAACTTTGTTCCTCTCCCACTGATCATCTCACGACCCCTCAGATTTACGTTGTGACCCTCTGGAGGGCCCCGACCCCTCAGGTTGGGAACCACTGGACTAAACTACCAAACCTCACTGTGTAAGGTGATTAAAAGCAGCTCCACTGACCTCGACCTGTGCATTCAGTCAGCAGAATTAATAATTTAAAATATAAAAATATATTTTATTTCACCGTACATTTTGATGTCATGTACTTTTACTTGTAATAGATTACTTAAACATCACAGTACTGGTTCTTTTACGTCAGTAAAGGATCTGAGTGCTTCCTCACTTATGAGATTGCCGGGGTCATGAAGGACGGGTTTATGATGATGAAATAATAATCATGTCTGATACTGATGAGTTCAAGGTTAAAACATGTGACACAAAGAAACCTCTCAGATACACACAGACATATAATTCATTCTTAATTTCCTAATAGCTTCCAAACAGATCTGTGATGCGTCAACAGCTGCAAAAATAATAATAATAATAATTTAAAAAAAATAATAAAAATAGCTGCAGGGAAACTGAGACAGACTGTGCAAAAATAAATTTAAACAAATTAAGTTCCCAAAATTTATATTTACAGAAGTTAAAATTAATTTCCTGTTTTCTAAAATAAAGTTTAGCTGTTTTTAAGAAAACTCCTTTAAAAAGCAGCTGCCACCTAAACTGTGACTCAACTATGTGACCATATTATTATTTTTATATATTTTATATATATATATATATATATATATATATACATATATATATATATATATATATATATATATATATATATATACATATATATATATATATATATATATTTTTTTTTTTTTTTTCTTTGTGATGAGCACCAAAGTAATTTCCAGCAAACTTTCAGGAGTATTTTTAGGAAATAGCAGGATCCCAGTGCAGTATTTAATATGAGTAACATAAAATTAGTGTTAAATCTTAGTCTGGAGGTCAAAGGTCAAACCAACAGAGCTTTATTTTACTTTATTGTCCGGAGGGAATCTCAGAGTTTCCATAAACATCATATCAGGCTGAATTTTGGAGGAAAGAAATGCGCAGATAATTTCCAATTTTTCCATTTGATGGTAATGTGAAGCAGCGGCTTTAAAAACATGTAGTCTTGGGTTTTAAATTCTTGACATCGTGCAGCTTCAGTGAACATCTGATAAAGAAAGGTTTCTATGACTTTAAAGCTACTTATCAGAAAATTTAAGGGGGAAATTAAGTTTATGAAGCTGGAGGCTGACTGAATAAAACATCATTTAATTCTCATTATGACCAACTTATTTATTTTTCCAACAAAGAAAGACACAATACCTGGTGGAGGCTTAACCTCTGACTCATTTTTTTTTTTTTCCAGATATAGGTCCCCGTTACTTTAATTTCCCCTTAAATTTCCAGCTTAGTAGTTTTAATTTTCATTTAATAAGTTTATTAGTGTAACCTTAGTGAAGAATAAACTGGATTTAAATCGCGCTATAATTCTGATGCATCGTTTTATGTAGGATGAACAACTTTTAGAAAATGGAAAAATAGAAGTTTAGTTCGCATTAATACAACAGCATGAAAAAAGTGAAAGTGATGTTTGTGTGAGATCAAGAAGCTGCAGGTTTATACAACAAATTAAAAACATAATGAAAAGCATGAACGTAAATGTTACACAAGCGTCCACTGATGTTTTGTCCATGTAAACAGACTTCTTCAGGAGGCAACAGGAGCTCCATCAAATATGCCAAGGCCTTTTTTCTTTTGACATTATCTCCAAACTCATCTGGATCATCACATTTATATTTTCACATCTGGTTCTCTATCGTCTGTTTTTGACACCAGGTTACAACAAACTGATAATCTGATAATGTGTTCAGAGCATTTACAGATCTCAGCTGAACGTGCCTCGACAGTTTTTTTGTACATTAATTTTATTTCTTAAATTTAATTTCCAATTTATTTTTCTATCCTGGTCTTTGGTTTTATTCATATTTAATATTTGTTTGGGGTTTAAAGCATTCTACAGTTGTGTGAAGAAAAGCGCAAAACTAAAAACGTTTATTATTGTTGTATTGGAATTTTAAGGTTTTGTTATTAACATTAAGTCATGTCGTTAATGGTGCACATAAAACCAGTATTTTTCAGTATTTATTTGGGGATTAGTACCTCAGGAAAGTTACTAACATCTTGCACAAATAAAAACAAAATATTGAGGATGTTTTATAAGTTTATTCCGACATGATTTGATTTTACCTGATTAAATCTGACGCCTTTTAAGCTCTATAAAAATACATTAATTAGCAATGGGGCGTTGGATTAATTAAAGTATTGTGTATAAAAATGATGATACAACAGTATATATTTTATATTCTGTCTTATTTTATTCTGAAGGCTTCATTTGCAAAAATTATTTTCCTAAATCATGTTTTTGTGTGTCCAAGCCAGGGGATATCAGTCAAACCAGTACTGGTTGTATTAATAAGATATTTTTAATTATTATTTCTTTCATTTGTCAAAAGAATATCAGCAGCAGCTGGTTTATTCATTGTAAGAATAGCTCTCACCTGTTTTTGCAAATGAGCTCTGCTTTATTTCTGTATATGACAAATAAAGATCTCTGGAAACTTGTTTTTAAGTATCTTTTTAAATTTTACCAAATATATGTAATTTATTAAATTAGTAGAACGTTTTCTGATTTAAATTAAATAATATTTGATCAAAGAAGAAATGTTTAAAAATCCTAAAAGTATGGCCACAGATTTCACGCTCCAGTCTTGAGTCCCGGCCCGGTGTGTTCCTGCAGTTGTTGCCTCATTGTCCTTTAAAATGTTTATGTCTCGTAAAATCTAAAATCAGCTCAGGAGGAACATCATGTCCCAGAGAAGGTGCACTCACTGTAATCACTGCACTTCTGGATTATATATTGTTTTTGTTTTGCCAAGTCTTATTTTAAAGCCACATATAAAAATCGACAAATTTGGGTTTTTCTAACTGAATTTAGTTTTTCTAACTGACTTTCTAACTGACCTGAAAACACCTGAGCCACAACATGGAGGATGAAGTTAACTCTTTGTTTCTGTGTCTAATGATCTGATTTCTGGTGTTAAACACACGCAGCAGCTCAGACCTGCTCGACACAAACAGCAGCAGACATATTTGTTCAAACACACCTGTCGGCCTCTCCAAGATGGCCTCCTGTCGTCGATGATCTCAGAGTTTATCCAAGCTGCTCGTCCTCAGGTACAATCCATCTGTGGTCAGAGTCAGACATTAGATCACAGAGGTCCTCCACACGTGTCAGGTCTTCTTCTGTGGTTTGATTTAACAGCTATATTTCCTTTGAGACATGAATTCTTCTTCTTGTTGTTTGTGGCGTCTGTGGATCGTCTCTGTCCGCCTGAACTTTGAGCTTTGAACAGGAAGGAGATAAAAGACGTTCACACACCTGACGCAGGCGTACAGCACACCAGTGTGTGTGTGTGTGTGTGTGTGTGTGTGTGTGTGTGAGATATGAAGTCATAAACCATCTTACAGGAAGCACACACACAGACATGTTTGTATCACTACACTTGTGAGGACCCTGAGGACTGGCATTCATTCATTTCCGAGCCTCTGACCTTCAAACCTGAACAAAAAAAGTTCCAACAATTTTGGGAAATACGCCGAGTCAGATATTCACATTGATGCCACTCTCATGTCTGTACAATAATAAGAAGCCAGAGCTAGCAGCCTGTTAGCTTAGCTTAGCATAACGACTGACACAGTCATGTCTCCAGCAGTGTGTGACAGGTTTACGGGCTGATTTACGAGCACACACTCACTGATCATCATTTGAAAAGCTCAGCGTCTCTCTATTTATGCTCTCAACAAATAACTAATGTGAGACAACTAGGATTTGTCCCCAGGTTCATTGTAAACTCTGACTTATCCATCTCTCTCACTGTCAAGTGTGGCTGTCGGTGGCTGCTTGCTCCGCTGCCGTTTAGCGGCTAACAAGCGGAGCTAGCTGCAAACAGCTCCACAAATCCATTCAGCAGCTCCACAGTCAGACACACGGCGGATTATTTACTGCTGAATTACAGCTCACAACTCGCACCAACGTGTTAGCGGCCAGCCCTTCGCCTTAGGACAGTGGCCGTGTGGGTGTGACGTAGGGGATGTTGACAGAGGTGAAAGCTCAGTGTAGAGAGTACGGACGTGAATGCACAGTGAGAGTGGTGCTGTTCATGCTGCGGGAGGTCGCAGTCTGTTTTTGCAGCGTGGTTTTTGTGGGGAGGCCCTGCGTTTTTAGTGTGTTGTGTTTCCTGCTGAGGAAAAGAAATAAATGTGCTTCTGCGCGTACGCCAGTACTGCCTCCTCATTTCTTCGGGTGGAGTTGGTCCGAACTCCTGGAGCTAGTTGCCAGCAGCGAGCCAAGTGGTAAATATTATCTACAGGGAACCAGTGTCTCCCTACTACGGTGACAGACTGGAGAAGGCAGCAAACAGAAACATCCTGGTGCAGACTATTTACTGGAGTTCACCAGCCTGTTGCTCATGCGGCATTTGAAGTTAATTACGAGTTGTTACGGCTGTTCTCGGCTTTCAGTGTCGTATAGTCCACCACTAACATTTTCACCACATCACATCTCGTCAATGAAAATGAGAAGTTTTATTTTTTATCATCAAGACATATTTTTATTTCTTCATTGTCTCGTTTTTGTTGTTGACGACAATTTTTCTTCATAGTTTTCACCAATGAAATGAACACTGTATTCCAGAGAAGGTCCATCTCTGGTACAGTTCAGTGCGGCTCAGCCCATGTCAGCATGGTTTGACTCCACTGACGAGGACCTGTTCCCTGTGTAGATATAAATAACTCACGTAAAGCTAACGAAAACACAACGCCTTTTATTTTCAGGTGTTTCACACGAAAGGAAACATATTTATTATATTAGATCGTCAACTTCTACAACTTCATAATTCACAAACCATGGCAACAACAAGCGTGTCCCCACCGTGTGCATCACTTTTTAGTGTCCCCTGGAAACAATCTCAGCTGTGTTGGGAGCTTCTTGTAGTTTTTAATAAATGCTGTACACGTGTGTCGTCACACTGGAGACACATGACTCTGAATTTGTTTGTGTTCCTTAATTGTACAGTGTGTTGAGCCCTCAGGGCCACCGTAGGTAGCACCAGTCTACAGCTGTATTAAAGACGTTAATGTAGAGTGGATCATTTTCTTTCCCTCTTTGAAAACACTGCTCCAAATCTGTCACATGTTGTATTAAAAGGGAAGAATGATTGCAGCGTTATAATGTGGGATTACTTTTGTTTCTTAAAATTGTAAATATTTATATTTTATAATCTATTCACATCTCTGGAGGATACGTTTGTTACATCGATGCAATGATGTTTTCACATTCAAATATTTTCACAACCTATTTGTGTGGTGTGATAATGATGGAGCTTGAATCGAGGTTCAATTTTGTTATTCATTTTGTTAGACCTCATAAAGTACTAAGTACACACACACACACACACACACACACACACACACCTGCAGGATCCTTATCTGTTGTACGTCACGAGTAAACACTTGCTGTCTCAGAGGTCGACAGGAGAGGCTGCGGAGGAAAGACGAGGTCCATCATTCATCATTCGTCCTTCAGAAGGTGCTGAAGACACTGAAAACTAAATGAGAGTTGATGTTAGATTCACACAAACATCCATCTGTCAGTTTAAAAGTGTTTTTCCTTCTACTTTACTTTAAAATGTACCTTTAACTTCTGTTCATCTTCTTCATCTGAACAAAGTGCAGTACCGTGATTCAGCCTGCAGGTGGTGGTGCAGACTGTCTAAAGAGTTCTGTAAATTTGAGTTAATTAACAGTGAAAATAATTTAATTAAAACTGTTTAAGTCAAAATACAATGAAATAAAGTAATCTAAATATATAGTACATTAAACATTTAAATTCAACATTAACTGAGCAGCAACAGGCCAATCAGATGAATAATTCCAGTTGTGTCTCTCTGTGAGTGCAGCAGGTGGTGCTACAGGTCTACTGTTGTAACACTACTACTTTAATGTCTTCTTCTGTCCAGTCCAACATGTCCTCAGCTGCCCCACACAGCGAGTGACAAGCTGACATTTGGACGACTCACCAGAGCTCAAACAGACAAGAACTCACAAACATGATGACAGAAAACTCTGTTATTCAAACTTCCTCGCTGCATATCTGACAGAAATATCAAAGAAAGTAAGAAATGAGTCATTTAATTTAATCATTTATGTAGTATATTTAGATTTTATATCTTATGTTAAAAAAATAACATTTTGTTTGTTTATTTAAATAAAAAAATAAAAAAACATGACATAAATCGTTTTGCCTTTTTAAGGACGTGTCGCACAAGGCGCCATTTTGAAATGAATAGTATTCTTGTTTTTAATCATGCCTGTACTGTCTATTTACACCCCTGTAATCAGTCCTGATTCTATGATTTAATAAGTAGCAGTAATTTCTTCAGTCAGTGTTTGATTTTACTTTTCTTTAATCAGTCATTGGAGGGCACTTTTTCAGCCAAACAATAAAATAAAAATAAAATATGATTATTGGAAATATGATTAATTGGATTATAGCTTCAGGAAGTAGGGCAGAAGAAGAAGGCATTTTAGGTCAGGGACTGGGACATTAATTATGTCACATAGTGTGACGAAAACTCTTAATATTCCAATAAAGTTAACATTAAAACTTTAAAATGTTTTTCAACTCTCGTCAGTAAACGTTTAATAATGGCAGATGTGAAGTTTCTGCTTTTACTCTAAGTACTAAGAACTAAAAAATATTCTTAACGTCACAATTCATAATTTGTTTGGACAGTAACATAAAGTTTTGGAGGTACACATCTATACTTTTAATGACTTAAGCTCAGCGCACTGTGCCTGTGAATAAGGTGACAGAGTGAATAAAAAGAGCTCGTTTATTAAGATAATTATCACCACCAGGTGCACCTTTCACACACTGCTCTGGTTAAGGTTTGGTTAGATTTCGGTGTGTTCAGGTCACAGTAAGATCCTTGTTAAAAGAGAAATAAACAGACTGTTGTTCAGAGAGACGGATCAAAGTCAGCGGCCGTGTTGAACCAATCACCCGCCCTGACATCCTCTCTACTACAACAGAACAATAAACAGATAAAGATTCAGACCACAGGAATTTAATTTAATTCCTGGCAGTGTGAATAAGACTTTAAAACAGCTTGTTTAGATTTATTTATTTACTTATTTTTCACGTTGGGAAATGAAACGTTAATGCTTAGTTTTATGAGCCCATAAATTGCTAACAATTTTCTAGGAAGTTTCTTGGAGGGAACTTTTGTGATCTGGCGTTAATTACACAGAAAACAGAGACAACAGTTTATAAAATGCAGACGATGAATTTAATCAAAGCCTCAGTTTCACTAAAAGGTACCGGAAATTAACTCAACAGCAAACTACAGGAATAGAAAACATTTTTGAGACCAGAGAGTCTCAATCACAGTTATGACTCAGCTGTTTTTCTCCTTTCCTTCAATATTAAGTGAGATAAACACAGTGTCACATATAAACCTGTTCATCCTATTTAAAGTCATTTTCAGACAGCATCATATTTCTGTGACCTCTCTGCTGCTTCTGTGAATGAAACATGAAAATAATTTCCGCTTCACAATAACTCCTCTGTTGCTCTTATCTTATCGGCATCACACACTCACACACTCCATTGTCTTCCTTATCAGTGTTGTGCTCCTTATCGCTGACCTGGATCCCAGATTACAGCAACAACATCAGCTGCTCTCCCCTCGCCGCCGAGCTCGCAGTGTTTTTCATACAAGTTATGACAGAGATGGAGGTCTGTGAGCGAGAGTGTCACATGTTTAACAAACAGAGAAGTGAGTGAGCGAGGATTTAATATCAAGTGTTGCTTCTTTAAAAGTACAAACGTCTAATTAGCCTTGAAAACAATTGAACCTAATTGTCAGAATAAATGTTTTCTAAATAAATGTTGTTGGCACTGTGTGTTTGTGCAGATCATGGATACGTTATGATTTGTATAATGAACCTTTTTGTTTATGTTTCAACAACACAGTGGTTAACGTGGTTATGTTTAGGTTACGTTAAAACCACTTAGTGAGGGTTAAAATAGAAATGTTTTGGCTTAAAATACCCAACTTTCATGACACTACTGCTGAACTATCTCCACTGGAAATACAGTGATGTCTCGGTTAAAAAAAAAAAGACTTTTCACGGCACTACACCGCAGTAAATGCAGTAATGTCTTAGTAAAGATGTTTCGTAGCACTATCCTGGCAGCTAACGCAACGATGTCTCAGTCAAAACACAACACTTTGGCATCACTTGGTACTATCCTGGCTGCATAAACAGCTGTGTTGTGTTTTAAAATGACTGCTTTTTGTGGCACTATCCTGGCTGGAAATACAGTTACAGTATGTTTAGGTTAAAAACAACCCCTTTTCATGGCACTACTCCCGCTGGAAACACAGCAGTGTCTAATTAAAAACAGGTACTTTTCATGGCACTATACTGTCTAGAAATGCAGTGATGTCTCTGCAACAAACAGCCACTTTTGTGGAACGATCCCCGCTGGAAACGCAGCAATGTCTTGGTAAAAATGGCGCTTTTTTGGTGCATAAACTTGGCTGGAAATACAGCTGTGTTTAGGCTGAAAACAAGCACTGAAACATGATGTTCCAGTTTAAAAAACTGCTGGAAACATAGCGATGACTAAATAAATCACAAGCAGTTTTGTTGTTTATTGGTATTTAACTGTGGTCTGCAGCCTGGCAGGCATCTTGACTAGGTTACAACATTCATCATGATGGGAGGAAGCTTCAGTTTCTGAAGCCACAGAAGAAGAACAGACAGAATGAGACTCTAACATTAAACTAAACATTTAAATTAAATCAAATCAGTTGAGAAACAGCAAACTGTGACTCAGTGCTCTGATTCCTTCGTCGTGTGTTCTGGGTAATTGTGCGATTGCTTTAGTATGAATTCAGTGTGACTCACCTCGGCTCCGTTTGGAGAAAGTTCTCACTGATGAACTTCTTCCCTGATGCTGAACAGCTGACCTGATCACAGCCTGTCAACACACCGACCTCTGACCAATCACATCACTTAAGAAAAAAGTATCCATGGACAAAAGTCCAGAGTCTCATGTGAAACAAAGAGTCGTCTATAAAGAGTTGTTATCGGTCAGTAGAGTCATTTCATTGTTTCTAATACAGGGTAAAAAACCTCAGAGGTGGAGGAAGAGGAGGAGAGAGTTACAGTACTTCAATAAAAGTACTCTGTTACTTTCCACACTGATAGTTTTAAACATTTTAACGGCAGCAGATATTTATTTGTATTATTCTGCTTCACAAACCCTCGTCTGATAAAAATAACCCGTGTGACTGAGTCACGGAGCGCCGGATGCTCATTAACGATCCGTCCTTAAATCTTCGACACGTTTGGGTCTCTGCTGATGTGGAACGATGATGTCAGCAGCAGAGAGCTCGTCATGCTGCGGTGGGTCATTGTGTAATTGTTTCAACTCAAACCTCTTTTTGTTTTTACTTTAAATGAGTCACAGCAGCACTTCCTTCAACCTGATGATGATGATGATGATGATGATGGTGATATGAATGAATCATACAACAGTTCGCTCACAGCCACGTCGTTGCTTTATATACGTCACAAACTACATCTTCACTTTTACAAACTAAAACATTCAAATATTTTACAGAAGTTTACAACAGGAAGTGAAAACACATCAGAGACGTTCGAGTCACACAAAACTTCTCAGCTTCCTTTTTTTTTTCTAGACATTTTTAAGTGCCGATCGTAGAAAGTGCAGCAGATGAACCGTCGCACACAGCGGACATTCAAACACTTTGTTTTGTTCTGTTTCTATGGTTACAGCTGTGGGCGGAGCCAGAAGAAGACACATTACACTCGTCAACACGGCAGCTTTGATACAACTTTACATCAGATTAAAAATGCACAAACACTATTTCACAAGTTTTTGTTTTGTCCACTTTTTTTGCGAAGCGTTCAGCCAAGACTGTCGTTCTCCAAGACACGACCACGTGCTGCTCCTGCTCAACAATAAAATGATGAATATATCCCTCCAATGCGTAGTTTAGGCCCTTTTGGTTACTTCTCAATGACATCTGATCGTTATGTCCCCAAAAATCATCAGTTGCCTCCTGTGAAATGTCGTGTACTGTGACACCTGCCATAGCGCCGCCCACTGAGTGTTGATAGTTTGTCCAGGTGAGTGGAGGGGGCGGGGCTTAGCCATAGGTCAATTGCGTCCGTACATTAACTTTCCATGTAATTCACTCACATTATATTTGGCGCCCCCTCTGGACCGCAGTAACGTGAAAACTAAGACAGATTTCTTATCCAGCTCAAAGAGACACTTTCTGTGACCAGTGTAAATAAACGTAGAAAATCGTGTCTGGATTTAAAATCTGAATTTGAGACATTTGAAATGACAAAAGTGTAAATATACAAACATTATAAACATTTTCTCACAGTCTAATAAAAGGAAAACAGGATTGTCACAGTAGCTCCTATTTACAACAGTATGTACACACAGTTATTGCACACACACACACACACACACACACACACACAAAGGGTCTTTCTTTGTCATGTGAATAAATTGCTGGTTTCGGTGTTTTCATGTGAAACTTCATCAACATTACAGGCGGCGATATTTTAAAGGAGCAGTTCTGTGTTTTTTCTCTGGACGTCTTTCAGCAGCTGAACATGAACTTGTTTGTCTCCAGATTCCTGTTTTCAGTTTTTAGGGCGATCGACTGTGTGACGAAACTCACACAGACGCTACAGTTTTCACACACACTCGCAAAAACACATTAACTGGACACACACACACACACACACACACACACACAAACAAACAGACATAAAGCTCAGCAGCATTTGGTGAAACATTTGGTAAATGTTTGGTAACACAAAGCTGTAAATCGTGTTGTATTTCAAAATAAAAGCTGCTGAATTAACTCATAATGTGTGTGTGTGTGTGTGTGTATGTGTGTATTTGTGTAGGTGTGTGTGTTTGTGTGCTCTGGCAAGAAGCTCGGCTTGACCAATCAGAGAGTGGAAGATGTTTAAATCCAACACAGTTCTCAAATGTCTTCTTCTTTGCTTTGATCCGTCCTTTAACTTTTCCTTGGCTTCACTTTCTTTGCTACATTTGCTACCACACAGTCCCGTCAGTCTGCAGTGTATCTGTATCTGTGTATCTGTATCTGTATCTGTGTGTGTGTTCAAAACGAAGTCTTTGACTCACCTGCCAATAGTCCTGGTATAGCGCCCCCTGTGGTGTTCATTTCGAAACCAGTGGCTATCTGGGACAAAACAGACAACAGAATCGGGGTTTCCTAGTGGGGTCAGGGCCGAGCAGGAACCTCTGAGGCTTAAAACCAAAGCCAATACTGAAGTGACAAAAACTGCAGTTCCTCTAATGTCCACTAGAGGCTGGCTCCAAGAGCGAGTCAGTCCCCACAGACCTCCATGTTAAAACTTCACCGAGGAAATAAACATGTTTACAGCCTGGTCAAAAACTGCTTTGGTCTCCGTAGCTGATTTCAACATTCGTCAAAACTGTACCGCAGATTAATTTTTATAAAACTCACCTCTTTAGATTTTATTAAGGATTAAAGTTACACATAATAAAGGGCGTGGCCACTTTAAGTGACAGCTGGGAGCCGTCTGTTGACGAGATACTACCACGGTGACAACATTGGTTAGGCAACATAACCATGGCGCAACCGCAGATTCATGGAGTATAGGTGTAGCTGTTGCTTTTTTAGTGTTTTCAGTTCATTTGCATATTTTTGCCACCTAAAAAAAATCGTACTCAGCGTTTGGTTGTACTTGAGGCTCTAAGGAGTCGAACGTTTGCAGTAAGGATATTTTATCTTATTGGTTTTGAGCTTGTTTTTCACTGGCGAAAATTAGTATGAGATTTATGTGAGAGTCTGTTTACACTTGGTTTTAACATGCGAGACACAGATGTTCACAATTAGCGGCTAGCGTTAGAGTTAGCTCCACCCTCTTGTTCAAATATGGTCACTTCTGGCTCCAAAAATCCAAAATGGTGACCACCGAAATGCCGAACTCGAGGCTTCAAAACTGGAGTCCACAAATGAATTGGTGCTGTCAGGATTTTGGACGCTCACTGTGGTTGGATATCTTTGTTGCAAGTCATTTCCTCTTTGTCTTTTTTCACTTCCTGTCATCTTTCCACAGTGTCCTTCACAATAAAAGCAAAATTAATTCCACCAAAATACTAAAAAAACAGACTGAATCTACCTGACGAGCTCAGCTGAGTCTCTGATTTGTTGATTAGAACTTTGGCAGGTGAGAACTTTAGACCTTGTGTGTGTGTGTGTGTGTGTGTGTGTGTGTGTTTCAGTCTATTGATGAGGAACAACAAACACCACTGAATGCTGTGTCTCACTCCTTCCTCTTCCTCGCTCCTCCTCCTCTTCCTCCTTCGTGCCACTGACTGCCACCAGCGCCTGCGTCGAGTCACACGACTGTTTCTCTGCGTCCTCATCATATGTTGAATCCATCATGTTCGGCCTCGACCTTCCTCCAGCTCCTCCTCTTCCTCCTCCTCCTCTGCAGAGTCTAGGAACCGCCACGGCCCCGCAGATGCGTTTGGCCAGCGCCGCCAGCTCCTGTCGGGCGAGCGGGTTGAAGAGGATGTAGAGCAGCGGGTTGACACAGGCCGGCAGCGGAGCCACAAGCAGGAGCACCCCCTTCGCTGCCTCTGGCCCGGCGGCTGAGAGGCGCAGCAGGGAGGAGAAGGAGAGGAAGGCGACAGGAAGGTAGAGGAGGCAGTCGGAGAAGAGCAGCCAGGCTACGTGTCGAGTCAACGCCACCTCCTCCTCGGCGGCGGGCGGAGCTTTGTTGGCCCGACAGTAAAGGTGAGTGTAGGCGAGCGTCATGAGGAGGAAACACAACGAGTCGAGGAGCACCAGGGAGACAGAGAAGGCCAAGGAGGATGAGGAGGAGGAGGAAGGCAGCGGCAAACAGAGGGAGGTGCTGCTGTGTCCGGCCACCAGGGGGGGCAGCGTGACGGCCAGGCCCAACAGGAAGCACAGACAGATGGCCAGACGGATGGAAAGCGGTGACGAGGAGCGATCTGCAGAGAGACTAGAAATCAGACTGGGTTCTCTCAATGTGTGTGTGTGTGTGTGTGTGTGTGTGCTTAGTTTCCCACCGTTGTGTCCGTCAGGTTTGTGGCGGTGTGCGGCGGCGGCCAGGCATCGTTCCAGAGCTGCGACGGTGAGCAGGAAGAGACCAGTCTGTGACGCAAACACACACAGGAAGCCGCTGAGGCGACACAGGAAGCTGCTCTCCCACCTGGCTCCATACCTGCAACACACACAAATCCATGAGCTTTTATTTTGAAAGTTTTTCTTTGTGGCGTTGTTTTTTGTGGATTTCATTACATCTCAACAAAGAGAGTAAATTATATAAATTATACAGACTATAAAAATATTTTTAAAAATGTGTTCATCACAGATCAAAGTGGTAAAAGGATTTTTTTTTTTTAAACTTTAACATCAGTTCAGTCTCATTACAGCGACGTTTAACAGCTACTAAATGGACCTGGTGGTGACATCATAGGTTCAGTCGCTGCTTTCAACAAGCCGTCTTTAAAATGTTCAGACGATGAGAAAAAACAACATAATTTTTATTGTTTTCAAACTGTCTGAACTGTTTTTTAACAATGTTGGATATTAAAGAAAACCACATTTTACTGTGTATCTTCTAATATTGTCTAATTATTGAAAAATATGTTAAATGTCTGAGTCTATTTCCACAAGAACAGATTTTTTGACATTGTCTCATTCTGTCCCTGAGCACTCCCAAACTTCCCACAGTTTCCACTGTCAGATTATATTTCACTAAAATCGTATTCATTTGATTTCATGTGACGGATAAACTTTATCAAATTGTTTCCAGAAATGCCAGAATTTAGAGTCCCTTGAGATCTGCAGACTCTCACAACAGTTTCCAGTGTCCCAGGGCATCGTCAGTAGAGGTGAGTCAATCTCCAGTTTTGCCAGTCTGGTGTACGAACTTAAACCAATTTGATTTAAAACCAGCTCAGCTGACATTTGTCATCATGACACGTCCTTCAAAAAGTAGCCCAGCAACCTGTGCTGATGGCCAGAAGTGGAGCAAATCATCAATGGGATCGATGATGGATTCAGTATACCAGTCCAGACCAGTCTAGCTTTTAATATTAAACTGGTTTTAAAAAGTTTAACACCAGCCCAACCCCAACTGTCAGAGTCCCCACCAACCACAGCCCCTCGAGTCCTCAGCGTCCCTCTGATCTGATTTTGTACCTCCAGAAGCTTCCAAACGTCCAGGCGTCCACCGCCGCCAACCACCCGCTCCACACTCCCATCAGGCCGTTCACCAGGGCCAGCAGCCCAATCAGCAGCTTGGGTGGCGTCACTGCGGCGGCGGGGGAAAAGAACACCGACAGGACGACCAGGCTGTTGCTGACCAATGAGAGCGCGGCGATGAGCCACACCCCTCCACGGATCAACCAGCTGCCGAGCAGATGGAGGCAGGGGCGGAACGGACCTGGAGGACGATTAAACCAATTATCAGTTTACTTCACAGTAAACAAATAATCAATGGATTCATGCTGTGTTTAAAATGTGATTAATGTCGACTGTCACAGAGACACATTAACAGATTACTGCAGTCTGAGATCTCTGAGCTGAACTCTCAAAGACTGAGTCAAGTAAAGTCAGTGATTTCTGTCCAAACACATTAAACAAGTCAGAAAATACTTGTTGGAAACACGTGAGGACACTGAGAACTTGTGTGTGATTTGTCCTGGCTTCATATGAGCAGAGGAAATCTCTGCTAGCTGCTAGGCTAATTTATACAATGTAAAATGCCATAGGCTTGTGCTAATAACGTTAGCATGTTGTATTTGTGGGGAAAATGTGTCCAGATAAAGACAAGTGTTTGTCTGTGAATGCTGTGAGTTATAGTGAAGCTGATTTGTGTTTGAAATTGTCTCTATTAAGCCATGTTTAATGTGTGTGTACTGTGTTTAAATTGTGTTTACTGTGTTTAAAGTGTGTTTAATGTGTGTTTAAGTGTGTTTAAAGTGTTTAAAGTAAACTATAAACTATAAAGTATAACAGCAAAATCTCATCAGAAATAAGTTCTTAGTGTTCAAGACATACATGTAATATATGTTGAAGTGTACTGACAGTGTGTGTGTGTGTGTGTGTGTGTGTGTGTGTGTGTGTGTGTGTGTGTGTGTGTGTGTGTGTGTGTGTGTTACCTGGCGCAGGGCTGCAGTGAACCGAGTGTTGAAGTTTGGGTTCATCTTCAAACTCCAGCAGGAAATCCTCCCAGTCCTGATCTACTGCAGACACACAGCCAGGACTGTTATTTTGAATACCATCTTAATATTATATGAGAAGCAGTTGTGTTGCAGTTTCAGTTTTGGTGTCACCTTGGTTGGAGAGGACGGAGGTCTCTCTGCCAGCAGAGTCTGCTGCCTCCTCTCTCTCCCAGGATGAACCTCCACCTCCTCCTCCTCGTCTCTCACAGGAGACGAAGGCACAGCACTGGAAGGCGTAGGGCAGCTCCATCACCCTGAACACACACACACACACACACACACACACACACACACACACACACACACACACACACACACACACAGACAAACAAACAAACAAACAAACAAACAAACCCTTTTACTTATTTACAGTGGTGGAGGCTGAATCACAGCAGCTGTGTTTGGATGACTGCTGTGATTCAGGACAACGGGAGATGGAGGGTGTATTCTGGATTGTGATTGGCTGGAGGAAGGTATTTGGTTGGCTGCTGTAAACTAATCAGTGTCAGTGATGTCATCCACCCTTGCGGCAGCCATGTTGGAGGTCTGGCGTCACCAGCAGGCAGCGTTTTGTTTTCATGTCTCAGTGGTGGTCAGTGATTCGTAGGTTAACTGGAGTGTGTCCTAATAAACCAATGCTTCCATTTGTTTATGTGTGTGTGTGTGTGTGTGTGTGTGTGTGTCCACCTGACTCGGGGCAGCTCCTCTCGTGGTATTAGCTCCATCAGCTGTGTGTTTCCAGCCAATCGCAGGTGAGTTAAACTCTGCAGACCAGTCAGAGGCAGAGACGACAGCTGATTGGACGACAGGTCGCTGCAGAGAGACACAGACAGGAAGACATATATGACGTAAAGTACATGTTTTCTACCTGATGTCTAACTCCAGGATGTTGATGATCCAAGTGTCCTGAAGCCCCGACAGTCAGAGCTACAGGCTACAATGAGGCTAACAACAGAGTTCAAATGAGGTTTTTCCAACTTCCAACTTTTCATGTCGGGGCTTCAGGACACTTGGATCACTACAGACGAGCAGTATGGAGATATTTTGTGGTTTCAATTATGTGTTTTTGGACGTTTGAATCTGGGGCGCCGTCAGCCTCCATTAGGTGGAGTTGTGTTGCTACCTCCTCTCCCCTTGGATCTCTGCAAGTGATGTGAGGACTCTAAAACTTCACCTGAGCCTCCCTCGGCATATGGGTGAGTAGATAATGGCTGGATTTACATTTTTGGGTGCACTATAACTTTCAGCCAGGCAGGGGAAGCTAAATTCTCCGAAAATCCGCAGTCGTCACTATTTTGGTCTTAGCCACTCTATTACATCATAAACAACCAGAAATGAGGCTCAAAGTGCAAAATACCGGACTTGTCCTTTAACAGGTGCAGTGAAGATAACGTTGTTACAAAAAGGCTCAGAAGTCAACAACACGCTCACTGACAGATTCAGTGTCTTTGTGTTTTTCAATGAGCTTCACCAGAGAATATTCAGTTGGCGCTCATTATTCTCTATGAAATTTACTGCATGTGATGTAATGTAGCCCTGGTGTGTTTTATATGGTGTGAGCCTTACGCCTGACCCTATTTAAAAAGTAGCCTTGTAAAGATCTGGTGTGTCGGATTTATGATGGTGAGGCTGTAGATTGAAAGCAGGTGTTTGTTTGTCCATCCCGGGCTACAACATGGTGGAGAGCATGGAAGAGGACCCGCTCCCAATGTAGGTTTAAACAGGTAACGAAAACACTATGGTTCTTAGTTTCAGGTGATTCATGTGACGCCCTCTGGTCAACCTCATCAGGCAGTTGGCTGACATGGGAGGGCGTCGCCTTGATGAAGCTCACCTGGCCTTCCAGCCTGTAAAAGTTGCCTCATGTTTTCACTACAGCAGACGTCCACCCTGTGCTGTTGCACTCATGCACGGCTTTCATCACTGACTGTGCTGAGCGACACACTGTTGGTTATCTGTCATTCTTAGTTTGATAAATCCTGGTTGTTCTTCCCAAATCGTTTGTGTGACTTCCTACTTGTCACATTCACTGACCCAGCTTGAGACATTAAACAATATTATATCACATATCTGCCAATAAATCCCTTAAACCCGACACACTGAACCTTTAAACGCAACATTACTCGTCAGCAGTCGGTCGCATGCTGACAGAGGAGGCAGTCTGACCTTGTGTGCTTTTATTAATTTGGCGTGCAGTTAACACACCAGTCCTAATTTGGTTTTAATGAAATCTCAGCTGGCTCCTGATGTCGTTCACCACTGTTCTGGAAGAAGCAAATAAGTGCAGCGACAAGCGAACCTGCTTTATAAGTGCAGTGTTTTCTTTTTAAATAAGTGTGCGGTGGATCTAATTGATGCCGACGTGATGAGCGGTTCATGTGGAGTCTGAGTGAGTGACTGATAAATATCTGGAGAAGTTGGCAAACTGGTGAATATTTAAAGGAACATTAAATTGTTAAATTTGCAAATGGAGTTTGGTGAAACACTTAAATGCCTGATTTTTTTCCCTGCTCTGAGATTCAATCAACGAACCGATGGAAACCCAAACCAGATTTTTTTTACATGTAATAATACGTTTTATTTGTTTGTTTGTTTCTCCAAACTAATTCAGCAGATCTGAGGTCAAAACCACAGCAGCTCGTTTCACGTGTTAGTGCTCAGCGCTTGTTTCGTAACATAGTAAAGACACTTTGGTGATGAGGTGGTTGTCACGGTTACGTAGTTTGGTTACTCACAGTTTGATGAGAGCAGGCAGAGCAGAGAAAGAGTTCGGCTTCACTGAAGTCAGCCGGTTCCACGATAAGTCGCTACAGAGAGAAGAAGAAGAAGAAGAAGAAGAAGAAGAAGAGAGGATGTTAAACCAGAAACCTTTCAGTCACAAATCAACTGCCGCCCAGTTTGAGTGTATTTAATCTCCCAGTAACCTCTGGGTGCTGACCTGATACTGTGCAGGCATGTTAGCACGGATTAACCCCGGGGTTCACGTTAACAGCCACTCTTTGTTTGTGATCCCAGTTTAAAAGAACGTGTGAGTTTAATACTCTTATTTCTATAATCTGATAATAACATAAGTCATAATGTTCAGAAAGGCGTGACACCGAGCGGTGGAAGGACAACGCTGCTGAAATGTACTTTAAAAGTATAAAGTCTATTGGTGGTGGTGAAATGTTGCTGTGCACATTTAACTAAGTACTTCACTGAAGAACAACTCTGAGGTAGTTGTACTTGAGTATTTCCATTTCACTGTATCCTTCTACTTCACTACATTTTGTCAGTCAGTATTGTACCTTTTACTATACAATATTTATTTGACAATTTTTACACATTACATGCTCCTCGCAGGTTCAGATTATTAAAGGGATACCTGATGATTTTCAACCAGCTTTGTATCATAACAACGTGGCTGGTATGTGTAAATAAACTGTGGTAAAGTTTCCTCCATCTTGACAGCACCCAGGGGCCGTATCTTACAAAGCTTCCTGGTACAAATAGTTGCTCCTAGTGACAAAACTCATAAAAAACAACAAAAAAACATTTCCCCTTAAAGTTCAGACTAGGTCCTTGTAAAAATGAAAGTTCTTCACAGAGAATCTCAGACCTTAAAAGAGCTCCTCAGATGAAAAAAGAGGTTTAACAGAAAATGGCTGAAACACAAAGAGGTCGGAGAAATATTCTCTTAACTCTAGATGACAGTGAGTAAATGAAATGCTGCAGATTAGATCGTGCAGGGAGAATATGTGTGGTCGATGTCATCAGTGACACACACACACACACACACACACACACACACACACACACACACACACACACACACACACACACACATATTTCCCAACTTAAATCAGAACACCAGAAATAAAGATCACTACACCGAGATATTTGAAAAACTGGAAAAATGCAGCAGCGATGAGTCGAGTCTGTCTCAACCTTCCATCAGCAGAGTGATCACACCGACACATTTCTGCTGGGCGTCGACACCTTACAGGCTCACAAAGGGACAACCAATCACATCTGTTAAAAAAACTCGCTCTGAGAACTTGACTGAATCACTCCTGAGCTAAGACTCCTGACTAAAGGTTTTCAGGCTAAGTTAGCAGCTCTCTGAGAGGATTTTCAGAATGTTTGTCAATACAACCCCTGATCTCCAAGCTTATTTGCGAGCTCAAATCCACTGGAGGAAGTAAACTTTTTGCAGGCTCTTGGACTGTTGCTCGGCCTACAGCTTGTACTTCCGTATTTTTGTATCACCACGGACACAAAGAGTACAGAAGCAGATCAAGAATAAGAAACGCCTCTAGCCTGAGTGTCAGACTGAAGCTCCCACAACCTTCAGTCTGACATCACCTCCATTGAAGGCGATGTACAAGGGGGAGAGAATTTGATTTTTCCCTAACCAATCAATAGAGATCAACGACTCACCCAGAATCTGACATCATTAGTATCCATGCCTCTGGGGTGCTGAAAACAAGTGAGCATTGCACCTTTAAAATGTCAAGTAGTGGCGAAATCCTATCCCCACCAGTTACCCACCGGCGCACAGCTTGACATTAGATTGGCTAATCGCTAGACCCGCCCCCACCCCCGACTTTCATTGGTCCGTCCATCGTTTGGATTGAGATAAATCGCAATTCATTGCAGTATGCCAGACCAGAGATGCAAGCCTACTCAGTTGAGCGGGCGGGGTCTATGGTCTGGAACCAGGCTGAAACGCCCCCCTTTCTCTCTCAAACTCAGATTGAATGGTGAAACTCAGCAGTGCTGATCAAATATAAACAATGTTTTATGTCATTGTGTTACCTATTTCAGGTCTCAAATATTTTGTTTTGAGCACCCACTGGCAGAAATATAAGTTGTCGCCTATGGCTGAAACTCTCGTAAGTTTCCTCTAATGCTAGCCGTCTTGATGAGCACTGCTCTTTCACCTGTCCACCTAGTGCTAGTCTCCCATAGCTGGAGCTACCTCCACACTTTGTTTGAGTGCTTTGTCGGCGCTGGAGAAACCGAGCAGGGAGCGAGGCCAGATCCAGAAAGAGCAGACCTGCTCCCAGCCTCTGCTCAGGAGGATGTTTTTACTTTTTATGCTGAAAACCATGTTGATAAAATATGAATGATAGCAGAGTATTTTAAAGACTCTAAAATGTGTGTGGAGGGAAAGTGTAGGTAACAGATCTGAGTACTTGTTGCTCCAGTGTTTCAGCACCAGTCGTAGTATTTCTGTGCAGATTCCTGACTCTGAGCCAAACAATGGCATCATACCTGTCGACCACCTGGACCTGTGTGTGTCTCCATGTG
Source organism: Epinephelus awoara (assembly GCA_035609425.1). Classification (NCBI taxonomy): domain Eukaryota; kingdom Metazoa; phylum Chordata; class Actinopteri; order Perciformes; family Serranidae; genus Epinephelus; species Epinephelus awoara. The sequence continues at coordinate 2,358,553 of CM069316.1, read as the reverse complement.
GAAGTGTTTAAGGAGGGCATCTTCGGATCGCTGCTCAGGATCTCCAGCCTAATTAAACTCTGTGTGTGTGTGTGTGTGTGTGTGTGTGTGTGTGTGTGTGTGTGTGTGTGTGTGTGTGTGTGTGTGTGTGTGCATGCTCTTACAGCGAGCGTAGTGACATCAGACCGTGGAAGGTGTTCTCCTCCAGTTCCTCGATCTCGTTATGGTGCAGATCACTGCAACAAACACACACACAAACACACACACACACACACACACACACACACACACATTAGCTCTGACATTTCCATTACATCACGTTTATCAATCTGTTTTACGGCGCAAAGAGTTTTTTTTCCGGAGCGATCTGATTGGTCAAACATGGACTACAACGGTGCTAATTATTCCCACAATGCACAGCTGGCTATACTTTGTTGGTTGCTATGGTAACTGTTAAGAACACTACAGTGACTGTAGAGCAGATAAGTTAGGTGTGTGTGTGTGTGTGTTTGTGTGTGTGTGTGTGTGTGTGTGTGTGTGTGTGTGTGTGTGTGTGTAGGTGTGTGTGTGTGTGTGTGTGTGTGTGTGTGCGTGTGTGTAAGACGTTACAGGTCTGAAAATCAGGCACCTGAACCTGTCGGTGAGATCGTATCTGTGGTGATGAAAGAGTTAAACAAAAATAAAAATAAAAATTTAAACTCACATCTTCTGGACGCTCTCACAGCCAGAGAAGCTGGGAAGAGTCTGGATCTGATTATAAGAGAGGTCACTGCAGAGAGAGAGAAAGTTTCAGTTGTCATCAGTGACAGTGAAGGCATCACGGTGCAGCATGTCAGCAGGAGCTCACATCACATCAGGAGTAATGTTAAACATACATCAAGCGTATGAGACCCTCCGGGGACGTATGACGCTGAGGATGTGCCAACGGAAGTTCATTCATCGATTCAGCGAATTCAAGCACAAATGTGCGTCATTTTCACGTGTATGAAGTACGCCAACACAAAATATTCTTGCGTTCAAACTCGCACGGGTAACGCAACGCAAACATTTGCATTGCATTTGGTGTGAACACCACATGCTCTTTTAAAGGTTGTGAATGGCATTAGGATGAATTCAGATGCTGGCTGCTGTACTGTCCTGTTGTTATTAGATCTCTCTGCTGCATTTGATACTGTCGATCATGACATTTTAATTGGTCATCTTGAAAATTGGGTAGGGGTGACTGCTCTACAAGTCATACCTCAGTGACAGAACCTTCTCAGTGTCTATGGCAAATGCTTTCTCTAGCTATGCTAACATTACCTGTGGTGTTCCCCAAGGATCGATTCTTGGCCCTTTACTTTTCTCACTCTATATGCTGCCACTGGGTCAGGTTATTCACAATTTCAACATCTCTTTCCATTTTTATGCTGATGATTCTCAAATATACCTATCTATAAATCCATCAGACCTCACCTCAGTTAACATATTCACAGCCTGCCTCACAGACATTAAAGCCTGGATGTCCAGCTACTTCCTTATGTTAGACAACGATAAGACTGAAGTGATGGTGTTTTACTTTCATTAGGATTACAGTGCACTCATGAGGCTAGAAATTTAGGGGTAATCTTTGACTCAGATCTGAGTTTTTCTAAACATTTTAGCAATATCAGTGAGTCAGCCATCAGTCAAATCAGGAACATCGCCAAAATTAGATCCTTTCTTTCATTCAGTAATGCTCAAACCCTGATCCATGCTTTTGTTTCTAGCCACTTAGATTATTGCAACTCTTAATTTGCCACTGAAATCCAACAACCGCCTTCAACTTATTCAAAACACTGCAGCCAGAGTTCTCACAAAAACCCGACAGTATGAGCACATCTCCCCTGTTCTGGCCTCATTGCACTGGTTACCGGTGGTGTTCAGAATTGTTTTTAAAATTTTATTGTTTGTTTTTAAGTCACTGAACGGCCTCGCCCCATCTTACATTTCTGATCTCCTTACCCCTTACACCCTTCCTCGCACTCTCAGGTCTGCTGACCAGCTGCTACTTTTGGTCCCCAGATCCAGACTTTTGACTGAAGGTAGCAGGGCATTCGCTGTAAGGACTCCACACTTGGGGAATGCACTTCCTTTGGGAATCAGACAAGCTACCTCAGTGTCGTCTTTTAAAACTCTGTTGAAAACTCACTTTAATAGGTTGGCTAAGTTTTATCTGACCAATGCTTTTAGTGTTTCTTTTATTATTCGTTGTCTTTTCTCTGTTTATTTTTGATTGTTTTGTTATACTGGGATGAATTGTGTGTTTTGTTTTTATGTTTGTGAAGCACTTTGTAAACTTGTTTTTTGAAAAGTGCTATATAAATAAAGTTCATTATTATTATTATTATTTATAGCATCTGGTATCTGACTTTTCATCTGGCGCCATCATCAGGTCAACATTTTAATGTGTCCAATACTTTAGTTTCTGACAAAACACCTGCAGAACTAATGACATTCATGTCAGACTCTAGACTGTTTGTCCTGAGGTGACCATGAACACTAACCAAGCGTCTCACCTGTCAACGACTTCTCACAGCTCAGGAAACGTCGGAACAAATGTTTAATTTCTCACCTGGAAACATCTCAAAACTTTATTTGGTGACTTGATAACAGCAACAAAAATGATAAGAGCTGTGGTTTTGGCTGCTGTTCGTCACTGCTGCTGGTTACATGCTGAGATATTGATGTGTGTTGCAGAGAAAACAACTGGACCACTGTCTGGAGAGTTTCCTTATCTTTACTGTTCAGAGCGAGTCGACAGATGTGATGCAGTTTATATCTGAACTCACAGCAGCTGAAGGTTTGGAAGCTGTTCACACACCGAGCTGGGCAGAGAGGTGATCCGAGCTCCTGTGATGGTCCTGCGCACACACACACACACACACACACACACACACAAAATACACGTATTAGACATGTGAATCTATGTCCGAGGTCGTGATGAGGACAGAGGTGAGGGGCACTGAAATCTTGATCCTGCTGCACTATAAACGTACCAACATTATGGTGTGTTCAGGTGCATCAAAAGGTGTAAGAGGTTGTGCTATGGTGTGCAATACTGATGATGTGTACTGGTATGTTCAGATAAACTGTGGTGAGTTCAGGTACATCATGTAAGTGCTATGGTGCATTCACAAATTAAAAAAACAATATGGTGCATTCGAGAACATTTAAAAGGCATTGTGTTGTGTTCAGAAGCAATACATGTATATTAGGTCATACTATGGTGCATTCAGGAACATTCCAAAGACATCATAATGCTTTCAACAACTTTTGTGATGTGATTATGATGTGTTCAGGTGCATCAGAGGTGCATCACATAGCATTGTGATGCATTCAGGAACATTTCAGAGACATTACGTGTGTTCGGGTGCATCACAATTGTACACGGTTGTACTTCAGGTACATTGGAGGTGTATATATAGTACCATGGTGTGTTCAGGTACATTTACAGTGCATTATTGTGCACATTCAAGTGTCCCAAAAGTGTGTCAGTTGTACTATGGTGTGTTCAGGAATACTGGGAATGTTCAGTAACCCTAAAAATGTACAATGATGTGTTCAGGCGACTTCTGGTGTGTTGAGGTAAGTCTAAAAAGTATCATGGTGCATTCAAGTGCATCAAAATTGAATTACATTGTACTACAGTGTGTTCAGGGGCATTTGAAGAGCATCAAATGTACTATGGTGTGTTAAGGTGATTTTAAGGAGCACTGTGATGCCTTCAGGTGCATTTAAGGTACATAAAAGTGGACTGTAGGCCACACATACAGTAACCAGATTATATTACATTAAACAATGACTAAATATAAAATACAGTAAGAGACAAAACCTTGGTCATGTTTTTTTATCCAGGTCTAAAAATATCTTTAATTCCAAAAGGTTTACGGCGCAGTTATGCTACAGTTCAGACAAATTTGACTCCATGCTCCATGAAACAGCGTGGTGAGGCGTTCAGTAACACCAGGAGGGATCATTTAAAAGCCGAGAGCTGGAAAATGTGTTACGGTTTGTTTAGTCTGAGTTTTTATTTCCACCTTCTGGTTTAGTGTGAGGTTACTGTTAAACACACGCTGCTTTCAGAAACCAACAGGGACGGAGTTTAAATGGAAAAACAGGGGAAAATAAACACTGTGATGTGTTTATTATGACGAGCAAATCTGGGTCACAACAAGGAGAAGGTTACAGTCCGTCACATGGAATAATAACTGCAGAGTATTAATAACTGATCCGAGGTTCAGCTTTCAAAACACACACTGATGTCGGCTACAACAGCAAACACACTCAGATATGAAACATTCCTCTGTGTGTGTGGGTGTGTGTGTTTGTTTGTGTCTTACAGGCTCTCCAGGCTCTTGGTTCCCGTCAGATCTGGAAACTCGGTGAGATCGGCTGCTCCGTTCAGAGAGCTGAGAGATACAGAAATCCATTCAGTCAATGTGTGTAGTTGTTCTTGTGTGTCTGAGTTACTGAGGCAGCAGCTGATCACTGAATCAGCACGATGACTGAACTCTAGTTTCACTTCAGTATCTATGAAGTTAAGTGTTTTTTTAATTTCTCACAGTGTGCGCAGCTCCGGGAGGTTCTGAAACGCAGATCGTCCAACAGACTGGATCGGGTTGTCGTAGAAGAATCTAGAAAACACAAACAGACAAACAGATTCAACGTCTCACTCTGCGTACAACAACACATGTGGAGACAATGACAACTGACTCACGAGGTGTTGTTTCTTTTCTGTTTAATTTTTTCCAAATTATGAGATTTTGTGTCCAAACGTCAGGTGAATTTAACAAAGCCACTCCTTATTTTCTAAAATATAATTTCTCGCTCTCAGCCCAACACTAAACATGAAGGCACCTTTTAACAACAACAAGGCAGCTCGTTCTTGAGATATTATGTTGATGAGAATGAGATGGATGCAAGATCACGCTGACCTTGACCTTAAACTCTTGACCACAAAAAACTAATCAGGTCATCGTTGAGTCAAAGTGGATATTTGTGCCAAATTTTAAGAAATTTTTATCGCGTTCACAAGCATGGGAGAGAACATAATGTGTCCACCACGGCTGTCACCCAGTGTTTTTCAAACACATCAGACTCAAACTCTATTCAAACATAATTTAGGCTAGCTGGCACACGTGGAGGGAGAGATGGAACACAGGGGGAAAATGAAGAAACATACTTGTTGGTAAACATCGTGCACTGATGAGATGAGAACTACGTTACGTCGACAGCCTCAGAAAATACATTTGCCGTCATGTTACATCACATGGAAGGTTATCTGCCGAAGACTACGGCATGAATTTCATTACACACAACAAAATTTCATGACTTCTCTAAAACTTTCAATGATTTTTACTAATTCCAGGTTTTCCACTACACAGCTGAAAGCTCCTTAAAAATCTAGTAAGGTGGCCTTGAGCTGGGATTGAGATGAGTCGGTGGTACCTACATGGTGATCAGTGAGGGGTTCCCGGTGAAGGCGTGCTCTGGGATGGACTGGATGTTGTTGCTATGGAAACCACTACACAAGAAACAGAGCAGAAATTAGTTTCCTTCCTTCCTTCTTCCTTCCTTCCTTCCATCCTTCCTACCTTCCTTCCGTCCTACCTTACCGTTATATATAAGTAATCTAAGGATATAATATATACTGGAACAGTAAAACACTCACACGTTCATTTTTCTATGTTCAGTACTTTTACTTTTGATACTTTAAGTACTTTTTCCTTACAGACTTTAACTGGAGTAATATTGTGTATGTGTTAAACTGTGGTGTGTTCAGGTACATCAAGGTGTAATCAGTAGTTCTATGGTGCATTCAGGAACACATAAGAGACAATAAGTGAAAGAAACGCTGATGTTTGCTGAAGTTCTCGGTTCACACATACAAATAGTTCAGACTCACAGCTCCTTGAGGTGACTGAGCGAGCGGATGGCCGTCGGAAACTCGACCAGACTGTTGTAGTTCAGATCTCTGAGAGGAGGAAAAAAAGAGAGGTTATAAACGACAGGGAGGTGACTTGGGAATAAAAGTTGGGAACGTGACATTGAAGACACAACATCAGCAGTCAGTGAGAGCTCTCCGTATGTCACACATACACACACAGACTGGGAATACCTGATCTGGACTGGGATTAGCGCTGCTACATCAGATATGTTACATCTAAATTGGGAATGTCAACCTTAAAATGGAATATTAGGCTGAACTTGTTAACTAGCTGCAAATCATGGGTGTCAAGTTGAACTCTGGAAATACAGGCAATACTGGGAATGGTGAATTCTAGACTGGAAATATGAACTGTTACTGGGATTGTCTTTGCTCTAGACTGGCACTACAGACCTGTACATAGAATGGTCGACTTTGGACACTGTGCTATGATGAGAATACTTCATCTAGACTGGTTATGCTGGTGAATACTGGGTTTATCAATTCCAAACTGGGAAACTCTCAATTTACAGCTCTAGACTAAGAACACTAGGTCAAATTTGGAACCTAAACTTTAGATTTAGAAAATCAAATGTACGTTATTTTGAGAATAAAAGCTCTGCCAGCTCTATACTGGATTTTAGCTGTTCTAGAATGGGAATACCAGCATTGTACAGGGATTTTGTCCATGTTAGAAAGGGAATACAAGCTCTATGTAGGGATTCTGTCGGTGCTTGAATGGGAATATCAGCTATACATGTGGATTTTGTCTGTCCTTTATTGGGAATACCAGCATAATGAAGGAATTTTGTCTGTGGAAATAAAAGCTTTGTGCAGGATTTTGCCTGTCTTTGAATGGGAATACCAGCTCTATCCTGGATTGTGTCTGTCCTATAATGAGAATACCAGCTAGACAGGGATTTGTAAATCCTAAAATGGGAATATCAGCTCTACATTGGCAATAAAAATGCAGACAAAGTACCAGATTCATGCTGGAAACGGTCAGCTCTGAACTGAAACAGCTTTTGAATGGAAAAATCCATCTACATATACTGGGATTGTTCAGTTCTGGACTGAAATGTCGGCCCTAGATTGGGAAAAATTGCCTTAACTGGTAAGGCTTTAGCTCTAGGCTGCGAATATTAGCTGATACTGGAAACTGTCACCTCTAGGTTTGGAATACCAGATGTATGATGCAGGGAATGGTCAGCTCTAGACCAGGTAATGTCAGAGCTTTACTGGGAATTCCATCTCTAGAGCTATAATACAGCTATATATATATACTGGGAATGTCAGAGCTCTAGGCTGCTAATACTACCTCCATACTGGAAATGATCACATTAAGATTGAGAATACAGGGAATGGTCCATTCTAGACCAGGGATACCATCTCTAGGCCTATAGTACAGCTATATACTGGGAATGTCAGCAGTATACTGGGAATGATGGCTCAATATTAGCTCTATAATGGACAGACCAGCTATACAACGCTGTGGGAAAGTCAGCCTCAGACCGGGAAGTTGTTTAATGTAAATGTTTGTGTTTTAAACGTTATGTTTAGCTTTTCCTTCTTTTAAGTTTATTAAAGAAACATTTAACTTTGCCTCGCTCTTTGCTTTCATCACCAGGAGAGACTAGAGCATTCTGAGTCTGCACATGGCTTCAATTAGGTCCTCTCATCCATCTCTGGGATGCAGGTGGCTATTATACACACACACACACACACACACACACACACACACACACACACACACACACACACACACACACACACACACACACACACACACTGTGTGTGGAATGAAGCTGCCACATTGTGAAAATACCATTAAATTGAAATTGCTTCAGTCTGGTCCCGAGTGTGTGAGTACATGTGTGTGTCCAGAGGATGATTTGTAACAACAATAGCTGGTGCCAGACTATTATTGATGGACTTTGGAGGGCTGTGATTGGATGAGAGCTGGATAATAGGTTTCTGACTTAGCCCGTTTAAGGGCTCATGGGAGATCCAGAGGTTTTTGGGAAATGTTAATTATTGTAATGTTGTGCTGTAAATTGTGCGTGCTGATTAGGTTCAATAGGTTATGTTAGTGGGTGGAGGAACATCAGGGCTCCTGCAGTCCTGAGAATCTCTCCCACAGACAACCTCAGGTGATACATCTAGACTGGGAAAATGAATCCTAACCTGGGAATGTTCAGCTTGAAACAGCTAAAACCAACTTTATACTGGGAATTCTCAGCTCTAGACTGGGGAAACCAACCCTAAACTGGGAACGTTAGAGCTTGAAACTGCTAATACCAACTCTATACTGGGAATTGTGAATTCAAGTCTGGGAAAACCAACCATCAAACAGGAATATTTAGCATGAAACTGCTCATACTTAATCTATGTTGGGAATCCTCAGGCCTAGATTGTAGATTTATACTGGGAACTGTCAGCTCTAGACTGAAAAAAAAAAAACAACCTAAACTGGGAATCCATAGCTCAAAACATCTGTTACTAACTCTATACTGGGAAATGTCAGCTATAGCCTTGGAAAACCAACCCTTGACTGGGATTATTTAGCTTGAAACTGCTCATACTTACTTTATACTTGGAACTGTCAGTTTTAGACTGGAAACTAACTCTTAACTGGGGACATTTGGCTAGACACTACTAATACTAACGCTATACTGGAAAATGTTAGCTCTAGACTGGGAAAACCAACCCTAGAATGGGAACGTTTTGCTAGAAACTGCTCATACCTTCTATACACCAGGAATTGTCAGCTCTAGACTAGAAAAACCAAACATAGACTGGGAGTGTTTAGCTCAAAACATCTAATACTAACTCTATACTGGGAATTCTCAGGTCTAGACTGGGAAACCGACCCTAAATTGGGAACATTTTGTTGAAAAACAGTTACTCTATGCTGGGAGTTGTCAGCTACAGCCTCAGAAAACCAACCCTACACTGGGAATGTTTTGCTTGAAACTGCTAATACCAACTTTATACTGGGAATTCTCCACTCTAGACTGGGAAAACCAACCCTACACTGGGAATGTTTTAGCTTGAAACTGCTGATACCAACTATATACTGGGAATTCTCCACTCTAGACTGGGAAAACCAAACCTGATCTGGGAATGTCAGCTCTAGATTGGGAAAAACAAGTCTAAACTGGGAATGATTTATCTCTTGGCTGCTAATGCTAACACTACACTGGAAATTGTCCAGACTGGGAATACTAGAAAAGAGCTGTATACTGGGTACAGTTCCAAATTGTTAACATGTCAAACCTGATTGTGTTTTTGATCATTTTCCATCAGGTGTTGGTGTGTCATCAGCTCAAGTTAAGTCGCAGTCAGTCGGCCAATGTGTGGGATTATTCCTTTAATGCTGTTTGAGGAACGTCTTGACTGACAGGTGTCTCAGGCTTTCCCACTCAGCTCCGGTGGTTTCTGGAGGCTCACGCTGACCACAGACAGTTACAAGGTGTTTTTATGGTTTCAACCTCAGAGGTCTCTGATGTTTGGAAAGCTGGATTTTGGGTTTTCTGCTCACCACCATTTTCGTCACTTACTGGAACCAGAGAATCCGACTCTGGGCAACAAGAGGACGAGGTTTAGGTGAAGCTGAGGTGGATGTGAGCGGGGAAACCACCACAGCTGACCTGGACTCTGACGTTCCTCTATAAGCGGTGTGTGTTTTCCTTTAAGACAGAACCCAGCTTGTTGAATGAATTTATTTTTTTCTGTTTTCATTTCCGTTTTCTTCTCGTCTCTGTGTTTGTGTTTGTAGTTTCAGATGAACGTGAGCCTCTGGTGTGGTTTATTATTGCTGATCCTACAGGTACACACACAAACACACGCTGCCCATGTGTGTGTGTGTGTGTGTGTGTGTGTGTGTATGAATAGTAATTATGATTAGCATAGAGCCAAGGCCACACACACAGCACCACACACACACACACACACAGAAGTATTTCCAAATGAAGGCAGTGTGTGTTTGTGTGTTTAAACCTGCTTCTCTGGTTGACTGAGAAAACAGAAACATTTCTATATACACACACACATTCCTCAGATTATACACACACACACACACCAACATAAACACACACAGGTTAATCTGCCCTGACTGCAGCTAATATCCAGAAATACTGACTTTAACAAAACACATCACATGCTAACAGCTGGTGGCTGAAACAGCAGTGAGTATGTCAGATTTTGAAGATTGTAAATGTCCCTGCGACCTTACAGAGAGATATTGTGCCATTATTATACGTCCATGCAGTTTTGTAATCACCTGAAAGCGGACTGAAAAAATAAAACAACACTGAGCACAAACATGGAGTATAAAGATCACTACTGAAGAAGAGAAACAAAAGAAAAAGGGTCGACGTTAGCGATCTGCTAATGCTAAGAAAATACTTCTAAGTGACTGCTTTTCAAAGTAAAATCTTTCAAGTCAAGAAATACAAAGCGTAGAACCATTGGTAATGAACACGTTGACCTTACTCAGTCTGCTTTACATTCATGAAACGTGAGCAGAACTAATTTGTGTGTAAACTGTTTGCAGAAGGAAATTTATGTGTATTTCAGCGTTCATCAACATGTTGCGATCGTTCTGTAGGCTCCAACAAAATCTACACCTGCTTCTGATTTGCTTGTCGTTATTACAAATATCAATCTTAATTCGTATTATGCACTTATGAGTTAAACATGACAAAATATTAAACATACGACACATTTGGCTAAATCAGTTGGAATTTAGCAGATTTAAGCTTCAGATTAGGTTTCTTAAAAACGTGAATGGGTTATTTAAATCGACCTCGTACATGTGGTTTCTACATTTCTGGCCTCTCGTTCCCACTGGATTTAATCAGGAGAGAGAACTCCTCTCTCAGCAGAAATGATAAGGGGCTTTTAATTTGAAACAGATACAGGAAGTGTTGAGTTTGATTAAAGTTAACAGGACAAACGGGAGTGAATTAAAACTAAAAATAGAATAATAAATAACGGCCTGTTTCTAATGTAGTGTGTTTGAGGTGCAGCTGGTGGCCTCTGCAGCTGTGCTGAGTAAAGGCCCAGACACTACCCGTGAGTTTGATTCCTTTATATCCTCCATTATGAAGAAAGTACATTGTTTGCTAGCTTGATGCTAACGGCAGCACTCAGCGGGTTTCACTCTGTGTGCTAACGTCGCTACAGGAAATATCTGAAAGGCTGGGCTGTTGTTGTCCTGCAGTTTCCATGGCAACAGATCGCTCTGTTTTCCTATTGGTCAAAGTGACGGCTGTGACGGGAGAAGTTGTGGAAGACGAAAAGAAAATCAAACATGCTCGACTTTCTGTGGGGACGTTGTGAGGCGTCTTCCATGACACACTACACGACACTTGTTGACTTCGTACGCACATATAATCAGACTGATATTGTGCAATATGAACCCGGCACACTGTGACAAAGAGATTGTGGAGTTAAATCTTGGCTTTTTAATCAGTAGTGTCAGGTGCTCTGTCGCCAAGTTTAACAGTCCTGCGTTATCTGAGGAAAACCTTCAGTACATAGTAAATACATCAATGAGTCTTTTAGTTTTTATTAGTTTGCTGAATCTTTTTCTTATAACATCCTATTCGACTGTTTAAACAACCCTGAACACATCCCGGGCGTGTCTCTGCAGATGAAACTGATTTTGAGCCCTCATGAGAATAACAACAAGATTTCCCCAAATTTTGGAGCGTTGTTTGAGTAAATCCTGTCAAGAGTCCTCTCTAAATGTATAAATTAAATCTCTCTGTCATCTCCTAACCCTTCGTCCTGACCCCAACTCAACCCTGACTTCTCCGACCCCTCCCCATCACACACACACACACACACACACACACACACACACACACACACACACACACACACAAACAGAGGAACTCACAGCGTCTCCAAACTGTGGAGTCCGTGGAAGCAGTTCGTTCCCATGGAAACGATCCTATTGTTGTTGAGATGCCTATGGAGAGAGAGAGACTGATGGACTAATGAAGCAGACAAAGAGTGTGTGTGTGTGTGTGTGTGTGTGTGTGTGTGTGTGTGTGTGTGTGTGTGTGTGTGTGTGTGTGTGTGTGTGCCTTTTAAAAAGGGGCCCCGGGGCCTCTCAAGAAGGTTTTTTTTCTTTTGGTAATTTCATGCAAATTAGCTTCAAGCCGATTGGACAAAAGAAATGACAGCAGACTTCAATGCTGCCGCGCTGAATGCCATCACACACACACATGCACACGTGCACACACACACACACACACACACACACACACACACTGAGAGTCTTGCATGTTATTAAGGACCTATTACAGACAGTCAGGGACAGTCATTGCCACGGTTAAACTTAATGCAGCGACAGCTCCTAGCAACAGTCTACACACACACACACACACACACACACACACACACACACACACACACACACACACACACACATACACAGAGGCAAAAACAAAAATATTACCATAATGGCAAAACTGTGGGTTCACACAAGTTCAGTGAATTTAGATGTTCTGGATTTGCCGATTTGAGTTCTCATCTAAGTCCAGCTGACTGAAGCACATTTGATTTAATTCAACAGGCGTTTTCACAGTCGTCGTTTTGACTTGTCATCGTAGGAAACTCACAGGAGAAACTGATGATATTAATATTGACTCTGTTCCATTCAGTGTCCCAGTGAGCCAGAACTCACAATCTCAGCACCTCCACTGATGCAGCCGCCATTAATGTCATCAGACACAGCTGTGATTGTCCTACTGCAACATGTCAAAATGTCTAAAACGTCTAATATGACATTTAGAACATGAATTTGTCAGCAAATCGTTTGCTATGTAAAGACACAGTGGAGCAACAAATGAAGTCAAGCTTCTTTTGTGTTTGCTGCAATTTGAGCTTCTCTGTTTTTTGTTGTGACAGACGGTCCGGCCACACGTACGTGTTAGTGCCAGGTACCCAGGAACAGCGCCGGACTTTGGAGCCAGTTTTTGTGGCCAAACAGTTAAATTACAGCTCCTGAGTGACGTGATGTCATTGGGCCCAAGAAGACTTTTCTTTTGTAATTACTATGGTTATCGTAGATTAGCTGGGCTAACCGTTAGCTGTTAGCCGTTAGCGGTGTCTGTATTAACTCATTAAACGGTCCGTGAAAATTTTTTTTTTCCCAGCAGATATCTTGGTTACAACATGATTGAGCTAGCAAAACAGTTTTGTGTTGCTATGTGTGGTATTTATTCAGTTTTGGGAAATCATGATGTCTAGAAAGCATCAGTAGCTGCAGCTGACAGGGACAGCTAACAGCAGCAGCAAAGCTAACATCAGGACGTCATCTGTTAAAAGCTTCCCGTTGTCGGATACGACATGAAACTACTCCAGTTAGCTCAATCATGTTGTAACTAAGACATCTGCTGACTCGATCCGTTGATAAAGCATTTCAAAAATTAATCACAATCTAAACTTTACAGATTTGTAATTGTGTTTGTGTCGTACGTACAGCACCACCAGGCGGCCCAGCTTGCTGAAGGCGTGATCAGGGACGTGGCTGATGTGGTTGAGGGCGAGCGTCATGGCCTGCAGGGCGGGCAGCTCGCTCAGAGCCTCCGCCGGCACCTCCGTCAGAGAGTTATCGTCCAACCACAGGTGACGGAGAGAGCGGAGGCCGGAGAAACAGCCGGTGGGAACGCTGGAGATGTGATTGGCGTCCAGGCGGCTGTGGAGAGATTTAGACAAACATGAAAGAGGACATGATTAATGGAGGAACAGAAATCTACCTTCTCTAAAAGTTTACGAAACTCTTAAATCAGTTAAATCACTTCTAAAAACATCTTTTTAAGAAAGCTTTTCATTAATACGAGCAGACTGTTTTATTTCCAACATAATGATGTCAATGATGTCATGTCGTTGTTGCTGTCATCGTTAATCTCGCTGTCAGTTGGTTATGTTGATCCATTGTTGCTGTCTTCATCATCATCATCATCATTGCTGTCGTCATTGTCGCTGTCGGTCTTGTCATCTTTGCTGCTGCTATTGTCGTCAAATGTTGCTGTCTTCATCGTCGTTGTCTATTGTCATAGTTGTTGATGTCATCATTTTTGTTGCTGTCGGTGTTTATCTCGTCGTCTCTGTTGCTGCTCTTGTTGTCAAATGATGTCACTGTCTTTCTCGTTGTTGCCATCGATGTAGTTGCTGTTGCTGTTGTCGCCATTGCTGTCGTTGTTGCAGTTGTCTTATATTCTTTGCTCTGGTTTTTTTTTTGGTTTCATTTTATTTTGTCTCATTGGAGTCCTGACATGTTTTAATCTTTGTCCTACAATCACTGTGTAACTTTAATTTGAAAAGTGCTGCATAAATAAAGTTTATTATCATTATTTTATTTCCCTCATCAGAGTGGAAGCAAAAAGAACTGAACTGAAAACATTTCATGATCACAGCATTTTAATTTGCAGCTCCCCACGCAGGACTTTATCTGCAAACTCCAAGTAAAACACATAAAAAACAAAACACATCCTTTTTGAATAAATACCAGAGACTTTCAGGTTTTAATGAGGAGCTTCATTTGCAGAAAAAAGGAGGCTTCACCTCCCTTTGAAGCTGTTAAAGAGGAACATTAGAGATCAAGTGTTTGAACAGCACAGAGGAATGATCGGCAGGCTGCTGAAGCACCACTCCACCAGCCAACGTGCTCTCAGGATAAACTAAGGTATTTTAATGAGCACACACTTAGTGCTCAGTGTGTGTGTGTGTGTGTGTGTGTGTGTGTCGGGGGGGCACTGTCAGTGTTTTTCATTTGGATTAATAATCCTGCTGTATTAGTCAGTATGTTTTCTTTGGTGTGTAGCTACCCGAAAATAAGAACAGCTGCGTGTTCGTTACCTGAGACGTTTATATCTACACAGGGAGCAGGTCCTCTTCTACACCTCCATGTCTCTACAGTAGCCCAGGATGGACAAACCAAGCACTGGCTCTAGATAGGGACATTTGTGTTTCCATGCTGGCCACAGTAGTTAGTTGCACAGACCTCCTGTCTGTCTCTGTGAGCTGACACCATTTCCCTCAGTGGAAACAAAGCTTTCATTTAATTTAATTTCACAGATAAAAAACAATAAATTGTGAAGACAATAAAGCCTCCACTAAAATAGCATTTTAGGTCTTGTGTGTGATTTATCCTGGCTTCATATGAGCAGAGGAAATCTCTGCTAGCTGCTAGGCTAATTTATACAATGTAAAATGCCATAGGCTTGTGCTAATAACGTTAGCATGTTGTATTTGTGGGGAAAATGTGTCCAGATAAAGACAAGTGTTTGTCTGTGAATGCTGCGAGTTATAGTGAAGCTGATTTGTGTTTGAAACTGTCTCTATTAAGCCATGTTTAATGTGTGTTTACTGTGTGTTTAATGTGTGTTTAGAATCAACTAAACTTTACATCACGTCACAGAAACCCCACCACCAACTAGTGTGTTGGAGGTGTAACTGCAGAGTGACACAGACACACCACCACACAAGTATAAATGCTCGTAGTGGCATATGCTATAGAGACAGAGCGCAACGTGTCATAATCTGAAAGCCACGCCCTCAAAGGGGAAACAAGACCGGCTTTCCCCTCACACTTTCCCCCTCCGTTTCAGCCTGTTGCATTTTCCCTAAGTCCAAATACTGAAAAGTTGCTGTGTGGTGGGCTGCACGGCCAATAAAAACCCAGAGCTTAGCTTTTATCAGCTGCCGAGCAGAAAAACGGACCTTGTAGAAGAGAAAAGTTGATACAGGCAATAAAACGTGAGGCAAGAAATTGCGAGATCCTGACACTCTGTATACCTATATGTGCAGCTAACACTTTGTCAGACCCTCTAGATGTATTTGTTAGAGTAACAGTTAACTGTATTTATGTATGTTAATCTAAAGCATTGACAGTATGAATGCAGCTTCTGTTATTATTGGAGACAAAGAGTTGATACTTCAGCTCCCAAACAATCAACACTGAAGGAATTCTAACCAGGAGAAGTTTCAGCTGGTTGCAGTCTGCAGTCCTCACCACTAGATGTCACTAAATCTCCCTAAATCTGACACACTGGACCTTTAAGAAGTACATTTTCTCAACACATAAAGGAACTCTTCATCCTTCAGTTTAA